>VXBW01004374.1:252297-275904 GCA_013400375.1 Thinocorus orbignyianus
CCTGCTCTAGTGAGAGGTGTCCCTCCCCATGGCAGGGGGGTTGGAACTCGATGATCTTTAAGGTCCCTTCCAACTCTAACCATTCTACGATTCTATGATTCTATGATTTAGTCAACCTGAACATAGCACACATCACAGGCTGCTTTAGTAACAGGAAGAGTCCCAATAAGTACTCTGTCTCAGAGACTACTTCTGAGACTTGATTTCCCTCCCTATGTTCCATCCCAAGGAGGAAAAGCTTTGATGCCACTCTCCAGCAACATCGAACTGTGACAACACCTCTGTTTTTGGTACAGCAGAGCATCAGTCTGGGGAACATTCCCTCCCGGTCAAGGGGACCTTGCTGAGCTCTCTGCTCAGAGGCTGGGACAGCTCTCCATCTCCTGACCAAGAATGTGCAAGATGATGAGTTTGCTAATGTTGTTTTTCCTCATTGGTTTTCATCAGCTTTCCAATTGCAAAGGGATGATGCTAAATGGTGCCAAAGGGAAATAGTGGGTATAGAGGGTAATTTTACATCCATGCATTTACAAAGAAAATTTTAGGCTTTTAATGAATATCAAAGCTAAACATTTCCCTTGTGCTTGCCATTTTAAGGTTTCCTTCTTTAGAAATACCCTGCTGTTCTCTGTATCTGGTTCTGTGACACTGGCAGGAGCTGGTGCAGAAAACTGTACTTTGAAAGAAATAAATTGGATCCAAAGTTTTCAAGTTTGCACTACCACAAAGAGATGTAATTGGCCGTTTGTATTTCACGGTTTTTAACAAAGGGTTCTTTCAACATGGAGTAATAATTCTGTAACTTTCTAGTAAAGCAGTAAACTGCAAAATACCCAAGAAAATATTGTATTTTTATAGAGAATGACACTTTAAAGAAATATCTGTACACCACCTTGGAGTACAGGTATTGAGCCTAATTTCAGCAATGAAAAACAAGTCAGCAGGACACTGTAACTGAAACCTCAGCAGAAATCATCCTAATCAAAATACATTTTTAATACTGACAGACAAAAGACTAAGAGGAAAAAACCCAAATAGGAGAAGACTTTGAACTAGAATACTTATTGCAGCTATTAACTAATTTAATAGAAAACAACTTAGTAGGAAAAGAAGCATTAATGTCTCAATTTTGAAAATTAACACTGCTTTCAGCTAGAGCAGTACTAAAATGAATGCAATGACAATTTATGAGTCTATGAAAAGAACTGTGAAAGAAAAATAGCAACATGGACGGGAAGAGTTACTATTTATCCTGTTCTATTCTGATGATTCTTGGAGCTCTCTTTTGGAAAAAATGCACTGTGTGCTGCGCTACAAATGGCCTCATTAATGTGGACTCCAACAAACATGTACAACTTTAAATGGCCAAGCATCCCTTGGAAGTCTACAGGATGACTTGCATTTATAAAATATATAAAATCACCTCCAACAAAAAGAAAGAAACAGGGGAACATTCCGGGTACTTCATTACTGAGGTTCAGAAATCCCTCAGAAACCAAACTAGACAAGTAAAACAAAACATGCTGTAGGAGTCACCATATGGCACAAATTTAACCCCACCCCAGTTCCATCTTTCTGCCCACAACCTTTTGTCAAGATGCCTACTTTCTCTCAAGTATCACTAATTTTCTATGTTTGGTGTAAAAATTCATAATAATGGAATGAAGCATGAGGGTGACAATAAGGTGTGGAAGATTAAGAGGGATGACAGGCTGCCATCCTTACGGGAAAGAGAATTGCTGCTGCACAGTCTGCTTTTTGTTGAAAGGAAATGGGAAAATTTTCTGCTTGTATATGAGATACAAAACACAGGTACTCCTTAAAAGCACATGCTAAGAAAATACCAGAAAATGTAGCAAATAACACTTTCACATTTCACCTTTAAACAATGCAAAATGAATTGCAGTACTGTACTAGGTGAGACTGCCTTTGGTAAGGACCCATCTCTACCCCAGGACAGCTTTTGAGTTTGGTTGGGGATCGTCTGAGAACTGTCCATGGGGCAAAAGTCAGCAAGAAGAGTGGCCAACAGCAGACTAGGGAAGCACCAGAAATATAGAGTGGCAAGGAATAACTAGTAGCACTTTTCATCAGTAGAGTTATGTTCTAGATAGTGAAGCATCAAAGAGAAGTTACAATGCTGAGCACTGTCCAAAAGACTACAATTATTCTCTAGGTTGTGCACATTAAGACGATGTAGGCTTGCTTCTTTTAAAAACTGTTCATTACATAATAATAGCAAAAGTGTACATGGTTTGTTTAAGAAAACCTGTATTTGGTAGGGAGAACCTGTAGGTTACCCCACATGAGTGTAGAACCTGGGTAGTACGAGGTATGGCCTGGCTTAGAGACCTTTTTTTTTCCCAGAGGTTATTAGCAGAAAAGGTTAGAATGGACAGGTTATTTGAAAGATAAAACCAGTTCACAGAACTGCTGAATGCAGCCAAACATCTGTTCTGAAAATTAATGAAACCGAAGAACCCTAAATAGGTCGGTTATTGATTCTGTAACAATTAGTCATGAATTCAATTATAACTTCTTCTTGGACTCTTACCTTCTGAACCCATAGAGAGCTGAGTTTTGCTCAGGGTCAGGCACAGACACCAGTACAGCCTACAGAGGCCATTGGCTACAGCTGGAGGTCTGGCAATGAAAGTGCTGCCTGCTCTGAGGAGGCAGAAGGAGAAGGACAACTGCCCACTCAAACATCTCTGTATGTTATCTATATCTCTGCATGAAGTTGTAGAGTCCTTTGGAGAGAAAAACTGGAAGGGGTAAACAAGAATCACAGTATTATCCACCATAGCATTGATCCTCTATGGACCTGAAACACTCCATAGACTAATTCTGCCCTTCATCTTCCATTCTTCTCTGAATTCAACTGAGTCGTGCCATCACAAAAAGGAAGTGTCACTGAGGGAAAGTCCTGTGGACTTTGAACAGATGCCGTGTCCATAGTGCTGGATAACTCAAAATCATCCCTATGAAATGGATATTAAAGGAAGCTCTTGATTCCAACTCCTCTCCTCTCCCTCCTTTTTTCTTTTTACCCTGAATTCCAGAGAATATGTATGCCATAGAAATAAATTCATTGGAACTCTAAGGAACTAAGGAATTCCAAGATGACAACAAGGCAAACTGGCAACACTTCATGAGACAACCTGGTGCAGACTTGGCTGGTGTAGGTCTAAGTTGGATACAATGCCACGCTGGCAAAACTGGACTGTGTATGAGCGCAAACAGAAAAGTCTCCACGTCACAGTGTGTTAGGTGGGCTGATGGATTCAGGGCTCTGCCACCTGAAATCTCACTTTATGATGCCATTCCCCAGAGAATAAATGCCATTACATTTTTGTTTAGAAGTTTTTCTTCATTTTGAGAAGTGAATGGATTCATACTTGATACGTTTTGAAACTGATATTCCTCTTCTTATTAAAAGCAAACCCCAGCTTCTCCTAAGCACTTAGGATAAGTCTGATATGTTAACTGCTGAGAAGGTCATAGCAATTTAAACACTTAAAAGATAAAACAACTCTGTTTCAATGGCTAACTTCTCTTAAGTGGTTTCTTAAATTGCCTGAAAGTTGTCTGATCAGTAGAAATGCAAGGGAAATAGAAACACCGTATCAAGCTACACAGGTAATAATTACTGAATTCCAAATTACATCGATTTTCAACACAAAACTACATCCTCGGGTTCACTAAGAGCAGGTTGGGCAAAGTAAGGCCTCCTTTAAACACCACAGGGCTTAAAAGCTTTCCGTTTACTGGAAGCATTCTAAAGAAATGTAAAATACTACTAGTCTTATCTGAAGTAAAAGAAAAATATAAAAGTTTGACCCTACTTCTTACATTAAGTTGCATACACAAACATGTTATTATAGCAGCAATGGAACAGATTTTGGTTTGAAAGGTTTCTAATTTATGAGCATGAAGTAGAGCTGTGCAAATAATCTGCAACAAGTATTTAATTTACTGAATTTTGACCTTTGCTTTTTTCTTCCAAACTACCTAGCAGCAGTCTTTTTGATGTCAATGCCTTTTACATGAGATTAGCCAGTGAGCTGAATTTCCCTAGTGCCCACTGACCACAAAGTTATTTCGCTTCCTTGAGTAGATGAGCATTTTAGACACAGGGAATTAGCACAAGTGGACTACCAAGAGTATTTCTGGATGTGGTTCTAAAATTTTCTAGCAAAACTTGACTGTTCAAATACTGAAGAAGCTACTAGAAAAGGGATGAATACAAGAGACCGATTAACTCAGCCTGTGTATGGCTCCCTGGTTCACTTTAAATAAATATCCTGCCTACCTTTTCCCAGCACCCTGTCTTATATCCTGGCTCTCTAAATCCATGTGCTCTCAGGGAGACATCAAGACTCTGAGTTCCTCTTGACACTGCTGGAGTGCCATCAGCTTTCTGGAAGTTAAGTGAATGTGGTGGACAGTCATTAATTCTTCTCAGTTTAAGTTATGCTCTAACTAGGTTACTTTTAAAAGGCAAACCCCTCTTTCTACATCACACAAGTATCCTCATAGTCATTTCTAGGCTCAGGAAGCCCTCTTTTTCTCATGCTGCACACTTTCTTTTTGTTCTTAATGAATCCAAAATTGACTTGAAATCTAATGTGAAATACTACAGAAAATGCAAGGGGAAATGACAGAACAGGTTCAGCATTGCAGTTGGCAGGTCAATGAGCCTGCTGGACGACTTGTGGAATGAAAGGGTACGACAGGGCTAAAGTCCACACTGCAGATTTGCATTAGAAGAAAACTGAAAGAATGGGATCTTCTAACCTAAGCATGCCTGTGGTTTGAAAGGAGCTTTCTCTGAAGTTATCCTTTTGTTACAATATGCTTCAAACCACCAGAAAAGGAGGGTCAGGAGAGCATGCCTGAATCTTTCCTACAGCCTTGCACCATGGTTGTGAAGACGGGGCATATCAAACTGCTTCCAATATAAATACTGGATATCCCGGTATAAAACTTTTCCTCAGACATAAATACAACTCAGTATATACCAAAAGAGATTAAAAATCTCTTTCCCCACCCCCTGTTTAGAGGGAATGGCAAAAATCAGTAAAGATGATTACTCAGATGAATACTCTGACTTACAGGAAAAATATAATGATTTTATCCATATCACCCAGACTGGAAAGACAGTATAACATCTGATACATGCTTGAGGAGAGGAATCGTTCAAAAATAAAGCAAGCAGACAGATGTTTAATTCATGAGAATGATTTACCCGTTACACTCCCAAGTAAGTGTCATGAAGATTTTCCCAACTACAGCACTACTGGGTATTCTTTAATATCTTTTCCCCGTTGCTCCATTTAGGCAAAAAAAAATTAAATCGGTATCTAAAAATAACTTAGAAGTTTCTAGAATGAGTGTGTGTAGTCAAGAAGTGGTGCATGCTTTCTGTCTACTGAGAAACTGAAACTCAAAATATGGACGAGCTCATCAGTGGGACAGGTCCAGGTCAGAAGACAACACTTCTGACAGTGCTTTGATGTTTATTTGTATATTCCAGCTTTGTGAAATGGTGCCTCACACCTACTGAATTATGTGACTTCAAGCCATCATTTGCCATATCAGCTTTCCAGGATTTCCTGAATTTCCCAGTGGGATTTTTATGGTGCTGCAGATTGGTTGGGAGGCTGTGGGCAACTGCTGAATCGACTACCCCTTCCTCACCAAGCAAGCCACTGCCACTCTGTACCTCTCTTCTGTAGCATCAGATTGTTGGAGGAAAATCTGGATTCCCACATGGAATATTATACTTTAAAAGACAATTCCATAAGCACTGACTTTCTCAATGAATGCAGAAACTCTGTGAACTATTCAGAGCCATCTCTTCATGCACACGCTTTGGAAGACAGCTCCCTCAGACCAGGGAGAGAAGAGATGGCAGAAGAATGACACAGCAGCTTCTGCCAATCCCCAATGACCATTATGGCTGCTTTAACTGACATAACACTTACTGATGCTGTATTTTGCTAATGAGAATACTGTGTGCATGTGAAAAAGCACTGAGCCATGCTTCCTCATGCTGGGTGTTATCCACAGCGCTGTCTTTATGGGGCTTGCTCTGTAAATCAAGATCGACAGATAGAAGAACTTGGCACCATGCCTGCTTGTCAAAGCCCCAGGTTGCCAAAGCCCAGTGATTAGAGAAGAGAGCTCTCAAGCACGACAAGAATGGACACAGCAAGCAAGACGACTGCTGTGTACACAGTAACAACACTGGTGGCCTGAAATGAAAACTACTGAGTAGTTGGGAAAATATTTAAGAGACTCAGAACTTCAGTCTAGCAGAAAAACTGGGGAGTGAAAACCCTAAGAATCTGCAGAAACAGATATTAAAGCAACTGTTTAAACATCCACATGTGATGAAACTGGCATTCATAGTAGATATCAGAGGTACAAGAAGGATTTAGAAATTCCACACTATATTCCAGCTACACTGCTTCTGAGTCAGAACATTATACGAGACAGAAGTGTGCTCAGGAAAAAATAACCAAGCAAAAAATAAAATCTAGCCAGAAAAAGTTCAGAAGAATTTAAGAGATTAGCAGTAGTCACAGGAATAACTAACCCCCTCAACTTTGAAGAAATACTTGATCCACAACCACAGCCATATACCAAAAGCCATGTCACACACAAGTGATCACCCAGGCAGCACAAGGGACATAATCCAGAGCGTGCCAGGTCACACCTGTGAGTAGGTGAAGTTTCACAAACAAAGGGTGGGAAGCAAGCATGGGCTAGGGTCCTACTTCACAGCACAGGGCAGGTGACATACCCTTGAGCACTTTAAATGGCATTAGACACCCATGTTTAAACCAATCAATAATCAGCACTGTCCAGAGAGCAATTCAGCTTGAGCAATTCAGCTTTTCCTAAGTACATCGTCAATAACAGCCAAGTAGCTTATTCTTTCTTTTTAGATGAAAATTTAGAAAACTATAAACAGCAGCCTAGTATTTAGGAACTATTATTCTTACTCGTTCTGGTTATTTCTTTTTTTATTTATTTTTATTTTTTATTTTTATTTTTTTATACTAAGAGCCATGTCTTTCTCAGGCTCAATAAAGAAGTTTTCTACAACGATGACACTATAGCCGGCCAAAATACATCCCATCCAAATCTACTAATGAGATTTCAGTATGCATATTAATGTAATGGGACAAAGGAGAGGGAAAATTCTGGAAATAATAATAATCTAATTATATAAGAATCATGTGCAAAAATAAAATGATGCTAGTGATTTTTTTATTTTTTTTCAAACGCAAAATATGGAACAACAGAGATTTCCCCCATCAGTATCTATTTGAGCAGTAACAGTAGAATGCAAGTTAACGATGTTTGAGATCTACTCAATTCCATCCAAAGTCACCCAAGAGGCTACTTGACTATATCTAGACTTTATATATGTGCTCAAAATCAAATTCAAGCTCCAGCACATACCTGTGAAATCTCTGGAGCTTAAGAAGATGAAATTTTTATGACCTTACTACCCTTTAGGATAGACATAAACATTCAGGTAGGATGTTGCAAGCCCAGGTGTCTTTATGCCTGCTCAAATTAACTCTGCATTATTATCACAGAATTACAGAATCACAGAAGGGTTTGGGTTGGAAGGGACATTCAAAGATCACCTATTCCAACACCCTGCCATGGGCAGGGACATCTTTCACTACATCAGGTTGCTCAAAGCCCCATCCAAGCTTACCTTGAACACTTCCAGGGATGGGGTATCCATAGCTTCTCTGGGCAACCTGTTCCGATGTCTCACCAACCTCATTGAAAAAAAATCCTCTTTATGTCCAATCTAAATCTACATTCTCTTAGTTTAAAGCCACTGTCCCTTATCTTGTCACTACAGACTCTGGTAAAAAGCATTTCTGTGTCTTTCTTGTAAGTCTCGTTTATATATTGAAAAGCCACAAAAAGGTCTCCCCAAAGCCTTCTCTTCTCCAGGTTGAACAATCCAAACTCTCTCAGACTTTCTTCACAGGAGCTGTTCTCCAGCCCTCTGACCATTTTCATGGCCCTCCTCTGGACCTGCTCCAACAGGTTCATGTCTTTCTTGTGCTGGGGACCTCAGAGCTGGATGCAGCACTCCAGGTTGGGTCTCATGAGAGTGTAGTAGATGGGGAGAATCACGTCCCTCAATCTGCTGACCATACTACTTGTTATGCAGCCCAGGGTATAGTTAGTTTTCTGGGCTGCAAGTGCACGTTGCCAGCTCAAGTCCTATTTGGCATCCATATATTTCTCTGTACCCTGCAGCAGTATCATTGCCAACCATTGCCAGGCCAAAGAATCAGTTTGAGCTCATTCTTATGAAATTTTGATATTGGGTACATTGAAGTAGTATTCACACCATCCAATTTCAAGCATGGAACTCAGCTAGCTATATGAGGAGACTGATGTGCCCTGGACTCGTGGAGACTCATAACCTCTCCTAGAAGAAGGCACAATGCAGGACTTCACCTGTGGTCACATAAATAGTAATGCTTGGAACAAAGGGAAGCTTCCCCCGCTTTTATGCCTAAACTTCCTTAAGCTTCAAAGACATGCGTGTCCTTCGACTCTTGCAGAATTTAGTATCTCCAAGTCAAGCCTACAGCAGGGGTTGTGAAGGTACAGAAAGAATTAAACATCTAAAGGGTTAGAAATTGTCCAGATTTAATAACACAAATTACCTGAACCAAGAATAGGGTAATGAATAGGAGAGAAATAAAGTCCTACCTAAAAAAAACCCAAACACATGTTTGTAACTACAAGCATCTCAATGATCCAACTAAGACCCAGGCGCCAAAAGTATCTAAAGGAAGTAGAAAAGAATAAACAAGATAGAAGTATCACTTTATGTGTTGTCTCAGTATTTCTGTTTTGATCCCATGAGATGTCAAAAGCTGACAGGATAATTTCTAACATTTCAAATCACTTGGATACACTCCTGTCAGTCCAGAAGCACATTCATCTTCTTAATGACACTCAGCTGGGTCCTATTCAATGTATAATGAGTGACTTTTCTATATTTAAAATTAAAATGAGAGCATACATCACAAATCATTCACAGAAATAAAGGAACAAACTACCACAAATATATCATGGTCTACAGAAGAAGTCCCAGTTTTTCATGCCCCACAGTATTTGAGTCTTAAAGCACTGACACTTCCTTGAAGTCTATAAACCCTTTTCTTTAACTTATTGAAAATTAAAGAAATAAGTCGAACTTAAGATATGGGAACCTGTTAGACTGGTTATCACCTGCCAGAGCTTTGTTTCAACTCTTATCTAAACATATTCTTTCTTAGATTTTCTTTCTGGTATCAGGAGTCTCTTCTAATATTTACCTGCAATACTGCTGCCACACTTTCAGCCCCATACATATAACCTATTCCAAAGACACAAAAGATAATTTTTTTTTATTTCTAATGACATTTTTTGATACAATGCAACAAGGAATCTTTGCACAAATAGCTTAGCAAGATTTAATTAGGCATGCTGAATGGAAAAGCATAGCATAAGCTTCTATGCCAGCTAATGTATTATAAAGGTTCATTTGATCTTTTATTTCATGGTGTAAGGTGATAACTTATGTGTGATAGAAAGGAATTCTCTCCTCGATCATATTAGCTTTTTCAATTATACAGGAATATTATTTGCCCTTCTTTCTCCCCTTGTAATTTTCTAAAACACTGAATACTATTTCCAGAGCAAGGAAATAACACTATATGAGTTAATAATTCAGTGTAGTATGACAGCTCCTAGATTTCAGTGTTGTACTACATTCTACAAATAGTATAATACAAAATATGGAAATTTGCCCTTATGGCTATATAATATGAGGAAATTTTATAGTTGAGACTCAGAGAAGACCAGTTTGGAAACAAAAGTCCACACAACAAATAATATGCTCTATGATCTATCGTAAGCCCTTTCTCACTGCAGACCACAATGGGAAAAAAAGTAACTATGTTAGAAGGGATTTTTGCTTTATTCTTAAGCTGCATACATAAAATCTTTCCATCTGTTTATAATTCTAGACTATCCCCATCATGAACAGATTGCATACATATGAAATTTATATCTGTATATGCATTAGGCAAAAATTCCACATAGTACAGATAATATATGACATCTTATTTACTAGACTTGATATTCTGGATATGAGCTCCCAGTCACGTGTGAACAGTTTAAATCTATTTGTAAATGGATTTCAGAACTGTATTTACAAAATATTCTAGCAATTCTTAACACTGACATACTTCAATGCAACAAATGTAAACATTTTCATTTTATCATGATTTAGCATTAAACTTACCATATCTGAATATGTATCTGTAGGTAATAATCTGTACATGTCCGGTAGATTAAACAGCAAAGTAATAAATGGCACACCCCAAAGAAAAAAAATAGCAGCTACTCCATGTGAATCTCATTTAAAAATGCCATAATTTATAACTACATTCTCCAAGTTATTTTAAATATGACACAGAGTATACAATAGCAATGTCTCATCTAAAAACTTCAAAACAAGAAGCCAGTAATACTATCACAAGTGTTAATCTGATGAATACGGCCATCATCACAAAGTCAAAACCATCAACACCAACTGCATATGAGTGGTATTTGGGACACCACAGATTCCTCACCATGTATGTGGCATGTCAGATAATTTTGTGGGTATTCTTCAAATACCACCAACAATTCTAACTCCACTATCAAACAAAATTTGAAAAAGATAGGATCATGTATTAATAAGACATTTTAATTTTACTTCTGCATGCAGAAGATTTTATTAGATGCACTTTTCTTCAACACCTCAAAAAGCTATTTTGAAATTCTTGGACACTTGTATGCATAATATACTCTGAATGTACATGAAATCTCCTTCCTGTTGCAAAATATCTGTGGATAATCAGTTGAATGGCCCAGCCAGCTGAGATATGAAAAACTCTCAATATTCTCACTACAACTCACAGAACAATTAAGGTTACAAAGAACAGTTAGGCTGGCTTTTGGAGTAGCTGGTTTTGCACTATAAGTACTTAATTGTAAGACATTATATATTCATCATATTCAATAAATGTTCTGTTACAATACGTGTTCTTTAATTCAGTTGGAATTGTTTAATGCTTTTAGAACAGACTGTTGCCCCCAATCTCTCCTACTTCCTTTCTGAGTCACATTGTGGGTTTTTTGGTTGGTTTGTTCTTTAATTTTGGCACAAAGTTTACAGTAGGGTATGTGGCATCTAGTGTGAAGGGGCAGTTTGCAAATTCTGTTTCATACACCTATTCGGACTGAAAAACCATTAAATATTTCCTGTGAATCCAGTGTTAAACACAGCAGGAGGCTTATGTTCTCAAGCTATAGGGATGTAACAAATACGAAATAAATACATACAAGTGCGTGAAATTAATAAAATTCCCATTCACACAAGAAATAAAAAAGCTAAATGACTAGTTCTGCCCTAAAAACCTGAAAAGTAGATTCTCGAGAGAAAATTTATTATTTCCTCTCTTATTCCTAGAACTTGGAACAGAATTGGCTTCCTCAAAGCAAAACAGGAATTTTCAACAGTCTCACTCCCTCAGTGACTGTGTTGTCAGGAAGAGCCAGTATCCATCTCACCTACTTCTAGTTCCCCAAAAGTCAAGCATGGAGCTTAAGCTTGTGTCAGTCATTAAGAGAATGAGATTCATCCCATGTATCCAGGAGATGTAGATGTACAAAGAGGGAACAGACTGTCTTATGGAGGTGGCTGATATTTGCTATACAGAGGACCTACAGAGTAGTTTGCATTTGAGAGTGAAAGGAGGAATCTGTCTCCCCGTGTACACTCCGTGATGTTCAGAAAAGTTCACAAGTGAAAATTTATCCATCTCTTTGTGTGGTAGTGCTGGGCAGGAGCTACGGTACAAGCAGAGTACTCAAAACTGGAACAGTGGAAAACTCATGATAAGAAATTTCTCTCCCCAAAATATCTGCCGTATAATAAGCACTATTCATCTATGTTATTAATCAAAGACTAGCACTGTGAGACACCACTGTGTCATTCCCTATAATAGCTTCTGCATTATGGAAGGAGAAAGTAAACCTCAGATTCATTACGATGCTCTGCTTATGTAATAATGAATAGGAAAGACATTATGGCAGAAAACAAAACTAAAGGTAGCTATTTCCCATATAGGAACTGTAAAAGATGGATACTCATATGATCCTCATTACAAATAATATGGAGTCTGGATCATTAAGGGGACAAGAAAAGAGACTTTGATTCAGAGGTTCAATATCATATCACTTGTTACCATGGATTTTTTTGCACTCTGATTGAGTCTCCTACTTAAAAATAGTTTAAAAAAAAGCTTCCTGTATTTCATTGCATGGCAATTTCAAGACATCCACTTCCGTGGAGTGTATTTCAGCACCTGCAGCTAAATCTTTGAAAGAACAACCTAAAATATTAATTCTGTTTGCAACAGTTGACACCAACAGTTTGGTCTTAAAACAGTAAACCAACACGACTGCATCAACCTAAAGAAATGTGAAATGTTATTTTTGGACTTAGATGTCTACCTATGGATCAAGTCTCTTGATAGTCAGAGACACAGTACATAATACCACTAGAGTTGAAAGAGTTATATTCATGGCTAATTACGTTTTTAATTAAGGAAGTAAAGCTTGCTGGCTATTCCCTTTCCCTCTCCACTGTATAAACAGGCCTCTGGAGAAGGATTAACAACATAATACATCCTTTTTTCTTTCCCTCTCATACCAGATAAAAAACATTTGGTAACAGACTTATTTAAACTAACAGGAGATGAAGTGGGACCTCTAGATGGAGAGACAAAAAGGGTTTTTGTTTTGGTTTTTTTTCTTGGTTTTTTTTTGTTTTTTTTTTTTTTTTTTCTTTGTTTGTTTTTTTTTGTTTGGTTGGTTTTTTTCCTGCTTCAAAAAATTACTCTTCAGTGAACTCTTTTATAGATGTCCCCTAAATCATTCATTCATCTGCTGGAGTACCAAAGAATAAACACACAACAGGCAGCTATTGACTTTCAAAGCAAGGGTTTGTAAGCACAGGAAAGGAGGATGTGCCTGTAAGGCTGAAATTCAGCACAATATTTGCATATTCATAAGCCAAAAAAAAAATCCCAACTGTGTTCCTATGTCTTCTAAACACACTTTATGATATCAGGGTCTGGTGTTGAGTGCCAGGGTTTACTTCTAAACACTTGGTTTCAAAGAAACTTCTTAGTGTGAAAGCCAAAATGAGGATTAGAGTAAGTTAACTTCTCCCCCCTTTCTACCTCCTCCCAAAATTCTGTAAAAATAAAATGTCTTTCTTTTTTTTTTGAGTAATAAATTGAGCTTTAAAACAATGGAATATTTGACTTTATAAATGGGCAAAAAATCATACCAGTACAAAAAAGGAAAAAGACTTGAGCACAACCACAGGTGTCCTTAGGAAGTGGGATGTATTCTGCAGGGATAACAGCCCACTCATCTGAACTTAGTTCAATAACATCCAGTGTTTGTAAAGAGATGTACAATTTTTCAATGAATTAATTCTCTGTAGACACTCTAGAGCAGATGGGCAAGGACTGTTATCTTTTGTTGTTGAGAAACCATGAATCTAGGAAAGAAAGCCAGAGCCACACATTGATAGGAACGAAATGTAAAATTTATATTCCTCCTGACTCCAAATGCTAGCTCCATATTGGACTGAATTCATGTTCATCTCCAAGAAAAATGACAAAAATAAGAAAAATAAGGGAAAAAATCAATAATACCATTTGCAATGTTAATATCATACCTTCTGATTTAATTTCACTTTCAAAATAACGACTGTCCAGAGCTGCACACACGCCTTTAGCTATGCTTGATAAAACAGAAATGTATCTCATGTTCAAGTGTTCTTTGAAAGAAGCTGTTGTCAGAGGATATATAAAATTAATGTTTCTCTTTTTCAGGGAAGATGAAAGAAAGGCATAGGGTTGTTTTTTGGTAATATATGACAATAAGATCAAGTTAAATCTGTACGTTAAAGCCGTTATTGAGAAGGCACAAATTATCACAGATTGCATAACAACTGTACCACAAGGAAGTTATAGCTCTAAAGTTATATTGATGTTGGGTAGATAAATGAAACAAGAATGCTACATTATAACAGTAATCAATCAGAAAAATGAAGCAGAGACTAATCAATGTCTCTGAATAAGAGAACATTAATCCCTGATGGAGATATTATACACAAAATACTATCTAGTTTAGCTATCTAAATTCCCATCACCATCTTCTCCTATTATGTTTATTGTGGAATTGAATTTCAGAGGACTCCAAAGAGTTGTTGCTCCAAGTCTGATTTTTTTCATTATTCTATTTAATTGTGTGCATTATAATTTAATTTACTATAAGGCTACCTACATTGTGGCAATGCAAAATTCCTTGTAATAGTAACCCATTAAAGTATATTAAAAGTATTTATCATGATCCTCAAGAGTGCAGATAACATTATGAATGGAAAATTGGGATTTAAGGTAATTGCTACAAATAATTTTAAACAGTTCTTCCTGCATTTATCTATATGTAAAGCAGCAAAACAAAACAAAACAAAACTCAGCAAGATCAAACCTGGTCTTTATGAAGCCGCATGCAGACAAAGAAAATATTTTGGAATATAAATCACTGTTCTAAAAAAGGTATAGATGGGAAAAACCATGAGTTTGAAAAGATCTACAGTCCCCCAAATTGCTGTAAACCATTGAGTTCATTTATGTATAAAAAAAAGAGACAAGGAAATTAATCTTCCCCTAATTACATGGAAGCATCATATCACTCCATGAATCAAGTTAGCAAGAAATACTTGTAGTGATGTATCCACTTGAATCTCTGCAACTGTTCTAACATCTCACTCTTCAGACTGAGACTTTAATCTAAAAATTAGTAGAGAAATGTTTGGAGACTGCATTTGAATTTCATTTGCTCAACCAGCAAAACACTAACTGTGATTTATTCCTCTTACTGGTCATTAGCAAAACTGCCACCCTCTTCAGTAGTAAAGGAACTGCACTTCTGGGATACTGAGGGTATTACAGGAGATCTTACTGATTTCCCTAGGAATCACAAGAGATCATTCCAACAATTTTCAAATTTTGTTTACATGACAAACATAAGTACTTAAATGAGTGTCCTACTTTTCTGATCGTTTTAACTTAACTTTGCATTCAACCAACCCAGAAATTTTAATTTTTCATCAATAATTAATATAGGTTAAGATTAGGGAGATATGGTAATCTCAAATTTTCTGTTATCTTTCCGATTTAAAATAAAAACTTGTGTTCCAATTTTCTCTGTGTTTGCAGAAACATAAGTCTTTGTTATATAAAACCAAATAATTTCATTAAAAACAGCATATCAACAAGGTCAGAGGTTTCAGTTCAGTTTCTGTTAATAAGTACACAAGGTTGCACAAACCACTCAGTATTTATAACTTTTTCCAAGAAATCACAGGTGAATAAGTTATAGAATCAATGAGGCAGACAGTTTCCAATATCTACAACCCAAAATTTATAATCCAAAATTTGTCTCCGAGAGACAAAATTGTGATAAAGGTGTTTTTTTTTATTTGGTCAATTTAGCAATTTTCTCTCCTGGGGAATATTCATTGAGTAAAATGTCAGTACAGCAATCCTCACCAAGGTCTTTTTGTTACTGTTGCTTTAGGGAGGGACTGGCTGAGAGATTGTCAAGAGATAAATATGGTGCTCCTGTGATCCAGCAATTCCTGATGGTTAGTTCTTGATTCTGGTGGTAGGACAGATCTCACACTGGTGAAAATTAGCTACAATATCGAGGAATAACAGCTACCTTGCGACCTGTGTCCCCTTCCAGAAAGGGACACCGCATGCAGGTAAGTATCTAATTATATGAAAATAAGATGCAGTAAATTGGGCTGTAGCTACAATATTGTAATACTTGTTTTCATAAGGAAATTACAAAAGTTCACTGACACAAATTTGATGTCTTGACTCACAAATAACATTTTTTTATAAAAGTGCAACTGAAAAATTTCTAGCTACCAAGAAAATAGGAACAGGTTGCTTACTGAGAGACAGAAATGAGCTCTCTAATGAGACAACAAAGACCTGTTTGTATACTCCGACAGTGGCCAGGCAGAAGATTCAGAGAACTGGAATGCAACTAGAAAATTCAACAGATAGCTCCCAGTGCCTGATCTTCAGACCTAGATCCTGAAATCCAGGTCTGACAGGCAGCAGAAGCCACAAGTCACATCTCTGGAGAAGAAATTTTTCTAGAATCCAGGAAACTCAAGCAAAGTGGAACTCACTGTGGCAGAGAGAAGCAGCCACAGTGCCTTGAACATCGGCAGGAAACAGTAATACGTGAGGTTCGAGGATCTAGAGTGTTACAGATATCTTTCTCTGGTATAAAGGGCTGTTTGATATTGATGCTTCTCTCTACCCACTGCATGAAACTCAGAATGGGAAAAAAAAGTTCCATATCATCCACATTTAGGACATAGAATGGCCTAGAGGCTACTCAAGTACAGCTTGAGAAGACAGTAAGTTTTATATCAAATTGAAAGGAACACTGTTGAGTGATTTGGTGATAACCAGGAAGTAACGCTACTTTAGCTGTACTCCTTTTACAATGGAAGTGGTGTCTTCTACTGGTAACTCCCTGCCCGTCTGTAGAACCATTTAGCAAATGGGTAATGAAATGATCTTGAAACTCTGGAGGAAATTATGCATCTTTTGGAAACAGTAGAGTTGAACATTAAATAGCATGGGAATTTTGAATTGTTGATAAAAGACAGACATCCCTACTCATTGTCTAGCAGACGTCAGGAAGAACTGGATAATATAGACTGTCTTATATTCAACCATGAATTACAGCTAAATATTTCACACACACACCTCTTTCTCTCTCTCTCTCTCTCTCCATATACACACACAGATAAAAAAGCTTTCCTCAAGCCTGACTCCTCTAAGCAAGGTCAGAATGATTACGCCATCCAGCCAAAACAAAGGAGACCTGTTCTTGACCCAGGAGGAACCAGGGAAAAGACTGTTTTCTCTGTATCAAGACAGGCTATGTACTTAAATGGAATCTACAACTCAGAGAGGGTAGTCAGAGAAAACATCTTCAATCTTTGACATAAATATGACAAAGGAAGCAAAAATCCATTCCACAAGAAAACAAACTTTACAGAAATGAAAATGAATGGACTCCCCACAAATTTTATGGCACAAATGATATTAAGGAGATGCCTGTTAACAAGATCAGCTTTCTGATAGTTAAACGACTATCTATCAGAAGGCATCTTGTTGATTATGTATGCAGAGAGGACCATGTGAATATCAGTGGGAAGAATCTGTCCTAGTAGGGTCAGCCAGCTGTGTCTTGGCTCAATAGCCTCATATTTTTAAGTTTGTTCCCACCTTGGCCAGCAAGTCAGAGAGGTAACCAATGGAAGCTGCAAAAACTACCAAAGATCATAAAATCATAGAATCATCTAAGTTGGAAGAGACCCTTGGAATCAAGTCCAACCATCTACCCTACTCTACAAAGTTCTCCCCTACAGCATATCCCCCAACATCACATCTAAACGACTCTTAAACACGTCCAGGGATGGTGACTCAACCACCTCCCTGGGCAGCCTATTCCAATGCCCAATCACCCTTTCTGTGAAAAATTCTTTCCTAATTTTCAGTCTAAACCTTCCCTGTTGGAGGTTGATGCCATTCCCTACCAGCATCAACCTCTCTACAGTGTACTTTCAAGTAGTTGTAGGGAGTTGATGAGGTCTCCCCTCAGCCTCCTCTTCCTCAAACTAAACAATCCCAGCTCCTTCAACCATTCTTTGTATGATTTGTTTTTCAGGCCCTTCATCAGCTTCGTTACCCTCCTCTGCACTCGCTCCAGCACCTCGATATCTCTCTTGTATTGAGGTGCCCAGAATTGGACAGAACACTCAAGGTGTGGCCTCACCAGTGCTAAGTACAGGGGGACAATCACCTCCCTACTTCAGCCAGGATACCATTGGCTTTCTTGGCCACCTGGGCACACTGATGGCTCATATTCAGCCACTTGTCGATTAGAACCCCCAGGTCTCTTCCTGCCAGGCAGCTCCAGCCACACTTCCCCAAGCCTGTAGCGTTGCATGGGGTTATTGTGGCCCAAGTGCAGGACCTGGCACTTGCCCTTGTTGAAACTCATACCATTAATGTTGGCCCAATGATCCAACTTATCTAAGTCTTTCTGTAGAGCGTCCCTACCCTCATGTGAATCAACATTCCTACTTAACTTGGTGTCATCTGCAAACTTGCTGATGATATGTCCTTATCAAGATCATCAATACAGATGTTAAACAGAAATGGTCCTAACACTGAGCCCTGAGGCACACCACTTGTGACTGGCCGCCAGTTGGATTTAAATCCATTGAGCACTGCTCTTTGGGACCTTCCAGTCAGCTAGTGCTTGATTCAGCAGATCGTATGCTCATTCAGGCCATGTAAAGCCAGTTTTTCCACAAGAATTTTATGGGGGACAGTATTGAATGCTTTTTGAAAGCCCAGGTATACAATATCCACAGCATTTCCCTCATCCAATAATCGGATCATCTTGTCATAGAAGGAGATCGGGTTCGTCAGGCATGACCAGTCTTTCATAACCCCATACTTATTAAGTCTCATCCCCTGTTTGTCCATTATGTGGTTTGTGATGGCTCTCAAGATGACCTGCTCCTCCGGTCTGCCAGAAATGTGCCACTAACAAATGATCTGGGGAAGGACAATATTCACATGGAGTGCAGAGGAAAGTAACCCAAAATATGCAGGGATATGGCAAAAAAAAAGCAGAGGTTATTGATTCCCCAGCTAGAAAGTTCTTCACTGACTAAACATATTCTTTTTGTGCCAGAGGAAAGATACATAACTGAAAGCCCTCAGTGTACTGTGATGTTAAAATATACAAATTTAGTTAAAGGGATGTGGCAAGGAGGCACAGAAGATGACTTGCTTTTCCTTATTGTTGCACTGTGGGTAACATTAAGTTTTCTGGAAGGAAAGAGAAGGAACATCCTTCTGGGAGCAAGTTGATTTACACAGTCCTGAGAACCTGGTGAAACACAAGAAGGATCAGCATGTGTGGAAACGATGAGACACCTATGAGAAGCAATGAAAAGATGAGCATCCAAACATCTTTCATTAAAACTCCATGTGAGTTTGCATGAATTCTGTAATTCTGTATAATATCTGTAAGTTTTGATGGAGAAATGGTTTCAAGGAAAAGTAAAAAAGGAAAAGTATGTGCTGTGAGGATGGCATGTGAAGGACTGATAAACCTGATTGGAGAACCTGTAAGAACATAGTCTGAAAACACCAAGAGGCTGCTTGCTGAGCACCAGTATACACTGGTGTTCCAATGGGTTCCATAACTTGGCGTGTATCCAAGATGACTGCTGTTTGCAGATGAAGGTGATGGGATTATATAAAGGGCCCTCTGATGGACTTTTTTAACACCTACCATTGACCTGCCAGTATTGCCCTCTATTTTCTGAGTATATAGATGGACTTGACTTCCCAAACGTTGCTCTAGTCAAGTAATTGCAAGAGTACATTTCAGATGTGAGACTGAATAAGTGAATGCGCTGTGAGAAATTATCTGCTGTAAGTAAAAAAATAGCTTAAAGAATAAAAGCTATTCTGTTGGTTGTGATCTGTATCTACCTCAGACTCCCTCCTCTATCAGGCCAAAAAAGAGTTTACAACTATTTTCCAAAAATAACAGGGTGGATGAGCAACTGAAAGTTGCTATCACATGACTAACGCTGGAGGAAACGGTGATAAAGACAAGTCTCTTCTTTTAATCTGTGCCTGGCAACAGATTTACATTTTCTCTGGAAAAGAAGAAAGTGTGTTCTATGGAATTTTTGTTTAGATAAAACCTAGCTTTTGAAAAGCTTTTGTTATGTTTTAACATGCTCACTTCAGAGAAAAAACTGAGAGAATGAAGATTATAATATACTTTAAAGAGTTAAAATCTTGTTTCAGGTGATTTCAGTTGCAAAATATGGGGTGCTCTGCATTTTGTTTGTTTCCTTTTGCTTGTATTTTTATTTGTTGCTGGTTGGTTGTTATAGTCCTTACAGCCTCCCAGCAGCCAGTATAGAGAAGCTGGAGAGATTTAGGAAAGGGAAAAAAAACACTGTGCAGCAGCAGAAGTGTACTGCTTTAACTTCTGTTTCTATCTTGAAGGCATATACTGCGGGCCCAATCCTGCTCTTGGTTGTAAACCTGTTTGTGGGGTAAAATGGCTGTAAGTGTACCATGGCTGTAGACGTAAAAATACAAAGCCAATAATACTTTTACACATGACAAAGGAAAGCCTAACAGAAAAATATTAAATGGGTGAGTACCAATTAGTGTTTTAAAACTAGCTATTGATGCCAATTTTCTAAACCCAATGCCACACATTGCGTTATCTTCCCCTTAGAGGTTTTCCAGCTAAAGATGATAAAGGAGTACTTCAACGAAACAGAAACATCTTACCTAAGAAACAGATATTTCATGGATTTTGCATAAAGTCCAGATTGAAACTTGCAGCAGGCTGCAGGTAAACTTACACATTCTGTTTTAAAGAACCAATCCAGACTTTTTATAGAAATTCCCACATTTCTCCAGCTACAAGAGCTGAAACACTGTGATGACACACTTCACTACCATAGCCACAAGCGAGAGTGAGTAACCTCACTGGCACAAGTGCAGTGCTACCAGTGTAAAAACCTGGTGCAACAGACTCCCAGGAAACTGTGGTTTTTTTTGGTTCGTTTGGTGGTGCTTTTTGGTGTTTTTTTTTTTTTTTTTCCTTTAAATTTCATTTTCTAGTGTCTTTCATAATTTCTTTCACTTATTCAGAATGCTGCCACTCTCACTTGGAAGGAAACGTATACGTAACCATACCACGTTAGCTTAAATGATTATAACAGACAGTGATTCTCAAAGGCTTTTGAAAGTCAGGACACTAAAGACTATTTTGTTCCCATGTAAAGCAATAGGATTGGGAAAGAAAATAATGCAATATTTGGATCATCACCTCATATAGACAAAACTTCCAGCATTTTTCTTCCCTTTTGGGCTATCAAAGCACTATTTATATAATCTTCTTGAAAAACCAATGAAGTCAAGAGAATAGTATTAGAAAATTAACTTTCCACTATTAGGACACTATGCTCATGGTAGACATGATCTAATGAAAAAACACATTGTGCTTCAAAAACAGAAAGTTATTGGGCACTATTCACATTGCATATATATGGAATTAGAATCATAGAATGGTTAGAGTTGGAAGGGACCTTAAAGATCATCAAGTTCCACCCCCCCTGCCCTGGGCAGGGACACCTCTCACTAGAGCAGGTTGCTCAAAGCCCCATCCAACCTGGCCTTAAACACTTCCAGGGATGGGGCAGCCACAGCTTCTCTGGGCAACCTGTTCCAGTGCCTCACCGCCCTCACAGGAAAGAACTTCTTCCTAATATCTAGTTTAAATCTCCCCTCTTCCAATTTAAAACCATTACCCCTTGTCCTATCATCACACTTCCTGACAAAGAGTCCCTCTCCAGCTCTCCTGTAGCTCCCCTTCAGATATTGAAAGGCTGCTCTCAGGTCTCCCTGGAGCCTTCTCTTCTCCAGGCTGAACAGCCCCAGCAATTAACCCTGTAAAATATTTAAGCATCTATTTACAGGTTGGAGAACTGAAGTCATGGCACTGGAACAGACCAGTATGCACCGCAACTCTCCCATACTTTAAATTATTTTTAAGGTACTTGCATAACATGGTTTTTAAAAGCCACACTAAAGCAAATACATTAACTCTAGGTAGGTTCTCTGCATGCTGACTTCAGGTCTTTATGGTTGCCAACAATTTCTTAACACCTGTGTTTTTGAAAGAAAAACTAATGCAAGAAGTCCTGTCTAATGGGCCAAGCCACTGTCCAGTGGCAGTGGTGATTCTTCGTAAGGTACTTAACCCACAGATTAACGAAAGTCAGATAGCTCTGCCATATCTCTTCTGCAATGAAATCTTCCTTCTTTAATAACTAGCTTGAAAACCAACTGAAACTTCAAGAAAAAAAGTTTCCTCAGCAGCTGAGCCGTGGACAAATATTTTATGTGATTTTTCAAAGCTGCAGTGCAAGCATATTCTCTAATTTCCCATATTTATAGGAAAGAAACAGGAATCTTTAATAACAATCTCTTTCAAATAGGAAGGACAAAAGACGTAAATAAGTGGAAGTTTAAACAGTGAAAGAAGTGGGTAAGAAATAGAAAGTGTGCAAAATGGGAATTGGTGTTGACAATATTTCTCCAGGTAAAAAGTTTTAAAATTTAAAATTGGGGTGGCAATTATACATTGGTATTCAGGAGATTTAACTTGAGCACTATGACTTACATTTTCTTCCATGTGTGGCTGACATGTAGTAGCCCATGTGTTACTGCAGCAATTGCCGTCTTAGCTTTCTTTTATCTAATACATAGCTTTGTTATGAGGCTAGAAATTAATTTCCAAATACCAACTTACTGTAAGTAAAAAGTTGTTCAAAAATAGATTTGGAGTGTCTGTGACTTCTGCAAAGATAATCTGAGCCTCTTAAATAGTTAATCTGTCTTGCAAGAAGTGTTTTGCAGGTGATGAACAATGAGTCTTCCAGGAAAAAATCAGGTCAAAAATCAATTTTTAATTTTTTTAAACAAAATTAAAAATCTTCCTTTGGGTAATACTTGAAATGTTATTAAAACAGAATCACAATATTTTATTGTTCTTAGGTTATGTGGCTTTTCCAAGTATATTCACTTAGGTTAATTTTTAAAGAAAAAGTTCTTAAAAAAAACCCACAAAAGCACAAACATTTTACCCTGAAAAATTTTCTGCTACAATACTTGCGCATTTTCAAGATTTCTCTCACAATCCGCTTTTGTTTCAGAATTCTGAAGCCCCCATACCTCTTTTCTACATAATTACATGTTACTGGAAAACTTCCATCATTTCTCTCTTTGCATGTTCCCACATAAAGTAACACATGCAATGGGAGAGACAAAAGATAAAATTCTGTACAAGGCAAAGTCTTTCTTTTGCAAAAGATTTATACCTGCCATATTTTTTTCCAAGCCCACCCTCTTCCCTTTCTTGATACGTTTATGCTTTTCCATGCCTTGTTGACGATGTCAGTTATTAATATGGGAACCTGGCCTTCATTTGCTCTCTTTTACCAGCATTATCAACACCAAGACCAAGTTACAGACCAAGTTCCATACACTATCTAACGCAGGTCATTTGCACATCGGTGTATAATTTGTCTGAATTAAAAAAATGCCACTTGTATAAATAATCTAAGACCAGGGAGTGTGGAGAAATGGTGCAAGCCCCAAGAGTGTACTCTCTCCTATGAAACTCTGGTAGGGAACTAGCCCAAGAAATAGAATTGTTTAAGAAACATTGATACATATTTTTCTGCTTCTTTTAAAGAGAATCCATGCTCTTACTGCTACAGTTTATGTAAAA
>VXBW01004374.1:275931-297575 GCA_013400375.1 Thinocorus orbignyianus
AAAAAATCTATTCAGCTCACTGCATACACTATTCTTTCTAACAGCACATTGGAAAGCATTCATTACATGGTTGAAAAGGAGAAAATCTGCATCTATGTATGAAAGCAATCAATTCATTCCACTTGTAATGAGATTTCTCCTGTCACTTCAATTTGATTGTTTACCTTTACAATCCTGACCCATATTGTTTGGGAAAAGAAGAAAAAGAAATGGAAACGAATCACAAGCTAAGCAATTCAACATGACTATGTTTAATTTCATCACTATCTATTCTGAAGAATGCATTTGCATATTTATAATACTATATTACTAGAGGAATGACAACCTTTAGTGGCACTATGTAAGCCAGCAAGATAGTGAGAGCTCAGCCTGTTCTAAGAACCCAGTGGATACTAGTTGTGCACTTACGATGGGCACAATTGTCAATGGTCACTGTTATGCTCAACATGTTGAACAATACCTTCTCTATGATTTAAAAATAAATGGGAATTACTCAGCTAATAATTATTTCAAATTTTAGCTACAGGTTTGCATGACAAATCAAAAGGAAGAATACCTAAAAGTCAGCATCATCTTCTAATGCGTCTACTGGACTGTCCATGTTTCATGATGGTTTTTCCCTGTTAGCACATTGCAGGATCTTTCTTCTGTTACTGAAAACTAAAATTCCACTGAGCCAGTAGCATCAGCTTAAGCACAGAGATTTAAGCACTCACATTAGCCACACTCCTGTGGAAGAACTGTAAGTCTTCCTTACACCCCAAAAAACATTCTGCAAAACTGCTGCAGTTATCCTTGAGCATCTCCTCACACACTTCATATCTCTTCATCTTTCTAACACAACTTTCTCTGACACATATATAAGATCTGTGGTATTTAGTGCACAACTGGAGTTGCTCATAATATAAATTTTAAGTAAGTTGCATCACTTTTTCAAATTAATCTATCCTGTTCCCACACTGTAGGCACAAAAGATACTAAAAAATCTCAAGTCATTCTAAAAAGGGTCCCCTGAGGCTCTGGATAAGAATAGCCCAAATTTTTTAGTCTCTGAAATTTACCCACAAATTTATTTTGTTAGAGATAAGGTGTCCTGGCTTCAGTTAGGAAATAGTTAATTTTCTTTCTAACGATTGCAGTGAAAGGAATGCCAACAACACATATTGTTTTAGTTGTTGCTAGGCCACATTTAATACTTTTCGAGGACTCTTTGTCAGTTTTCCATGGAAGCTGAGAAGGAGCGCAGGAAGAACAACAGAATGGCCAGTGGACTATTCCAGACCATAGACATCGTACTCAGTATATAAACAAGGGTTGGACAGGGGAGTGTGTAAGGGGATCAGCAATCACTGCTCCAGACAGTGCCAGTTCACTGGGTGGTGAGAGTGACTTGTGTCATTATTATTGCTATTATTATTATTATTTTCCTCTTACGTCCTATTAATCTGTCTTTACCTCAGCCCATGAGGTTTTTATCTTTTTTTCCTTTCCCCTCCTTTTCTCCCTCTTCTCCCTGCCCTTCTGGAGGGATGGGGGGTGAGCAAGCAGCTGTGTGGTACTAGTTGCTGGCTGGGGTTAAACACCTCACTTGACAGACTCTGCTTCCCAGAACTGGAAGCTGCCCCTCCATATGCTCAAAATTTTAGAGTGTGGCCAGAGTGGTTCACTGTAGAGCCAAGCATCTGCCTACTATCATTTTGGCACTAAAAATCATCCAAATCAGTGGATCACTTCTTTTCAAACACTAAGTACCTAAGGAATTAGCGCAGAAATGTATGTAGTGTTTTCCAGCAGAAATTCTGTTTCTGCTGCTCTGATGCAGCTCAGCATCCAGCCATGCTGGACTGGAAGAGAAAAGGGGAGGTGTCTGCAGCCAGCCTGGGGATTATTATGGTTCATGGTACAATATAGACAGTGTTAAGGAAATTCTAACTTACAGAGACAAATTACATAGATTTTTTTTCTTGAAAATTCCTCCAGAATGAAGACACATCCACCAATATACATAAGCTGATTTCTTGTATGGTACAAAATAACCACAACGCCCCAGACTTTGGTAGTTTTAAATCGGTTAAAAACCCCAAACCTGCCTAAATTACAATAGTGTGATTGTTTTACAGCCAGAAAACTGTTTTAATTAGAGCTAGTTGTAATCTCCTTAGCAATGTAGCAATTCACATTGTTATCTATGCTCACAGTCAAATATATTTTCTTTAGGCTATACCAGTATCTCAACCTAGCATATCCTCTCTGAAATGCTAATTGTAACTATTACCCATCCCGTGACTATTCTCAGCATCTTCTGCTTGGAACCGGTAACAGTGATGTATTACAGTTCAGATAATTTCTATCTTTCACTGTAATTGCACAGGGATTTTGTTTTCTTTTGAGTTGGTAATGTCTAAATTGGATTAAAATAACAGTCACTTATGAGGTCTTCTCTACAGAAGTTGCTTCCATCACCGTCATATTTAATACTATTTTATCCTAGAACTTAATTTACACCATTCTCATATAAATGAGTTTTCATGAAGTTCATACAGAAGTATTAACCTTAAAGACTAAATACTCTATGAAGAGCAAAAGAAAAATACCCTGAATTTTGGTTTTGCTGACATACTCAAAAGTGAATGCAATAGCTGGCATGATGGCACTGCTTATTATGATCAGATGAAATTCAAATGATATGATAAGAAGAGTGACCAATCTCAAAACCAGAGGACTTAGTCTATTTATTCATGTGTATTTGAATGCCTTTAGCTGGCAACAAGTGCTTCACACTATTCTGTCTGGGTAATTCCTGCTCTTGGCAATAATAATTGAGTGATGGGCTGAGAACGGAGTTGGCAGAGGCAGTACTGACGCAAATTAACGCTACTTAGCAGCACATACATTCATTCATCTGGGGAGTCATTTTTTATGATTCCAGCAGTAAACCAAGTCATAAAATATTTTACTTGTCAATACGTAGAAATAAAATCTATACTGTATTTAACATGTATTATCATAAAATCTAACAGTAAATACATAATGTAAGTGTCCATATGCCCAGTGTCATAAAGCAATCTCTGAAAAAATGAAAAACATTCTATGTGCCTAATTTGCCTGTTTTGTGCTTGTGTGTTGGTTTTTTTTTCAATATTGCAATTAGAGGCCTAATAATGTAAGTGTGACTGCTGACATGTACTACCAAGATCAAATAATGCCAAACATAAGATCCTGATTAGTCTTTCCTTGATTTTGGCATATTACTGCTTTCATAATTTTAGCTGCTGAGATGAAAGGTGGAGGTGACAGAAAGGAAAGCAGAATAACACACAGCATTACTAAAGGTACACGGTTCAGTGAAATTAGCAGTCATTAATTCTGTATTGCTGTAAGGCTGCTGTTCTATGCAATGTAAAGTAAGACTCCACTATGCAATGACTACTTGCTCTTCGGGCACCATATAGATGAAGCTGCCTTACCTTACAAATAATGATCTCAGGTGCATTGTCCAGGCAGTGATTCCAAACACAATTATTTTCTTTTATCTATAGTGCACTTTTAAACGCATTTTAGAAAAACATCCACTTTCTTATCTTTTTTAGAACTTTGCCTCGAATGCAATCTTTTTAAAAAATCCCATTTCTACAGAAACACTTAACAAAAGAGAACACTTATTCATGTACACCAATATTACAGCAGTAATCTACACAAGGCACACTTTTTTAGGAGAAATGGACTTCTTTCAGAATAAATGAACTTTGAGGGGTTTCCTTTTTAGATTAATTGTATAAATAAACGTGGTAATATTGTAACTTTGGAGGTCTACAATTACATGGGAAGCAAGGTTTGTATAGCAAGAGAACAATTGTGTTTAAATATTTGATGTAAGTTGAAAAAAAAGAAAAACAACTTGCCTTGGAGTCAAAGTCTACCATGAGTCTATGAACTAAGTCATTAGTAAATAGACAGGCAATGTAAGCATGACAGCTAAGCACAAACATCTACATGCTAATTTCTACCAGAATCCAGCCACAGTACCTTAGCTTTATCCCTCATGGATCCTTTCCCCAGGATGGACATTTTTGCACCTGTTTCTTCTTGCAATCTCTTCAAGGAGTTTCCTCTTGGTCCAAGCAATTTCCCAACAAAATTGAACTAGAAGGCAAACAAAAGAACTATTTTAGACCAATAGGTACTTTTTCAAAATCTTAATAAATCTTTATAAACTAGCTGGTTATCAAAGTTTTTTTGATTTGTTTTGTGGGGTTTTTTTTGAGAAAGTAAAAGGAAAAAAAAAAGGTCCTACTTCGTTCTGAGCCTAATTCATTGGTATACAAGTCCAGAGAACTGAGGTACCTTCTCATCTAGTGCAAAAGGCAGTAAAAGCTTTCAGAGTCTATCTGAATCCCAGAAGGGTGCTCTCTAGGATAAAAATGGCCAGTGGCTGCTCAGGTTTAGCTAATTGCCAAACAAGATCTTTGCTTATCAGACAGTAAATGGGAAACCCAGAGAATGCATACAATCATTTCCTGAGGTAGCCAGCCCCATTGGCCAAGTCATACGTTCTGCAAAGTTAGAGCTTTAGATGGATTCTCAGGAATTAACATTTTACATGTTGATTTTAAAATAAGTGCTGTTTTGTGTATTGGCTTCACATATCTGTTCTGTTAGCAGAAGAAATCACAAATAGATCACTGTAGATATTTAAGGTTATTTTCTGAAAGGACTCTGAAGAGCATTGGGCTCTGTCTGACATGCTGCTAATATTCTCAAACATTGCAAAGCTCACGTGACACATACAATGTTTTTTTCTGCATGATGAGAACAGATGTCTGTATGAAAATCAGAGGACAGAAAAATAACAAATGAGGTTTTAATGTTACGTGGACACAAACTAGCAAAAGGATGGAGTCTGATATGCAACAACAATTTGTTGATTCTGTAATCAATAGTCTCTTCAATTTATTATTTTTTTTATGTTTTCCAGAACCTTTTAAAAACTCAATGGCATGCTGTCTTTGTAAGGGAACCATCAGCACTTGCTTAGGATAGTTCTAAATTCTATTCAAGTCTGAACAGGCCTGGCCTGGCTTTCAACAAAGAATAAGCTTTGCCAAGGAAAAAGGTGTGTAACTGTATCAGCACTTTCTTGTTTTGAATTCAGAGATAAAGAACACAATAACCAAAAAACAGCAACCAAGAATATGCTGCTGTCAGAAATACACCTAAATGTCCAGCATGATGTTACATCTTGTTTTGCATTGCCTTCTATTTTTAAAATGGGGAAAATGGGGAAATATTCTTGTTTCCACTTTAGCCAGCAAGAATATAACAACCTAAATGCATCAGCCATGTTAATAAGACTCAAACTCAGAATCAAGTCAGATATCCCAGAAAGCAAGGTGGCTTTCAATACTTAACTACTGGCTTAACTACAAATCACTTGTAACTTCCTTCAAATATTGGTTAAATCACCAAATAAAATAATATGTAATTAAAGGGAAAAATATATAGGTAAGGTGACATCTACTGCCACCTAAACCAACATAACTAATTTCAGCACGATAAGACGTCTAGGAGGAAGCAGTAATGTTGCAGAAAAACCCAGCAAGCTTTGAAGCTCAAAAAAAAGTTTTTTCAAGCTTGTGTGCTTTTATTTTTTTCCAACTCAATCTTTTGATTTAATAAAAGTTATCAACTCTTCAATACCCAAAATGGGTTAGATTTAGAGATGACAACCCTTCATGGCATCAACAATCCCATGTCTTGAAATTGTAGCTATGTTTCTTCCCAGGACAACTTGGCTTAGAAGAAGCTGTTGGCTTCAAACTGATCATTAAATTTCATACCAAAATAAACCAAACAGTGAGGAGTCGATGCTAAGGACTGAATTTTGAGTTTAATACTAGACCTTGGAGTTAATCTATTGAGAGAAATAAGATTTCAAGAATTATACATCTTGTGCAAGTGACAGTTTATTAGACAACCAAGCAAAGCGCACAGTTTTTGTTTCTCTGCAGGGACCCCCTGACATGCAGGGTGACTGTTCACAAGTTAGAACACCAAATCTTTTGTGCCACTTATAGATCACCAATCAGAAAAGAACTATTTACATTTACTGCATCCTTTCAGTGTCTCTTAATATTTAGAAAAGCTGCCCCTCAAAAGCTGACAGAGCTATACTACTACGTAAATTTGGAGGAGCCTACAAGAAGGCCAGCCAAAGCTCCGCTTCATTTGTCCTCTGAATGGAATAAAACTATTAAAATACATGTTATAAAGATTTATGCTGACCATTTATATTTAAACACTTCATAAACTGTCTAATAATTACCTTGACATATGGCTGCAAAGGAGCGGTATGGCCAGCACAAAATATGTACAAAGTGGATTTTAATCACTTCAGAGGAAATAAGTGGTTGGGGATTTTAATTTTATTGATTATGTAGCAGACAGACACATTTCATCCACCTTCTGAAAAACACACATCAGGAAGTAGTTGTTTACAACTGAATTACTTGTAATTTGGTTTTGTCTAAAGTTGCAGAAAAGCCAGTGCACTGGCATTCAACAAGCATTCAACTGTTGAGCGCCATTTTCCCAGCATCTGTAAGCTCTAGGATCACTGGTGATCCCTAGCACCAGACTGTAATAAACTCCTGAATGTCTGAAAATACTGATAAAGTAACTTTGACTCAATAACTTATGAAAAATTAAACCCTTTATGTTCACATGTGGGTAACAACAGCGGACAAGTAAGAGGAAGTTTCAGTGAATACCAGAAATTATAAGAAATTTGAAACACAACTTTATTAATCTTACTTATTTTAAGATATACTGGATAACAACCTGAGTAGAACTAGTTTCAGTACTCAAAAATCTTAGGGTCCACTTACAGTCACAGACACAGCCAAACATACAGCTAAAGTTAAGGAAAATGTAAAAACTCAGGGAGTTTGACTGCACATAGTGATGACCCTTGCTCACAAACATACATTCCTGGCACAGCTACTGTAACTGCAGATCTTATTTTGCAGCCTTAGTTCTGATGCAATCCCACCCAGAGTACAATTTTTCTCTAAATAATAGTAGGTCTAAGTCTCTGGGATAATATCTGATCATAATAAGAGAGGATAGCTGAGAAATTACGACATACAGAAGAGAGAATATTAGCAGAAAGCTTTCATTGCCAGGGAGAGAACAGACTTCCACTTGAAAAATACAGTTATTATGTTACTGGATGTTTTTATAGGTGGCTTAACTTCTCAATCATATTTATGAATGTGAGCTAGGCTTTAGGTGTGCTTGTAGAAACCTTTCCTCATTTATGGCAAAGATTTTGCACGTTATTTTCTTAGAGTTTTTTATCATTTGCCCAGGTGAGACAGATGCATGTCTTCAGGGGAAAATGATCAGCTGATAGCAGGAGATGCTTTACTCATAATCAAATGGATATGATGCTTCATGTGTTAACAGCTGGGCAATAAACTTTATCCCGTGCAGAATAAAACCTGACAGAGAACATAGCTCAGTAGATCTTTCAAGTATCCACAGCCAGTCTCCCCAGTGCCTTCCCCAACCAACATGTACACAGTTTCACCAGGTTTATCGGCATCTTGATTACTTTCACAGTCCACCCTGCACACACAATCAGATTGTAAGGTGCCTAAACCAACAGTCTGGCTTTTCAGTCTCCATCAAAGTTTTCATTCATAAAACTCCTTTATACTCATATAGAAATAGCCAGAAATGATACTGCACATCTGAATACACAGAAATTATTCTCTTTCCCAAACTGTTGCTCACATCCATCTGCTAAGCTTTGTGCTTACATGTGGAGAATGCTTACTGACGATGTGAGACATTCTGCTTGAGTCTATATGCTGGGACTGAATATTTAAAACCAAAGATTAGAAACCCAACAAGTATACAGAAAACAGAAAATCCTTAAAAACTTGCTCCATGAAATTTCTTACCCCAAAACTGCCTATGTTAGTGAAAAGCTTCGGCTCACATGAATACATATATATAATCACAGGCTTGCTCATCTCCAAAACCCCTTGCAGTAAAACATGCTGCACATCAATACCCCCCACTTGCTTCAGGCTAAGACACTAAGAGTTCCCTGGTCTTTCAGTAAGTGGACAACCATAAAACAGTCAATTCTCTTGCGAGACTCATTGCCCTGCTGGGCTGGCATTGCTGCTCTGCTTATGCATACCAAGGCGTGTTGTGATTTTCCCATGAGCTATGACACAGGCTGCAAGGTCCAGTGGGGTGATGAGGGGTGTCTGGCAAGGGGGTCCCCGAAGCCATCAGCAGCCTTAGGCTGAAAATTATGACATGCATTTGGGACGGCATCCCATCTACCTGGCCACATGGCACCACCAGAAGTACATCAGAAGTTACTCAACCATACAGCAGTACTAAGAGCTCCATGTAAAACCTATCCTATGAAAAACCACACCTGCCTTCATCCCTAACTCCCTTTTCCACATGGGGGCAAGAAGGTTGATAACCAGTTAAGCAAAGAACCATATAATTTGCTGTTACGTTGCAACATAAAGCTCTAACCTGAATTCTTTCAAGATTAAAAACTTCATTTAATATTAGTAAGGATTTTGCCTACCACAGGACACCATACTATAGTCAGGCCTTCAACTAAATACAATGATTGATAGAAGATGCATTTAGAATAGTATGTTTCCCTGTTTGACGTAGCCCAGATACATCCCTACTAGAACTGAAACATTTCTTATTTTATAAACATGATTTTAATACGATTTTAAAAGCAGAAACAAGTAATATATTTGCCATTCAGAAAAAGTGTTTGTGTCAGTGACTGCTCCTGTTTTATACATAGATCAGTGCTCACTATAGTAACAAAACCTCGATAAAAAAGGAATAGGACAGATAAATGTATCCAGCTGTAAAGATAAAGCAGAAGAAAGCCCTGTACTGAGAAAATAAACTAATTTCTTTTAGAAACAGCAAAACAGGAATAGGATGGGCTTGGAAACACAAAATGGATTTGTTATTTCTCAGTGTGTTCTGTTCACCATTGCTACCAGCTCCTTTGTGAGGAGATAAAGTGTTTTTCCATTTGCAGAGCTACTTATCCTTACAAAAACCCTTCCCTGGTCACAAGGGAAAAAGAATCCTTCTAAATTCAGTCCTATGTTAAAGAAAAGGGGAGGAGACAAAGATATTATTCACTTCTGAATAAAAACTTACTGGTTGAGACCTGCATATAAATTAGTTTTCTTCTGGTCATATTCTAGGACTTCTGATAGTTAATTTAGTTCAGAATAGCATTTATTTTAAGAGTACCTCACCTTTTGATAAGCACAAGGAGCTTCCCTTCCTGTAGTACTGGATGATTATGAAGGTAAATTTTATTTTCCTCAACACTTTGTAAGCATGATAATGCCCATAATAACATGGTTTAACTTCTGGTCAGCCCTGAATTGGTCAGACAGTCAGACTAGAGGATCACCGTAAATCCCTTCCAACTGAAATTATCCTATCCTATCCTACTCTACTCTATTGCTCAGCAGATTCAGCAAGGTTCAACTTTGCCTCTCTCTATATGCAGCTGCTTACCTCAATACCTCTTCAATATCTAGTATTTTTTGCCTTTTCTGAAATTAACTTAGTGTTCCAGGTATGGATGTAACATTACTTTTTATTACAGCAAGGTGATGTTTGCTGCCTCTGGAAAAGAGCTTCCAGGAAATCTGTTTGGTAGGACTGAACTTTGCAGGGCTCTACTTTAATAAAGCAAGTCAGGAGACAGCAAATAGCAGAAGCAGAAAATAAATGTACTCCTTCAGAGGGGCTCTGGAGATCTACTCCAAAGGATACATGCTAATGCTTTCTTCAAGTATTGTAACCACTGAAACTTCACTCTTGTGGTCCCAGAACCAAAGGAGAAGGCTGCCCTTTCTTAGAGAGCTCTCTGAGAGTCATCTCTTCATTACGCTTTGAACAATAACTTGATGTTAAGTCTGTGTGGAGAAAAATGGACACAACATTAAATGCTCAAAGGGAAAATACAGCTTCTTGAAAACTCCGGGTCAAATTAATTTCTGGTTTAAATCAACAGAATTACCTTAAGAATAAATTAAAGCTGACTAACAAAGTTAGAGTCATTAAAGCCACTGTGACTAGAAAATTTAGTTGAGACACATACATTTTTTATTACACATTTTTTTTATCTTGAAAAGTGCCAGGAGTTCATATTTATGGTGTGCTTGAAGAAGATGCTGCAATATTTGTCTGGGTATTTACTAGCTTATAGTAAGCATCTAAATCTACAGAGAAAAAATATTTTTGGCATAACTTCATGAAACAGATGGTCAGTGACTCCAGACAAACACCTTCCAGATACAAGTCCACACTGAGATAGCAAAAACATTCCTTCACTTTTTTAGCAGTTTTTTCTCAGAATCTGGTAACAAGCTGTAGCATTTAAATAGAGCAATTTAAGTGATCTTTAAAATGAAAATAAATTTTATGATTTAAAAAAAAAGTTCCGCATATGATGTCTCCTTATTCACTTAAATTTTCTTAATTCAGGAAAATTTGAATAGCTATTTGTCTAACAGATATATTGGCAGTGTGGTTTATTATACTCTGCTAATCTGACAGACACCCAAACATTTTATTTCGTGTGTTTCTGTTTTTAAATCTGACGTGAAGTAATTGAGGAAAAACCAAGGAACCAGTTAAAAGTTGCTGATCTATATTAAATCTGCAATTAACAAGTTCAAGGGGTTTATTATTTTAATTGCAGAGATATCCAGGCAGACTTATCATACCAGGCGCTGCACAGATATCCAGAAAGCCATGATCTTGACCCTGAAGAGTTGTCAAGTATGTTAAAAAAAAAATTAAACAAGCCTTGTTGACTGTATAGGGCTACTATTGCTTATATGGATGGTCAGGGAGTGATTGCAGAAACTACTGCAGTGATTAAAATCACTGGGCTCGGTTATGAAAGTGGGTATTTCTTAAGATAAGTCCAGCAGTACCAGGTTCTGCTGACAGGAGGACCATGCTGGAGCCTGCTTTTTCAATACAGAAGTGGGAAAAAGGACACTTTTTATCTTTGACCTCTGCTTTTCTTAGAATTCACCTGCAACTTCCAATAAACTGCTTTTTCCTATGCTCCTTTGCCTATCCCTACTTGGCTAGCCTAGCTGTGGTCACGTGGGAGGCTGAGGAACAACTCTCAGGCTTTTTTGCCCGTGTTGTGGAGGTTGGAGCTGTTAGCAAACTAGTCCCCAGTCAAAGATCATGACTGATCCCAATCCATGTCTACAAAGAGTCACAAAGTTCTTCGGGGGTTGACAGTCCCTCAATGGGAAGTTGTTCAAGAGAAGCATTTTAAAAATTGTCGAGTATGTTGAGCTAGCAATGATTGTGCCCTTCTACTTAAGACATATTCTACTGAATCAAGAGCAAGGGGTTTCTTTAGGAGACAAAGCTACCAGTCTTTTAACAGTCATCCTAGCCAAGCCCAAGTAGCCAACTTTTAGTCTTTAGAAAAAAATAAAATACAAGGTAAGTAATAAGGAGTAACTGGAATTGTGTGGCTAAGACTGGTTCATTTGAAGAACGCTATCTGAAAACATTTTTCCACAAATTTTAACAATTCAGACTGCAGAAATGCACCACTAATCTTTTTTCCAAAGTGCACAATTAAGTTGGTTTATTTAGAGTATATGCACAGGTATGGATATACGTACTAAGAGTACAACACTTAAAAGCACAATCATCATTTGGCTAATTGGGTTTATTACTCCTACAGATAACACAATTTACTGGTCACAGTATGTGGAGGAATGGCTGAGTGAAAAGGGGCACGACTTGATTGCAATGAGCAACCCAGTCTTTGATGTAGATAAGAGCTTAGAGGTTGCTGTGAACTGTCCTTGAAAAGTAGAAGTATGAAGAAGCAGCTACATGGGAAACAAGATTAAACGGAACGGCAGTGGGGAAAAGGGGAAAAAAACATCGCTGCGCACAAACAAGAACTTTACACCAATTGTGTGTGCGTTCCAGGTGTTTGAACAGAGACTATAAGCCAATCATGTAGCTGTTCCTAGTGTGTGCTTCTTTTAACTGTCTATATAAACTCTGTAAGAAACTGGAATAGAGAAGAACGACCATACTCATATTGAGACTCATCGTTATGGCTTCCCACTCCGATCATTCCGACAACAGTAGTAAACACCATCTGCTCTTTTGCTAACTGGCAGCAATCTAGCAACTTTTTTCTAACTTGAAGAGTTTGGATCGTAAAAGGAAGATCTAAAGGAGTTGAAATGCAGGGGGATTTCCAAACACATCTTCTTACTCTTACTGACCAGAATATGATTTCGTATTAGGTGAAAGATTTCTCTTTGCCAGATGCTATATTTGCAAAGTTAAGTTCTAAGTCGACAAGAACCAGGAGAAGCTATGGTTGAATATCCAACCATAAAACTAATGTATATTTCCTGTGTGTGTTAGTGATACTGGACTAGTAAAAATGTAGCATAAAACTAAAATTTCTTTTCAGTCAAGGAAATTATAACAACAGTTAATGCGGACCCAGTATGTAAATGAACTGATTATGACACACACATATATTATCTAATTATGTAGACAGCATTGTATTAAGTCACAAATGGTTTATGTTAATCTAATTAAAAACTCTGTTAGTCAACTTGATTTTGCCTTTCATTATTAAAGTAATTATTCTTACAGCAAGACTGATATATCAATTTACATATACCGAGCACTGCGCAAACATTGGTTTTATTCTCAAGTCACGTTCATAATCAAAGCAAAGCATTACTTTGAATTGATTGACATATGCAAACTCACATAGTTCCGTGGAAATTAAACCAGCACGCAAAAGCACTCAAAAACATTTTACAAAATTCTGGTTCTTTGTCTCCTTCCCTCCTCTCCCCTTCTCTTCCCCATCCCCCCCCACCTCCACCCCCATTTTCTGTACTGGTGGGGTTTTTTTGTTCTTTATTACTAAGGACAAATGACAAATGCAAGAAAATACAATCTTTGTTCCTCAGAGCTCATTAACTCCTACTTTTTCTATGCTTAGAGAGGAAAACCAACTATCTTCCAAGACTTTTTTCATGAGGACGACTTGGCTGATCTCAAGTGGTAATGTAACAAAATATTTTAAGAGGAACAAAGCATTCCAAAACAACATGGACAAACTGAAAGCAGATAAGTAATACTGTGTTAATTCAAAGGCCTGAACCGGTGCTGAACTGTGCTCCCAAGGTGTTCTGGTACCACATCTGTCCAATTCATACTTTAATTTCAAGTGAAAATTCTACAAATCTAAGACAACAGATTGTGCTCTACTTGTCCATTCAACCAAATGTGGCAGGACAGAATACAAACTCATACAATGCAAAATAAATACTGATGGATATACCGCCACTGCTCAGGAGTTTGTTCTCAGAACCCCCATACTACAGCACTCTGTTCCAAGAGCAGATTGCACACTAACCAAGCAGACTCCTCGTAATTCTTTTGCTCACTGTGATGAGCTTATGTTTACATCACAAACACACTGGGCCTGTAAAGATCCTCTCCATTCACCAAACTGAAACTGCCCTGGCTTGCTCTGCAGCACGCAAACCCGATGGTCTGCAGAGTCTCCTCCTCAGTGCATGGGGCTAATTGCAATAATAATAACCAGTGCAGCAGATCCCTAAATTCACATTTCATTTAACATTGCTGATCATAAAAGCAAGCCTAACATATATATATAGAGAGTAATCACTCTGTAATTTGATGGAAACATAACAGATTTGATAAGTGTGAAGAATCAATCACTGCATTAAATATACATACAAGGAATGTGATTTTTTCCCCCCATTATCACTATTTGTCAATGTTTACAATTTGCCAAGTCGATAGCCTATAGTACTCAACAATTGTAATTTAGAATATCTACTCAGTCTCATCATAAAATTTGGAATTAGAGAGTTTTATAACACTTGAGTGTCAAAATAATTTAAAAACATGAAACTGCATCCCTTTGTGAGCAACATCATTGTGCTTCAGACTTACTGAATGTAAACCAGAAAAAAGTATTTTCAGGGCAAAACCTTGAAAGAAGAACAAGACATACCATGTGTGGCAAATAAGCTGGCAAGCAAAAGCGGGAGAGTCCCAGAGACTTTGAATAACACAGGCTGCAATACCTAACAGTACCCAGGAAAGAAGTCTTGCTGTTGCAGTTAACAAAACCCTGGCAAGCATGCTCCTTCCTACCTGTAAAATATTAAGTGATGTGCTAATTTTTTTTCACTTGCACCTTTTTTCTTATCCCCACATCCCAGGCTAAGATCTAATTCTCATTTAAAAGAATATTATAGAAGAAATATTGAATTCTCCTCTAACACAAGTTTACCTAACATTTATTCCATTGTAATTAGCCTGCTACAGCACATCTACAGTCTTCAAAAAGAATGAATGTGTTTGAAAACTGTGTGTTAAAGAGAGCAACCAATACAAAAAAGGGCTGTGAATATTTTCCAGTTACACTGTCAAGATAGTATGGCCCCAGCTCCATCTGTTTAAGGGAGCCAGGAAAACCCTCTCCTGGAAGGGTTAAAGTGACACCATCGGCCATACCAAAGCAATCACAGTGGTACCTAGGTAGATTTTTTGGCCTTTGAAACTCACTGTCACATTGACACCTGACCCACTTGGGTAGCTAGTGGCTAGGTCTGCAAAACTTCAAGCATATCAACAGCACACCATGCTGCTGTCCGCCTTGAGCCCCAGTCACTTAGTGGAGGCTGCTGTAAATCTCTACCTTAGCTGCCTCGTTCATTTCATTAACTGCATGTATCTCACACAAATTATGAAATTCATAAATGGTGTTCAATGCCTAGATCCTGCAAGGATGGAAGAGCAGCATCTAGTCCTCTTGGCAACCAGCACCTTATTCTTTTATGTTCCTCTAGGACATCATCATTTACAACTTGAATGCAGTGAAGTGTTTTGATTTCCAGTCCTCAAGTATTTATACCCTGATGGATCCCTTATATTTGTCTCTCTGCAAAGACTGTGGCCACTGAAATGATCTAAAGAATAACCACAACTGCCATCACAAAAAAATATGTGAAACAATAAGCAAAATTAACTTTCAACAGACACTGGGGAAAAATATAAGCGTAGCTTTTCCTGGAACGTTATATTCTGTAGAAATCTCAAAAGTCCTTTGAAGTTTTTAATTTAATAAACATCATATCTGTCTTAAATCATATAGATCATAACAAAGTAGAGGAAACAAACTGATACATTCTTAAAGGTAAAAAACAAGGACTTGTTCCACACATGTAAGTTTCTGGGAAAGTTTTGCCACTACAGATTTATTTAAAAAGCAAGCCTATTCCTCTTAAAATTGAGCACATCTGTAGACAATGTTGCACCAAAATAAGAACAGGCCAGTGTACTTCAACCTGCAACAACAAGGAAATGAGGCGGCAGCTACTGACTGATGCAATCTCCATGTAAGATGCTATACAACGGTGTTGACAACTTGGCAAATGTACTCTCACATTTAAGCACCATCCATAAACTCACAAAACTGTATATCACTAGATTCAAATTAAAAACTGCTTTATGAAAATCTTATTGAATTTAAAAAACAGAGCATAACTATAAGTTTCATTTAAAGCATCTAAATTCATAGATATTTCCCTCAGATGACAACTTTCATCTTCACAAGGTCTTTTCTTACGACATGTAACATCCTATTTTCCTTATATTCACATAAGCAGATAGGTATTTCTGAATGTATTTTAACAGAATAGTTTTAACACTAACCTTTGTCAAATGCTTGTAGATGTAGAGTTTGAACATTACATGTTGTTTGATTATTCCTAGGGTTGTCCATCTCACACTTAGAATAATAGAAAGTAGCTTTCTTGTTAATCTTTAGCAAATACAAAACAAATGAGCATCAAGTGTGCTAGCAAACACCAGTGCCCAAATTCCAGAACAGCTTTCAGCTGGTGAATTCCAGTTTCACAGCAGTCAAGCCTGGTGAGGCTTGAACTTTACTATTCTCTAAGAAGTACCAGAGAACGTTTATCACATGAAAGCTTCTAATTTAGTTTACCCACACAGAAAAACTACTATAGGAAAAAGAATGAAATGACAGGAAAAAAAATGACTGTGGAAAAGAACAATAATAAATTAGGAAAAGGATTGTTATATTAAAATCCAATTTCCAAATTATGGAAGTATGGGGTGGGGGAGGGGAAGAAAATAAATAAAGAACTGAAATGCAATGTCTTGGACATCAGCCTGCATATTAGAGTGGCAAAAACCCCAAGTTATACTGGGGAAACTGCTAGCCCCACCCAACCTAGTTCTTTCATGTCCTCAACGCAGGCCAGGTGGAACACATGAAGCGACAACATACCCCATCCCAGCTGCCCTGATGTGGAGAGAGATCTGTACTGGTGGCTCTATAGAGAATGTGCATCCTGATGATCTCACAAGAGGTCTGTGCAGACTCCAAAAACATAATAGTTTTGGGAATTTGCAGATCTTACATAAAACAACAACTGAGGAAACCTGGAGAGAACTTCTAGAGACCAAATGTGGGCTGTTTGGGAGCTGAAAGCTGGAACCCGGCGCAGCAGTACTCTTTGCAATGTTCTCCTTACATCATGAACACATTCAGAGAGAAAGGGATGTGAAAAAGCAAAGCTGCAGTCATGGGCTGAAATAACGGTGTTAGGAGGAAAAACTGAGATTCACCTGGAACCAAGGACACATCTAGGATTGAGAGAGTCTGTACAACAAGGAAAGACTTCATATGAAGTATAAAGAATCCAGCTGTGGATATGCTTAAAATTCAAAGAAATTACACGTGCAGGATATGGAATAACATTTATCTCACTTAAATATTAAAATCAATTAAAAATCTTCCAAAATTCTGAAGTTGCAGATTACCAAATTACCATTAACTACCAGCCTAAGAAAACTCAAAAAAACAACTCCACAAAAAACAGGTAAGAGAAGAAGTTTGAGGAAAAACTATTTGTTCAGCAATGACCATACTTTTGTGAATAATAAATGGATGTAACGCAACTAATATGGAAGTAACCTGGTGAAGAAGTATTGCTCAACACTCAGATACAACTCTCACACTCGTAGCGGTCTGCTTCATATGGAAAAAGACAAGGAGAGTGCAGAATGAGTTTCTCTGTTTTTTCTTGTTGATTTACCAAAACTACAATGTTTAATTGGTCTGACGTATACTTTAGAGAATGAATCTTAAAAAAGTTATTATTCATCTCTTGAAAATATGATTTTCAAATAGAGCAGTTTACAGCCTTGCCAAGTAGGCAAAGAATTAATGAATTAAGTGAAATAAATATATTTGAAGTAACCTTTTTGGGTAATAACATTAATTAAAATTCCTTGTTTTTATTTTGTCATCTCAAAGCATCAAATTTATTTATTATACATCAGAATTGACCATGAAAAAGTAAAGAAGTGAAAACGTGTTTGATATTGCATGCAAACATCAAGGTTTATCTGCAAATTATATATTTTAATATTTATTTTATCCTTACAAGGCTTTGAGGCAATTATAAAATGTAGGTGTGATGTAGCAAACTTCTAAATAATTATTTTTGAGAGGTAGTTAAAATGTGATGAAGAACTGGTTATTATTAACATGAAGCAATCAAACTGGTTCATATAAAATTACAGCTTATGGAGCAGATGAGCAATGAGTCAAAACGAAACGATTCAGAGATGTTTACAGCATGGGATTTATGACAAGTCTTAAGGAAACATGACAAAAATATCCTTTCACTATCACAATTACTCTAATTTGCACAATCAGAGTCTACTATATACTTTGGAGAAAAATATATGTAATTAAAGAAAATTAGTGAAACAGTCACCGTATTCAGTTTTTCCGTATTTTCATGTAAATGGTCTTAAAGTGTTCTGATGTAAACTGCTAAATGCCAGCTTTCAGTGCTAATAAATGGTTTTTGGTTTATATTAAATGGAATTTTTTAAATGCCACTGTCAGTAGACCTGTGTGTATACAAATGTGTGTGTATATCTCAAATGAAGGCCATCAAAAAAATCTATTACTGTATTCTCTTATTCTTTTATAACCAGAGCACAGCCCCTATTGACCTGAAAGTTATAGGTAATCAATGTGCCAGTGTCCCCAAGCAAAATTTAGTGCAGCATATCTGAAAACAAACACTGTAAATCAAGCACTAAGTAGAAACAATAATTTAATAGGAGCTATAAATATCTTTCCATTCTAAGCAAAATGGTTCCCTGTAACTGAGATTTCATTATACTGGAAAATGTAAGCTGAACAAAAATGTACCAGTTAAAAATATAATGGGCATATTTCCCCTTTTTAAAGAGTTTCTTTCTTAGCTCTTTATCTTACCCTGTATCATTAGCAATTCTAACACGTTTAGCTAATTACTATGAATCCTTGCTTGGTTAAAGTGACTGTACACAGCTAATGAGATCAGTTTCCTTTTAGTTGCATCTGCAATTTTAACCCCATTATTCCATTAGAAATAAAATTCACTATTTATTCCTGAAGCTTTTCCTAAATATTTTTTACTTTAATAATTTTAATAAAAAGACTTTGTTCTAGCTTTGCAAAGCAAGTAATTTCTGCCTAAGTTCATCCATTTCATTTTGGCATAATTCAAATTATCTCATATAGACATATACAATGAGGCTAAAGCTGCCAAAAGTTAGTGGGCTATATTACTCTGGGGAGCAGTATACCAAAGGAAATTGTGTAAGAACCAAAAAATGGAGAATTTCAACTTTAAGCTGACTAAAATATACAGTATGGTGTATATCATATGCCACACAGAATTGTCTCCTATGTTTCAGATTCATGCTAATGAGTTTTGGCTAATTTTATTTGAAATAATTGCAACGTAATGACTGCATTGTGATTTGGATTACACATCTGCGCAGATCTGCAAAACCCCTGTTCAGATGTCTCCACACTGAAGCAAGCAGGCAGAGCACTGCTCTCGTTTCCACAGTCAAGTAGTTCTTGCATCTTCCTTGGCTAAACTTTTGAAATTATTAAACCACTGAGCTGATGAGGATGCACAGGCTGCATACATACACATACACATGCCAGGAGACGAACTCAGCCCTGCTCTTGGGCATCATCGTGCCAGCATCTTTACAAGGGCCCAGGCAAGGCTGTGGACCAGTCAACGACCCCTCTCCTACACAATCTCTGAGCAGCCAGTGGGAATTGACTGGGCCAGGAATGACTTCCAAGATGCAAATTTTATGAAGTCATCTCGTTACAGAGGATAGCAGATTTAACGCCATGGACGTGGATGGATTGTAACAGTTGGCCATAGAGCCTAGAGTGCTCATAGATGAGAAGCTCTACATGAGCCGGCAGTGTGCGCTGGCAGCCCAGAAAGCCAACCGTATCCTGGGTTGCATCAAAAGAAGTGTGAGCAGCAGGTCATGGGAGATGATTCTCCTCCTCTACTCTGCGCTTGTGAGACCCCACCTGGAGTCCTGTGTCCAGTTCTGGAGTCCTCAGCATAGAAAGGACATGGAACTGTTGGAACAGGTCCAACGGAGGGCCACCAAGTTGATTAGAGGGATGGAGCAACTCTTCTATGAGGACAGGCTGAGAGAGCTGGGACTGTTCAGCCTGGAGAAGAGAAGGTTCCAAGGAGATCTTACAGCAGTCTTCCAGGATCCGAAGGGAGCCTACAGGAGAGCTGGGGAGGGACTATTGGTCAGGAAGTCTAGTGACAGGACGAGGGGTAATGGTTTTAAATTGGAAGAGGGGAGATTTAGATTAGATATTAGGAAGAAGTTCTTTCCTGTGAGGGTGGTGAGGCACTGGAACAGGTTGCCCAGAGAAGTTGTGGATGCCCCATCCCTGGAGGGGTTCAAAGACAGGCTGGATGGGGCTTTGAGCAACCTGCTGTAGTGAGAGGTGTCCCTGCCCATGACAGGGGGGTTGGAACTTGATGATCTTTAAGGTCCCTTCCAACTCCGACCATCCTATGATTCTATGGTTCTAACAGGTGTTGGCACTGTGTAATTTGCGATTACAGATGCAGCCACGTGCACTGTGGTTACAGTTGAAATCCAAGAGCATTGTTGTCTCTGTTGCGCTAAATTTTGATCTTGATTAAATTAACGTTATGAGACTCTTAAACCCCTCTGAAATGTTTGCATTAAAATAGAATTTCCTATATACAAGAACCATTTAGTGTTTAAAGTACATCACTTACATATTAATCACTTAAATCTCTTTCCCTGTAAGGCTGAGACAAGATTATTGATTACTGTTATACCCTTATGAGAGAGAAGACATGAACTCACTCCTTATCCTAAAGCACTTTTAAAAAACCATAGGACAGGAAGTATAACATTCCAAATAGATGTAATTAAAGCGTTTTGAAAGAAGAACAACAAAACATGACTTTCCCCTTTCTACCCAGCTAAGTTAACCACCATTTTACTGTGAGCTGTAGCAGCAGACTGAAAAAACAACTTGGAGTAGACCACCAAACCTAAGGAGTTTTGCCAAATCATTTTTCCAAAGTTTGAACCACCTTGATAATAAAGCCCATTATCTCACTAAAAACATTACGTAAAATGAAAAACATGCATCCAGTACAAAACACCAATAGAGGCAAAGATCAAGAATTCTATAGACCAAGCAAATATTAATTCATGTATTTTGGGGGAAAAAAAAAAGAGAAGTAATATTTCAGAATGCCTGAATGATGCATCACAGAAACCTATTTAACCTATTAGAAATATCTGAATGAACCTGTTAGAAATATTTAGAAGATTCAGAAAAACTGTCTTCTTGAATGCACTGGACACAGGGGTTCTCAGGGCATTCAAGATGTTAATAAAAAGCTCAGAAAACATGGAATAGGAGCTGAAGTTTCTTGTTGTGGACCACACCCAGGTAAGAGCTAAGGAAGAAGAGTTGAGAGCAACAGGCAAGTGCCAGAGAAAGCAGACTTTTGGGAACAGCAGCTGCAAAACACAGCACTAGCAGGCAGGTGGCTTAACCCAGCACCCATAAAGTTAGGGCAGCTATTCCATCTGCCCCTGGTCTCATCCGAGTGACAGCAGCCTTCACCTGAGCTAGCCAGCCTGGGGACACATCACAGCTCAGGATCAGGTGGTGTAATCACATCTTCTCGATATTAAATATATATAATAATCCTATATAAATATATATAAAATGGCAAAGAAAACCCAGTATAAACAACAGCTAGATGCCCCTGTGGGAAAAGATGCTAGTTGCAAGACTGAGGCTTTGTTTACACAGTGGTATTAAAAAAAATGTATTTAAAACAAATGATGAATTACTTAAACTGCATTTAGCTCTTGTTCGGACACATTTACCCAAAATAGATGTGGTCTTAATTTGAATTAATTTCTGAACCAAATAAACACAGAACTAATCAGGACAACAAAACTCACTGCACTAGATTTTCCTAACAATCTCAGAGCAAACACATCTCTTCTATACAAAAAAAAGGCATAGATGACTAAATCTTATGCCTTTTTTTGCGTTTTTTTCTGTTCGTTTTTTTTTTTTT
>VXBW01004374.1:297592-324629 GCA_013400375.1 Thinocorus orbignyianus
TTTTTTTTTTTTTTTACACAGGGACACTGAAATTCAGGATGTCATATCTCTGTTTAGAGGAGCATATTATTTTACAGCGCTGATAAATTAACAGTTTTATTTCAAAGACAAAATATCACCTTTCCACTGTAGCTAAATGGGAAATTTTTCAGCCAGATGATATAGGACTTGGAAAGTTATGCTGTGTGCTGAGAATATTTGGAAAAAAATTAATTACAGCAAGCACTGCTGTATCAACTGTAATACTATTTACTTCATATTCATGATACTCCTGCTTTAGCAGGGGAGTTGGACTAGATTATCTCTAGAGGGCCCTTCCAAATAAATGTTTGCTTTCTTTTCTGATAGAAGTCTCATCAGACTTAGAGAAAAAAATGTTAAACTGGAAGTAGGAAGAGATTTCACCGCATGGAAATAGAAACACCACCTATCAATAAGCCATTCAGAAGGCTTAACATAAAAATGCTTTTAAAATATCTACAAAATTTATTTTCATTTTGCTTAGTAACTGCATTCTATACCACTTTTGGAAATTTGGTTTGTTTCAATTGTGTTTCTACCTTTCTTTCTTTCAAAAAAAAAAAGTAAAAAAAGTTAAAAATGGAACCACTCAAAATGGGTAATTTTCACTGTTTCAAAAATCATTTTAAATGTGACTTTTTATTTTGATTATTTCATACTATTTTATGATTTTATGAATGAAAATTAAGTATCTGACGTGTTTCATTAACGCACCTTCTCTTTCAAGAAAGAGATGTTTCAGCCAGCATTCATTAAAAGCTGTCACAACTTAAATATTACGAAAAAATACTTCAAATATAGTTTTGTAACATTTTCTCAGACAGCATTAATGCATTGCCATGAATAGTTTAATATGTTTAAAATGTAATTATAAAATAAATTAGAAAAAGATTTCAATTTTTTTAAAAAGTAATCTAAACAGTCTCCAAAACAACAGAATTACTTTTTAGCAATTATCAAATGCACCATTAGCAAAACTGCTGATGATACAAAACTAGGAGGTGCTGTTGACTCTCTTGAGGCCTTGCAGAGAGATCTAGATAGATTTGAGCACTGGGCTATGATTAATGGGATTAAATTTAACAAGTCAAAATGCTGGATTCTACACTTAGTACAGAGTGATTTGGGACATACATAAACTGGGAGAGGAGAGGCTGGAGAGCAAGCCCTGCAGGAAGGATCTGGGGGTGCTGGTCAACAGGAGGCTCAACATAAGCCAGCAGTGTGCCCTGACAGCCAGGAGGCAAACCACATCCCAGGGTTCATCAAACACAGTATAACCAAATGCTCAAGAGAGGGGATTATCCCAGTGTATTCAGCTTTGGTGTGGCCCCACCTGCAGTACCGTCTGCAGTTCTGGGCCCCACAATTTAAGAAGGATGTGAAAATCCTTGAGTGCATCCAGAGGAGGGCAACAAAGCTGGTGAAAGGGCTAGACTATCATCGGAGTGTACGCTATCAAGTTATTTTTATAATTTAAGAAATCAAAGCAAAATTATCTCTCTTCGTCATGGAAGCTTGATGCCTCAAAGCATCAGATCTTTTCTTTGAAAGCTATTCGGAACAGCTGGTCTTGCCATTCAGCAATGTTACCCTTTTTCATATGAAGGATATCTTCATACATATTGAAGTATCTTTAATAACTTTCTGAGTGCTCTTGAAAAGGTGGTTAAGCAAATAGGAGACCACATATAGGAAACTAATTTGTGAAGGAATTCCTTTTCTGTACTGCCAGTGATTATGTTAATACAGCATGACAAAATAAAGTTCCATCATCCAAATGCACATAAAACAGACACTCAGCTACTCGTGGCCATTAAAATGAATTCATGTTAAATAAAGATCTTTCCTTCATTGCAGATCTTGAAAACTAGAGGACTTCTGTAATAATGCACCAAGACCCTTTCTAAAAGAACAGTAACTGTTTATGAGCTCTTGCCAACGTTTCATCTTCTCATTCAGCCCAGCCCTACACAAACCAGTGCTAACTCTGAACACCAACCAGTTGCTACCAGTCAGTTTTGGAGTGATGCTGTTAAATGGTGTTGCACATTTACACAGCATAATCTTGTTCATTCCACACCCACTTTCTTCTATCCCAGTGACCTCTGGGAAATCATCACTGGTGAAATCCATTGTATGTTACAATCACTGCAGGGGTAGGAAAACACTGAGCAGTAACCTTTGTGCATCCTCCAACTAGTCCTCAGCAACAAGAGTGGTAGCAGAATGAAAGTCTGGATGTGCTGTCTATAGAAGTATTTGCTGTCCTCCAGCACAGCTGTGCTACCTGCTACATTTAGTACAATGAGAAAATGAAGTGGCTCCAGTACGAAATCATGTCAAAACTGCATTTCCACACTCATCATAAGAAGGACACTGAGAAGGCTAATGGCAAGCTGCTGAGCATCTGCAACTCAGTACTTCAGAGGCTTGATGCCTCATTTGGGCTGGGATCACTGGAGGGCTGTTCCGTAGCCAAAAAGACCCCAACACTGTATACTAACTTCTGTATACTCTTCCACTTCTTCCCTTTCACTTACTGCTCAAGAGCAATAACATGGCTAACAAATACAAACAGCAATCATCAGAGTACAACATGGAGCTGCCTGGAGAGCAAACAATTCAATCAATAGGTTCCTAGTCTAATATATAATTATTAAGAAAGAAAATTACTTACAATTAGCTGCTGTAAAAAAGCATACATGCACACATATACACCGACAGAGGTAATAACTGTAGAAATTAACTTAATTTTTAAACGAGCTGTTTTAAATATGTGACTTATAAAACAGCTGGTAATGATAAGTAAATATTAAAAAAACCACCACCCTATATATCAATGCTGAATTTTCACATAACAAAAGTGATTAGAAATAATTTCATGAATCGTTTGAAACTGTTAATTTCATTTTTAACATGAAGAAGCAGCTTCATTTTTCATGTAAGCTGAGACTAAAAGATAAAGCCTCGGCACGAAGACATTTAATCTGATAAAAACTAACCAGTTTTATGGAATTTGCACAGAACGCAAACCCAAGAAATCTTTCAGGATTTGCTGAATTGAAATCTAATAAAATTTAAATTTCAGTGAAATATTTTCCTGTTTGGGAGAGTGAAAGGTGGCCATGTCAAAAACAAGTTGGGGACCCTTTGATAGTTTAACAGTATGGCCAATCTGGCTCAAGTGCCTGGCAATATCCTCTAGCAATCATTTATTTAACAGACTTGTTCTGGCCTAGGGCCCAATATCTACTACTGTAGCTTAATGAGTACTTCAATGAGTCTTTAAGTTATCCTAGTGTCCACTGTGTAGGGAAGATGAAGAAGCAAATTCAGTTGAAGTTCAATACTTCAAAAAAGTCCTGCTCAACCTTTGCTGAAATTAATCAAAATAACATTAAGAATCCAGACCATCGTTTAAAAGTGATTTTTTTTTTCTCAATAAGATATTTTAATTACAGGAAAATTTTATTATATAAGCATACAGACACATACCACTAAGAGTTTTGGCAAAATTCCTCTGCAAAATTCTGTTATTCCTGTTATTCTTAAATTGTGCAGTTCATAATTCTTCTCTAGCAACACCAATATGTATAATACACAATAAAGCCTCACGTCAAAGTGTTCAATCATTTTTCCCTCATTTCCAAAAGATGTCACTTCCAGAAAAGACATTGACATAGTTAAAAATGGAAGGGATACCAAGTAATTTTAAGTGAGAGTCTCCAAATGACACCGAAGTAGTTCAGCATAATCTTCTCATGCTCAAGCACGCACATACCACAAGACCCTTCATTCAAAAAGAACCGAACAGCTGACAGTAAAAACCTAGGAGAAACCATTTATCTTTTAGAAATTAAAAAAAAACAGAGCTTTATAAAATATGGGTTCAGTAGCTCTTCACCTATTTCATCAAGAAGAACCCAGGGAAACTTCATGCTTCTGCTTTCAAGACATGTTTGTTTGACATGTTCACAACGAGATTAATATCAGGTCTGAAGTACCGCACAACCTAAGGCTGTTAACAAATCACCTCAAAATACATGTAGCACAGTATGCACTAAAAACTCATTTTGCAGATTCTAATTAGTGACTGTCTAGTATATTGCCTACTATGAACTGATCCTAGCTTTTCTTAAAATCTAAAAATCACTCCTTCTTCTGACTGACCTATGTACTAGTCTCAATACGTGGCTAACGGCTATCATGTCTCCATTAGACAAAGCTTGGCTCAAAAATATGACACTTCAACCCCCCAAAAATAACAAGAAAACATGGGAACTAACAACTCGACATACAAAACACTTTTCTCAAAAAAATATACATTAGATATTTACTGTCCAATAGACATGTTTTTTAACAGATAACTAATTGAGTACTCCACCACTGGAAAAGTATAGAATAAAACAAATCAGTTGGCACCTCTTCAGGCAATACTCATGCCGAGCATTCCAGAGAAAAATTTGTACGTGCACTGTTATTTTTATTGATTTATAGTAAACAACAAAACAATGTAGTTGGGCAGGTTTTCATTTCAATGTTTTTTACTGAAAGTTTGTTTTTTTCATTAAAGTATAGCAAAAAAAGAGTTTTCTCTGCCAATCGAGCAATAGGAGTGATGGACAGTCACCTATACACAGCCCTAGAAACATTCACCAGCTGTTCAAAAACCATCACCTCTAATAACTGGAACAAAGTCTGCACAAAATAACCATTCTATGAAAATCTTCTCAATATGATTTGCCACCTGCCATGCAGATGGAAATAGTTCTGCTCTGATTTGTGAATGATTGCATACTAATGTCTCAATAACTATAAAGAGTACTTCTAAAGTAGTTGCTTGCTGTTTGAAGCTCTTCTATGACCAACCAGATAACTGTGGGCAGATTGCCTCACAGTTCAGGCTGAAAAAAACCAATAATGTAGATTTCATTAAATAAAATATACCGGTAAGTGAGTGACCGCTAAAACATATATTGTTGCTAATTAGAAGCGCAATATATTTCAGTCATGTTTTTCTAACTGGAAACCCTAGGGTTTTTTTCTGTCTTACTTTCCTTTTACTTACATAATTTAGAAACTTCTTATTCAGAGCCCTATCTAAGTAGCAAAGCTAGGATCTATGACCAAAGATGTCTGAGAGCATCTTTAAGTTACCAGAGAGGAAATGACAATTTCAAAACTGATCTAGAAAAGCACATGGTGGATAGAGTTGGTGAAGTGACTGGATATGAAGCTGGGTGATCATGAGTGAAAGACTGTTCTTTCTTGCCAGTTATGAAAGAGTAAAAGAATTAGTCCTCATCCATGACTTAGAGCTACCCCAATGCTTATAAACCATGCAGTGGGACTGAAGAAGAAGTAACGAGAAGTTGTGAGGAGAGGGCACAACATGGAGGTTCTGACCCTATCTGTTTTTACTGGATAATGCAAGGAGAACAAAATTAAAGGATATTCTGATTATTTTATAAACAGGAACAACCAGTTTATACCCCACACACACTGAAGAAAACAAGATTCCGTAAAACAAAACTATATTAAGGTCATATTAGGCAAAAAATCTGTCAGTACAGATAAAGAGATAGCTGATGCTGTCTTGAGATAAGGCACAAGACTGACCTCCAGAAAAAAACCAAACCAAACCAAACATGCTGAGTCTTAAAAATCCTCTCATACACTCCAGAGGCTCTCACCCCAGTGTACCATTTGCACTGGGATGTTCACTTTCTCCCACAAGGTCTACTTAACCACAGCTCGGTTCCTGTTCCTCCACTTCACACCATCCAACCTTCCTAAAGACTCACACCAGTTCCTCTGGGGCCTTGCTCCAGTACGCTTCATCTACCAACACTGCTCTACCTCTTTTCTATTCAAGACAACTTGTTTTTTACCATCCTTTCTATGAAACAGGAAACGGATCACTTATTGGAAAGTGTCTACTGATGTTACAAGTATATAAATAGATATTAGGTCCACGTAGTGCTTTTTCTTATTCAAGTTTTCCAAAGGCATGTTTTCTTTCTCCTATCTGTGAGGAAAGACAGCTGAGAGAATACACAAAGACTGATTTTTGGACGTCCTTTTTATTTTCTTTAAAAATTCTTGCAGATGCTATATGGCCATTGCTAAAATATTGGAATGATGTGTCCTGTTTCTGAATTCTACTAGTTTATGAATCAAACTCAATATTAGAATATAATACATTTTCTGTGTGAAGTCACAATGAAGTGGATGAAGCTTTTCATGGTTGTATTTATAGTCCAGTTGATTAAGACTGAAGATTCATGACCATAAAAAATATTTCAGAAAATGGAATACCCAGAAAACAGAACAATTGTGAGAAACAAATCAATAATGATAATTATTTGAAATTTAAAAAAATCACCTATTTTTATTATTATAATTGTTATTAATAACAACAACAACAATAATAAATACTTTTTTTTAAAAAAGAGTAATACTAAAAAAGTATTTAAGCAGATACAGAACCCTGGAAAAGATGCTCTTCGGAAGTAAAATAGCTCTTTGTTACTTTCACTTGCTAATCATCATGACTTTCACAAAAGTTGTCTTTACAGGAAACAATCTTAGAGATTAGTAATGAAAACAAAAAAGCCCCCCTCAATTGTCCTGTTAAATTGAACACAGAAGGTCTAATTCTGACAGGCAAAACCCTTCACTATGTTGCCATTCTGGTGATGCTCAAAAAAAGTGCTGATTACATGGCTCGGCACTAGTACTATCACAATACACTCATTGCGTGTATGAGGATCATTACAGATAAGAGGAAAACCAATTTTCATCATCCATAAAACAAATTACTGATACGGCATGACACTATAAACAACAGTAGGACAACATAAACCAGTAGTTTTATATTGTTGGAACTTCGAAAGGGAAACCAAAGCAGTTCCAGAGAGGATGTCCCCACTATATTGCGAATTAATAACTTACAAAAAATTATGAGAAATACTTCACAATACCTGAATACATTATATTAGTCTGAAAGTAATTTTTTTTTTGTTGTGTTTTTTTTTCTAACATACAACAATACAACCATATACAAGGGTCATCTCTTGCCAGTTCTACCCTATTTATTCTATTCTAAAACAGTCTGTTAAATAGCATCAAAGATTCTCTGTGATAAGATAGCGATATAGAAAGCTGATATGGGCTTAAAGTATAATGTCACTACAAAAAAGCTGCCTATAGACCTCAATAAAGCAGTACAAAATAACTGAGCTTTTTGCCCAGACATTAAAAAGTAAGAGAAACCACTTGAACATGTTAAAATCAATAAGGAAAGCATTTGTTTTTCTCATTCTTATGTTCTAGCTGCAACAGTCAACCATCTCATTCTCAGTGTGACGACCCATAAAGGAAAAACTAAATTTTGTTCTGAAAGAGTGATTATGAGACAAGGAAAAGTTGATGAGAAAACAAAAAGAAAACATTATGTCCCAGGCTGGTTTGGTAAAGATTTCCTTGTTTGTTTGTTTTCTCTTTGATCATCCACACATTGGTCCTGACATCAATTATTTCTCAAAATCAAAGAGTTTATGGACCAGAATCCACCTGGAAGACGGAGTTCTGCTCTGGATAACAACCTATAGAGTACATAAATACAGACTGAATTGAAAGTGAATGCACTGAGAAAACTTTGCTGTTAACAGCTTTTAAATAAGGGTGCACATTAAAGATGACACAACATTTCTGAACAGATTATTATCTACCATTTTGCTGTTTTGACCTGCAAATAATAAAATATAGTTAAAATAGCAGTTAGAGCCTACTTTATTAATAGAAAATGTGTTAGTAATTAAGACTTTGAAGTCTTCTATGCAGTCATCAGCTTCTAGCCTATCAAAGTATACTTTAGGATTTACTATGTTTAATGTTTCCAACATCAGCAATCCCTAAACTCATATACACTTTGGAAGGCCCAGTGGGGGTACCGATATCTCCGCTGCTGAAAGTCAGACAACAAAGCAAGATTTGAAAAGACACAAGTGTGGCCATTCCCACTCTTTGAGGTCCCAAGTCACTTTAGGTAGTTATATTCTTTTGTCTGCCTCAGCAGTGGCCTGGCATGTATCTGTTACAGCAAAGTATAGTCCTTTTATGCTGAGGCTTAAAAGTAAGGGTCCGTATTCTAGACCAGTTACACTGAATGGCAATTTCTAGTGATTTTGTGTACTACTGCCAGATTCTGGCAAATTAATATTGCTGCATACAAACACACCATCATTCAAAAAGAATCAGCTAACGAATAGGTAAGCCATAAGAATCTTGACAATGGGAACTGGTGAAGATGTGGGATGGAGATGCCTGAGCACAGATATTTACAGACACTTAAAACTAGGGCATCCTGACTGCCTCTTCAGAAAGGGAGGCATCTTCACCATTGATGCAGATTTTTTGCCAAATCTGAAAAATGCCTGAAGCATCTGCTACGGTGTCAAATGCCTTTGGTGAGGCAAACCAGTTCCACTCAGATCCTTGCTCATAGAAGTAACAGGTGACACGGAAGGAAAGCCAGCATTGTTTTGCGCTGTCAGCAGAGGTAGATTACTCAAGTTCTCTGAGCTCGTGTACAAGAACAATATGACAAACATTTTCAACAGCAACAATTCAAGAAAAAACTCTTGTCTTCAGTATTTTGCATAGAATCTTAGTAACCTATATAGTTCATTTGCTTTTTCTTAGATATGTACACAACTACAAAGAAAAATACAGGAATGTGGTGTGGGATTAGCATATTACTCTCTATTTCCCTACAGTGACAAATTCAATTTTCAATGCAAGAAGTCTAATTCAGTGCAAAATCACTAGTTTATATATATTGATGAATAAATTCAAGATGCCAAGTGTTGTTGTACATATTGTTAACAACATTTGAGTCACATACTCCCACAATTTCCAATTTGAAGAACTAGTTTGCCTTTAGTTTCTTTGAACAGAATTAAAAGTTCTGATTGAAGATACGTATTTACTCAAATATTATTGAAAGGACATTACAATGCAGCTATTACGTACATTACAAGACCAACGAACAAATTTATATGAAAATTGGCAGGTCCTTGCTAAGTGAAAAATGATTTAGAGAAAAAAATATCACAGTTAATTTTTGCAAACTGCTAATACTGATCAGTTTATATAAAATTGTTCCTTTTTATAACATGGATGGCATGGACACTCGCATAAGTTTAAGTAATGTCAATTATTTTTACATGAATTCAAACTCTGGTAGGGTTCTGTACTGAATTTTATTATACACTATCATGGTCCTGCCAAACTGATGGGTAGCCACTGGAGAAATGAAAAGTGCACGAAGAATAGTACTTGACCTTGCATTTACTATAAAAACCCCAACTGTTAAAAATGACTGCAAGTTTAAAACAAACAAACGACAAAAACAGCCCTTAAGTAGTTTTGTTGCTTCAGTTGCACTAGAGATATTCTTCAAGGTCAGCTCAGACGCACATCACCCCTGTAAACCAGCACTGGTGACAGCTGAGATGAGCAGCCTCATGCACAGAATGCTACCAGAACAACTAAAAACAGCTCGAAAGAAATATATTACTCAAACCTTTCCTATTAAAATGTCTTTTTAGTAAATGGTGTTACTTAATTACTGTGCTAACACTCCTCTAGTTTTTGTTTTTTTTTTTTCCTTTCTATACCCAGGGAAATATTCAGTATTGTTATAACCTATTTTTACAGAAGTTATGTTGTATTGTTATTCTATCCAAATGACGTGAAAATCAGCTTTAATACAAGGTCTTCCAAAGAAGCTTAATTATGAACATGTAATGATCACCTTTGCTATTTCTTTACAAGCAATCTGCTTTCTATATTTTTTCCTCTAGCAGCTGCACTGAGTTACCTACAGAGTTAACAGCAGGTAGCAAAAAAAAAAAATTGACAAGATGAAGAATGCCTTTGCTAACAGGCAATTTACATACTCCTAGCTCATGCATCACCGCAGCTTCCACAAGTTTTAATGACTCTTCTGAACTGACAAGATGAGGATGCTTCTAATCTGTGGGACTAATCAGAACTGGTAAAATGCTCCAGTGACCAAAATTGGACTGAAAATTGCCTAAATTGCATAATCTTGCCTTTAAGACAAATGGGGATAATGGGGGTTCATTTAGTTTCTCTCAATTACAACACTGAAACAGAAAACCCTTTCAAGAAGGCAATGAAGGCATAAGGAATTCAACTGGAACAACAGAAATATCATCTTAGTGGAAGACATATGAAGTTTATACAGATGTACTGTATATTATGTGGAAATGTTCTGCTTCTGCACTCATCCTCCTGTATTAACAGGGGATCATTATACAAGATGGAAATTTCTATGAAATGACAGAATGTGGCAGGTGACTTGTCAACAAATCTTTCTAGGTTCAAAATTGAATGAGGACAGCTTATTCTTGTTCTAGCAGCCGAACTTATTAGGTGCTGAAAACTGTATCTTTATTTCTCCAAAATGAAACTACAATGCATTTGGTACAACCAAGAAAAGAATAAAAGTATGTCAAGCTAGAAGAGGTTTTAAAAATTTTAAAAATATATTAGAAAAGATACTACTTCCAAGGCTAGTAACTGCTCAGCGGATCAGTCTTTTTCACAGAAAATGAATTATTTTAGCCAGCTGAAAAAGCAGGAATCACAAGTTGTGTGACCAAGAGTCATGAAACTTCTCAGAGGATGCGGAAATCATATTAATGGCTTCTCTCAAACAAGTATAACATCTCCAGGGCCTCTTTGTCATTTTTTTTCTGATCTGACCTGCTTAGAAAGGCAGGGACTTTTTAAGTCACAAAATCTTTATGGGGCACTGAACTGCACAGATAATTTTTGTCTGACCTCAGTTTCAGAGAATATATAGGCACCATTTGGGTGCATCTTGAGCAGACATCAGTGCGAATAGCAGGGGTAGTTCAGAAGTGATGTATGGCCCCTTATTATCTCCACAAATATGCCACTACTGCAACAATAAATCTTTAAGAGATATTGCTAACTCTGAGTGAGGTCTTAGATGTATCGATTGAATCCATATGGTTTGATTGACTGAAATATACCATTGCTCTAATCTGCAACCCAAATTACTTCCCATTGAAGCAGTACAATGATTTCTTTTCCCAGAACTATAACAAACTTACGAGCAATAACGCGTATCAAAATCTTACACAGAAAATTGAACATTTTTTCCCCTTCCTTCTAACATATAAAGAAACAATGCCAAATGTCATCTTCCCTCCCTGGGAGAACATAGCTTATCTGCCCAAGAATGTTTGTTTAATCATTATGGAATTAAAAGAAAAAAAAACAACTAAGGAGTGAAAGAATAAAAAGAAATCCAGACTGATTACAAAATGGAGAAATGGGTAGAGTGAACAGCTCCTTGTCACATATCCCCTACCCTGGCCACTGTCATGCATTATGGTGCCTTCTGCTAATACTAAAGAGATCAAGTTTTCATCCACATTTCACTAAAACTAGTCTAGTCAGGTTGCAGAAAACCAGTTCTAAAGTCATCTATTGGACTCTGTGCAGTATCCTGCAGCGAAGACATAGATGAATGGTACTTTCTTCCTGTGTGTAACTCGCACAGTAAGTATAAGGAAGGCAGAAAATTTTTTCCTCTGAACACGAAAATATGCAGCTACAGCATAACCTTCTGCAGTATAAAAGCATTTTTGTAATAATTCAAGCATGTACTATACTCTTAATTAATATAACATTAAAAATACTAAACAAGTAAAAAAATAATAAGATACCTATTATCATAGAGACCAATCCCTCCAGCATAAGATACAGGCTTTTTGATTATTTTGATTTGAGGTTTATTCAACAACAAAACAGCAGTCATTCGCCTGCAAAAAAAAAAAAGAGAACCTGGATACAAAATTAGGTAAGCTACTACCTTCTTGAATATTTCTGAAGTAGACAGATATAACAACTGTACTCTCACATAAGTATACGGTGTTTACGTTTTATAATGCTTTTCATAGTGTTTTTTTCTGCAACAATTTTCCACTAATGATTCTGAAAAGACGTACTTAATAACACTAATTATTTGCATGTTTAAGTGCATGCAAGGTTTTTTCCATTACATTTATTTAATCTCCTGTCTTTTAAATGAACAAGCACCAGTTAAACAACACGTACTGGTAATGCAGATCCTCTCCTAATGAACTTATGAAGTCAGTGTTGTTTTAATCAGCCTGTTAGTACTGACGTATGTAGTGGAGATATACAGTTATTGTCCACAAGCAACTCAACCACACTTGGAGGATATCATCCTCAGGACATCCATATGCTTGGCTGAAAAAATTATGTCTTGATGCGTTATCTGACACAGCAGGAACAGGCCAAGAAGCAAGCAGGATTTCTTGGGAAGAAAAGAGCAGTTTCTGAACATAGAGGATTTCAACCCCAAGGATGCAATATGCAGGATACAACCTTAATGGTCACAGTGGCTTCTGTCTGCAGGACCTAATGCACTATTCCTACACACAGTTTGACTATAAACTCTCAAAATATAAACTTTGCAAGGCTTATGTTTACAAAATAGCATTAGTATCTTTCTAAAATTAAAGTTAAATCTTGAAGAAAATTATGTCAAAAAGACATCGTGGCAGGGAATACTTCATTTTCATTTCTAATTTATACAGTTTACATGGTATATGAGCAGGAGGCAAATTTTTGAATAATTCAGGGGTGACAAGCTTCTATATGATGAGAAGGATAAAGAATGCGAGGAATTAGTATGACTGAAAGAAGGTATGTGTATCTCTGGGGTCTGAGAATGGCAAACCCTGGCACGCACAGCTTATAGGAGCCCACTGAACGGTTACATGAACATTGCTCTGGAAACTGAGAAATGTAGTTCTTTAACATGAGGAATGACGAGAATGCATGAAATATAGTGAACACTGGAGCGGAGTCAGAAGAAAAGACTTCTATGTTGTGTGACTATCAGTATACACACAAATGCACATCTATATCAATGGATTAAAAAATTCTTTACTCTGTAATTCACCACAGAACTATGCTAGAGACATAAAGCCACTTGCAGAACCTGCAATATTAGCCCTAGGCATAGGAATCTCTGAAATACCCATTTCCCCTTCCCATTACAATGCATTATTAAAGTATTATAATATAAAATCCAACTTCTTTTTTTTTCTTTTCATTTCCCTGGAGAGAATAGTGTACCCAAGAAGAATTTAGGTGTCCATACTTAGATCATACATAGAAATGCAACATACATAAAGTCAGGACAGAACAACACATATAGACAAGAATACCTATCATCTGTTGATAAGAAAATGCATAAAAGAAGAGTTAGGTACTACAGAGAGATAAACTGGTCTACCTGAAATAGATGGGAAGATACCTATCGTGATGTGAGGGGCAATCAGTAAAAGGACAGATGAAACAAACACGTTAATGAGGTGTCAGCATTATAATGAATACAGAAGGTAAAATGACAGCACCTGTTACACAGTCTGGCTTCTATAAAATTTTACAACTAGCAAGAAGCCAAGTGAAAAATGGTACTGTTGATATTACTGGGACTGCATCTGCTGATGGTGTGGCACTTCAGATGCAAGCTGTGGCATTAGGATTGTGCATTTCACACGTGTAGTTTGCTACGCACAGGTATAGGCAGGGGTCTTGTAGATTTTCAAATATATGAGGAAGCTGGGAATGTACTCCCTTTAAACCAACAGATACAAACTAATTCATTATGTATTACTCCTCATACAGAATTTATAATTTCAGCCCCTGCTACATTCTAGATTATAGGCCTTAAAAATTGCTCCCATAATTAATGTTAAGTAGAAGAATAGCTGGCATTAGCAGTGGCAGGTGATGATGTACCACTGCTCCCACACAGAGGCAGGGGTGTTACTGCCTCATGTGTGCTCTGGTCAGCGCTGCTTCCCCTTGTGAAAATTCATGTGGGTCTGCTGCTTTACAGCTGGCTCCACACAAAGGAAACGATTGGCTTGGGGGAGAAGAAAGGTGATTTTTCAATTTCTGATTCTAGATTTCCCTAACCAGTGAAATGGAAGTACATGGGGAGTTCTTACAGTCACATAGAAAGGGGGATCATTGAATCTGAATGCAGGCTTATACTATATGGTAGCCCACAAAAGTTCTATTTCCCCTACACAAGAAAAGACACAAAACACTTGCCAATATCCTATAATAGACTTAAGTCCTAGTAGAAAAGAATAAGAGCCAGAAATCATGGTATGCACAAGAGGCAGAAGAAAGCAAAGCTTCCAGGCAAATAAAACCATCTGAAAGTCCTACAAAATAGATTTTTAAAGGATCATGGAAATTATGTTGCCAGCCCTGCTGTATCTTGTTTTAGTTCTCCTTTTTGTTCTAAATTTGTTTTCAGCTCTACAAGCTGAAGACTGCCACTCTGTCATACATATTGACGTCTCCTGTCTTAAGTGTATATTGATACTAAACTGGAGTTAGCAAAACTACTTCCATAATAAATAACACCTGCTTACACTTATTTTAAAATACTTAAAAAGGAAAACAGTAAATACTTATGATACTTGCACACTTTGTCATCCATAAAGTTTAAAGTTTGTTCATTTTTATAGGCTGCAGCTTTAAAGAACGTCCTGTTACACATTTAAGACAAAATGACACAGATACACTTTAATAGTTTTAACAGGTAGGAAAAGAAATAGGGAGCAGCATAAAGTCTTACTACTCTTCTTTTTGCAGAACACAATAGCATGAACAATAGCACTAAAGACGACACCTTGAAAAGGGGTGGGAAGCTTTAAAAAGAATCTAAATCCAAGCTCTGTAAGGCTTGAGGATATTTTTCACTGGTTTGCTAAACACTTACAGCCGCCTGTTTAAATGTTCTCTGTTTTCTCCGACTTAGTCAAGAGTCCAGCCTGTAATCCTCCAAATTTGCATCAGCTTAGTCAGATGAGGTCCCAAATTCTCAATATTTGTTCTAAGATTTCTTTCCAATACATACACAACAACTTTATCTGTCAGTACAATGCATTGAAGAAGTTTCAAAGGAAAATGATGGAAGAAGAGGTAGAAGAAAGAGAAGGAGGAGAGAAATTGTCTTGTACTAGAAAGTCAATTATGCAATCAACTCATCATTAAGAGTAAGGATTTGAATTCTTCCACTCCTTGAGGAAAGGCAGTCAAGATCTCAAGGCACAGGTAAAACATCAGTTATGCATATGTTTGCACAAAATAAAGTTGGACACAGTGCACAGGCTGTGGTTTCTAGTCCAATCCTTTTTGTTTAAAAATATTATTACAACGGGAATAATAAAGTGATTTCACTTGCATATCAGAGCAATAGTCTAATAGTCATGACTTCAGCTTGCTTTGAGAGGGATATGAGTAAACTCATATTCGAAAGTCTGACCCAGAAGTAAAAATTCTGAGTATCTCACAAAATCATCTGGTATAGACAGAAAATGAGTATTTCAATAAATATCCGTAGACTAGAGCTCCCAATTAAGTGATAACAGACCCCTCCCTATGTACTCTGGTTATGTTATACATGTCAACACACCGTATTCATTCCAGGAAATAAATACTACGATACTGAACTATTGATCGTTTATTCTATTAAAGGTTATTTGAAAATCCAGCTTCTGTAGCCTTGCTGCACAGTCCTTGTATACTTTGTGTAGGTTGCCTGAGCATATCTGATGTTGCTCATCAAATGTATATAATTACTTTAAACAGGTAATCATGGAATCACAGAATTTTCAGAGTTTGAAGGGTCCTCTAAAGATCATCTACTCCAACTCCCCTGCTAAAGCAGGATTGCCTACAGCATATTACACAGAATTGCACCCGGGCAGGTCTTGAAAATCTCCAGAGAAGGGGACTCCAAAGCCACCCTGAGCAGCCTGTTCCAGTGCTCCATCACTCTCACCATAAAGAAGTTTCTCCTTCTATTTGTATGAAACTTCGTAAGTTCCAGCTTGTGCCCACTGCCCCTCATCCTGCCACTGGGAACCACTGAAAAGAGTGCGGCTCCATCCTCCTTCAACCCACTCTTCAGCTTGTCTGCTGGATGGTGGCACAGCCCTTGAGTGTCATCCAGCCCTCCTAGTTTGTTATCATCAGCAAACTTGCTGAGGATTCACTCAGTCCCCTTGTCCAGGTCATTGATGAACACGTTGAAGAGGACTGGACCAAGTATTGATCCCTGAGGGACACCACTGGTTACAGGCCTCCAACTTGACCTTGCTCCATTAATTACAACCCTCTGAGTCCTGCCACACAGCCAGTTCTCAATCCACCTCACTGTCCCCTCAACTAGCCCACACTTCGTCAGTTTCCTAATGAGGATGTTATGGGAGACAGTGTCAAAAGCTTTGCTGAAGTTAAGGTAGGTGACATCTGCTGCTCTCCCCTCATCCAGTCATCCAATTATGACATCATAGAAAGCTATCAGGTTGGTGAAGCATGATTTATCTTTGGTAAATCTGTGTTGACCACTTACAATAATTTCCTGTTCTTTAAGATGTTTGGAGATGACATGTAAAACAAGCCTCTCCATTACCTTCTCAGGGACAGCAGTGAGACTAATTGGCCTGTAGTTCCCTGGGTCCTCCTTCTTGCCCTTTTTGTAGGCTGAAATGATATTTGCCTTTGTCCACTCCTCAGGCACCTCTCCTGTTCTCCACGACCTTTCAAAGATGATGGAGAATGGCCCAGCAATAACATCTGCCAGTTCTCTCAGCACTTGTGGGTGCATCCCACCAGGGCCCATAGACTTATGGATAACTATTTTGGCCAAGTGGACTTAGGGATGTGGCCTGAAAGAAATTATTCACATATGCATACTACTGAAGTACATAGTAAGAAATTACATTCACCACTTACATACCTTAGCATTTGTAAAGTATTAACATAAAAGAGACCAACATTTAAGCTTCTGTGTAAGTTAACTGTATCTGTTACTTTCTTGACTTGTTTGTGCTGTATAATTACTATGGATTTCCTCAAAATATTAACAAGAGACAACTCACATTCTTACAAGAGTGATAAATACAACACATGTGACTATCACCTCATGATTAATAGGGTCATTTTTATTCATGAAGTTAGATGTCAGACTCAGCTGAAAAATGTGTATCATCTTATATATATTTATTCCAAAGCCCAGTAAAATTGTTTTACACTGCTACAGATGTATACAGTAAGAATCACTTTTCACTGTTTTTTGAATTAACACAAAATGTATGACAAATTATGACCTTAAAATGCCTGTGGTGCAAATCTCATTTAAAACTTGACAAATACGCTGGTTGTCACAATAACACAGTAATAACAATTCACATGAAAATAACACATCTTCTAACCACACTCCTAAACAATAATTCTAGAAGCTTCAAAATAACCTTTGGCTTTTGGTACCCTGGAAAAAAAACAACTGTACAGTATCTTTTTTTGTTGTTTGTTTCCTCATCTTTTCACTCCTCCTCTCACTAGACTGAGGAATTTTCTTTTCTCTTGAGACCAGGATACTCTTTGCCTTTAAGACTTACTGCAAAGTTAGTTATTAGTTAGTTACATTATCTCCTGAGCACTACATCTGCTCATTTTCATTATAAGCTACTGTGCTGGCTGATAAACCTCCAGCTTTATCTTAGCTTATTTCTTGAATAATTAATAGACTCCAGAGGCCATGAAATCAAGTGAAAAACAAGTTGTGTATTAGTGAACCATTATCCTATGTATTTTCACCATTCAAGCCCTGAAAGGAATATTTGATATTTCTGACACACTTGTCATAGAATCATAGGATTTTCTAGGTTGGAAGGGATCTATTAGATCACCAAGTCCAAACATAACATTAACTACTGTATAAATACTGTAAGATTAACTATCATAACACACTATATAAAACTACTGTACCAGAATCAAGTAGCCTGTGTTTTAATTTTTTCCTAGTTATAAAACTATGAGGAGGGCAATTATTCAGAAAACAAAGAAACAGCATGCTAAGTTACTATATTTTTCAACAGATTTCAAGTTACTTGACGTAGGGGAATAAAGGCCTCACTGCTACAGTTACTTATTTCCAGGCTGAAATTAGCTGTCAAAGAGAATATGTTCATGATAATCTTGAACTTAATGTGTAATATGTTAGGAAAGTAGTTTTGTATAGACGTTTTACAGGCACACCAGACTCTACAAAATCACTTTTTTTTTTTTTAAACTTTCCTTGCAATAAGTGAAGTCCTTATTCTAAGAAAAGAAAACAAAAATCTATTCTAATGCATTCTAAGAACAGTCCCACTATCTTCAGGGAAACTAAACAGAACATGTAAAAATCTAGAATATGTGCAAGTCTTTGCAGTACAACCATCAAGCTACTAATATGCCATTAATCTCAAGCTGTTATACCAATACATAAAACCTATTTATTTTTAGTTTCAATTCAGACTACTGTTTCCAGAAAGATCTCATTTTGACCAATGCCCTCCCCCTCCAAATCCAAGGTACTCTATGAGAAAGGTCTCCACAGTGACTTGATTTGTTTCCTCACTAGATGACATAAATGCAGCTTTCATTTACACAGAGATGCCTACAGTGGTAGTATTTCTTTTCCTTAAGCATCCTATATTTTAACTGTAACGATGTGACAAGTAAGAAAAAAGGCCCTGCAGGCTACTTATCCAAGCATCAGTAAAAATACAAATAGGTCCAGATGCAACCACTCCCTGTAAAAAGCAATGATGCATGCAGGGCATCTGATTATGGTCACTTGGCAACAGATTCTCTGATTTAGAAGGAAAAATTCCTCCCGTTACTCAGAGTATCTCAAAACTGCCCAGCCTTTTTCTCCTGTACAAAACGGAGTCTGTTCATGATCGCCATACATCAGTGTTATAAGTTTCTAATGTGAACACAATTATCTAGCAAAGCTCTGGTCTGCTTTCTGGTGTCTGTAAAAGTACTTGGAGACCCTGAAAATCTGCGGATAACCTATCTACTTAAGTGCATTGATTACGTTAGGTAACATGACAAATTCACAGGAGAAGCTTGAGAATGCAGACTCTGAGGTCTGAAAATTAGCAAAACAAAAAAGTGCTGTCTTGCATCATGCTGGGATGTGACACAGAATGTGGTCTTACATTATAGCCACATTTTTATTTATATATAAAGCTACACTTTTACAGTATCTAGTACCTATATGATTAACTGAGCTTAAGTTTTATAGTTTACACACAAAAAATTTCTATTTTTTCCAAAGGTTGCTTTCACTCAGAAAAATCAGTATTTAAAGTAAGATGATAAGGAGTAGCCTGAGACAAGATTCTCTTTTACCCAATCTGAAGCAATATTTCCAGAATATCAGAAAAAGAAAAAAAGACAAAAAATTTCTAAGAAGCAGGCTGATTATCATCATCATTATTGAATGATTCTCTAGACCCAGTATATTTTTTCTTTTAATATTTCATTAAGCATCGCTCCAGTGAATTTTTCTTGGTTCAAAATAACCAGCTAAGGAAGATTCACTTCCCTTTCTGAGTTGACACAAACAATAAACAGTTTCTTATCACAGTAGATGGTCTACCAGCTTGGAAACCAGTGATTAGTGAGCAAATAGTATACAATCATGCTATGTATGCCATAGCACACAAATCTTGGATTAGAATAGTTCATATGTGATAGTATTTACCTTAGTGTTACTTACTCCTTACCTAAATAGAAGGATTATAATCTCAGTAGGTAGATGGAAACTTATCTCTGCTAAATTCCTCACTCGTTCTAAATACAAAATTGTAGTTATGTTCCAACAGAATGTATCTAGGAAAAGTACTGAAAGAATCACTTCCCTTCATCCTGCTTTTTTAAGAATATATGAGTGACAGCACTCTGCACGCTACATTTCTTGAAATAAAAGAGGGAGAACATAGTTTCCTCACAGTTTGTAATACTTTCCTTCTAACTCCCAATCCCAAACCACGGAAACACAATAGTTTCTGAATAAAGTTGTGGTTCTGCTACTAATTGAGAATATAAATCTATCAACTGAACAGGCTTGCAAGTCATTCTTTGAGTTTCTGAGAATTTTTCTATACTGATGCTAGTACTCAGCTACAACAGCTGAAAAAGGGAGACATCTTTAATAAGAGTTAATAAAACACAACAAAATATATATTCTAATAAACCCTTGAAAGCTGTATTTATGAAACAGAACTCCTCAAAATTAGCACACATCCCTTATGTGCTCATTATATGAAAGCATCACCTTCTTATTTCATTTGCTCAATGTGAGTAAAAATAAAACAGGAAAGAGATCGGTTGAGGTCAAACAGACTCCACACTAAACAGCTCCAATTCAGCAAGAAAAAGAGCATTCTGAATTTAAATCCTTTCATCATCATAGCCTTCTATATAGCAACACGTAATTAAGTTTTAAAGATCTCTGATGATACATGGGAAACTTGAGAAATAGGAAAGAAGCCATCAAAATCTGTGGCAAATTGCCAACAGAGTTACAAAACCACTCAAATTATAATCTTCAGAGGGAGGAAACACTTGTCCCTAAACTAACTGGTCGAGACAGAACCACATCCACATTGCTTGGTGGTCAATGGTTCAGAAGAATCTATGTCTGTCAGTGTATTTGGCCAAGGCTTCCTCTGTGCCCTGTGCAAAGAGACAAATGACCTGCAGGTTTTCAGGTCATGCCCTTTCACAGGTAACCAAGGGAAGGTGATTGCATGCCTCGTGTAGTCTTTTCCCCAAGTAATGATTAATCTCATGGGTCCACTTTAACTCATTTTGACAGAGGTGGCTCTTTCAAAGACAGGTAAGTTTGGGGAGCGCATGGAGCTCGATAGGACACATCTGTCCTGGTTTGGGGTAAAATGAACCAATTTTCTGTTTTACAATTTCACTTTCTTAGCTGGGCCTCTTCTAACTAACTAAACTCTGAAATTAACAGCACACTGTTCAGAGAAACTGCTTCATCTCACAGTGATAAGACCCAATTATATCAAGGAATGGCATGCAGACAGGCCCTTGTTTATCCTTACTGCTGGAACAACCAAGGTCAGGTAATTTTGTTATTCTGCCCGTTGGAGGGTTGGAAGCGGAAGCATTGAAGGGTCCCACCTGCAAGGAGGAGCGGACAGGACAATTGACCCAAAAACTGACCAACAGGGGTATTCCATCCCATCCGCATCATGCTCAGTATAAAAGCTGAGGGATCGAAGGGTCAAGCTCTCTTTTTTCCCCTTCTTCCTCTTCCTTCAATGGCCGATGTCCAAGGAGGACCCTGCCTGTTCGTCTGCCTTCGATCCCGATCCGAGCGTTCCTGACTCCAGATCTGGAATTCAGCTCCTGTCGATCACCGACTCCAGCTTGGGACTGTTGCCTGCTGGTGACGTGGTTGTCATCCTGAGAACTTAATACGGTTTTGTATATACTGTATACTTTTATTTTATTTTTCTTTTTTAAATTTTCTTTTATTGTCCATTATATTATTATTCTTTATGTTTTTATTAAAGTAGTTTAGTTTTTCTGAACTCCTGAATCTCTTTAATTTCTCCCTCTCCTCTCCTTTTTCCTTTTTTAAAAAAAAAGGGGAAGGTGGGGGAGGGCTATCTGTCCTTCGGTTCTGATTTGCTCAGAACCACGACAACATCCAAACTAAGAGGAAGCCTGTGCCATAAACTCATGTAATAAGAGGTCTGAAGTTCCAAAGAACAGAAAACTTTTGTCATCATTTAGCCATTGGAAAAACACTGAATCAGAGCTCACAACTAATCAAAACACACAGATGTGTAGAAAGAGGTTTCTTAGCTCTGATGCTCAAGGAACTGTTTGCTTGCCTGTCTAGGTACTGCAGAAACCTGAACCGTTCCGTGATGAGCTGTGTTACCTACTGACTAGGTCTACTGCAAAGAAATCAAAGCAAAACATTAGCTTTTGTGTTAATACTCAATTTTATAAGCAATTTTCACAATGTTTAGCTAACTTCAGCTAGAGTTATTATAAATTACATCGACAACTACTTGGAAGTGACCTCACAACCCACTTGATCAGAAGAAAAAAGCCCAAAGAGACACAAAACAGATTTTATCTTCAGCTTCAAGAGGCAGAAACATTCTTCAGGAGTCTTTGTGTAAGGCAAAAGAGCACATCTGATTTCAAGCACTGATTAGTTCATGCAGATCCTGCACTTAGAGCAGATTTGATCAGTTTAGACTAGGACAGCAGAGGCATATAAAAAGTGACAAGCAACTTCCTGTTGCATTAATTCTAAAGTTCCATTGTGATTTTTTTCCTTTGAATATTGTACCTTTTTTCATTGTTTGTAAGGAAGTAAATTTTTAGAAGGCTTTAAGGAGTATCTTAAACAGCAACTTGTTAAAACTATTAAAATAAATATTATCAGTTTATTGTTCTTTATTTCTCTGCCAGTGCCCAAGTAGACTGATTTTCTATTAGAGAAAAAAAAAATAGCATATGATATATTCATACAGCACTAGATTTCACCATTAAAAACATGACTACTAACAACATTTATATGAAACTACAACAACTAAAAGAAAGTTAACCTCATATCCTATATCATAGCAGCATTTCAAAGTGAAAAGCTGTACTGGATCTTGCTGTTTCTAACTGGGGACATAAGGTAGAAGTTGGGAGGGGACATAGCTGAGACAGTTGACCCTGAATGACCAAAGGGAAAACCCATACCACGTGACATCATGCAATAAAAGCTAGAGGAAAGGAGGAGGAACTTTTGCAGTGATGGTGTTTGTCTTCCCAGGTAACTGTTATAGGTGATGCAGCCCTGCTTTCCTGGAGATGGCTGAACACCCACCTTCCAATGGAAAGCTGTGATTGAATTCCTTGCTTTGTTTTGTACAAATGAATTCTGCGTTTGCTTCCACAGGCAGCTTTTGCTTTACCTATTAAACTGTCTTTATCTCAGCCCGCAGGTTTTTGTTCGTTTATCCTCCCACTTCTTTCCCCCAGATCTGCTGTGGGGGAGGGAGCATATGCCTTAGCTACCTACCAGGGTTAACCTGCCTCAAAAGCCTTTTCAGCTGTTTTAACCATCTTGCAACAAGTATCCTGTTTTACACTTCTAGGAAGAACATATTTCTGTGTCATCAAGGTGTAGCATACATAGCTCCTATGCACCCTATGCTAACATAACTGGTAACTCGCTCTCTTCAAAGCCGGAAGGAAAAAAGGAAATAAGTAATCCAAAACTGTTTACAGAGTAGATGAGCATTTTAATCAGTGCACATCACTGGCTTAGTTCTGATCTGAGTGAGGTCAACAACAGTTTGATAAATCCCACCCTAAGTAACGGTTTACTTTTCTCACAAAGCCTAGGTCCAGTTTGAAAGTTTTACTAGATCTGACTCACTGAGTCTTTAGAGACAAAATTCAGTTTTTGCTGTTCACTACTCTTTTTAGTCCCTAAGCAGCAACACAGGCAAGTGGAAGTGAGTTAGATTCTATTTCTTTTCATAAACCAACAACAGACTTACTTGTTAAATTCCCCTTGGATTCCAGAAGCTGGGGCCTCTGAAAACATTGAACCTGCACTGATGATACCAAAGACAGATTTCAGTTCAAAAATCTCAATTAGTAAGTCAGTTTGAAGCCCTGTCTGCTCCCTGAACTGACAGGCAGACCAGGTCTTGTTTTTCTTAGGAATTTTATATTTTCTTGTCCATGCATCTAATGGGCTATCACTATATCTTTTTCCTCCTGTCTTACTTAAATGGGAACTAAACACACGAATCACCTTGAAATGAGTAATATGACAATTGCTTTGAAAGAAGAATAGTAATTCTCAATTTTGAGAGATACAAACCACGAAAGAAGGTGAATGCTAAATAAAAATAAAATTCACTCTATTCATTGTCTGAGCACTGCATTAAAGACAAAATATGAACAGAAAAATCTACCCTTCACAATTAATTACTTAGCACCGGTGAGTCTGTATGAGTTACTTGCTTCAAGTCATGGGTTTATGAAGTATAAAATGATATAAACAAATACTGTTCAGTGCTGTGAATTTTTTTGCATGTTTACTTGTCTCTTAAAAATAGCAGAAGATGCACTGCAATTGAAAGGGTTTTTCTATATATATGCTCACTGCTAATTTTTCTGACTTGTCAGACACTTTATGTATACAGACTTGTAGAAAGTAAAAGTAATGAAAAAAACCAAACAAGCCACACTTCAAAGGCTGAAACCCAGATAAGCTGAAGCCAAGCATAAAGGGGGAAGAATTTCACCAAAGTCAAAAGCATTTTAACCTACACTGTGCACTGGGTGAGCTTACAAAGAAACAATTTATGTATTAAGTGCTTTGTAAAGCCAAAGTTGTAAGCAAGATCTCATACACTTAAACAGTGCAAAGGAACAATTCTGCAAAGCCAGGTTTACAAGCTCTTTAAGCATGTTAACACAAAACAAGGAGAGGACTACAAAATAAGGAGGCATCAACTATTCTTTAGCAAATCCATCAGATATTCTGTCCCCTCCTCCAGTCCATTTGTCCTTCCCTCAGAGACATGACTATCCTTTTTCACTCTCTCCTCGTTAATGAGGGTCTTTTTCTACCAATAGTGTGACTTTCATTAATACAATCTCTGTCTTGAAACTAATGGAATTATTTGTAATTCTATTGGGGGACTATTTAAAATAAATAAAATAATCCCATTGATTTATCCTAAATATATCAGGAGGAAAAGTACAAAATGAGCTTGTCTCCTGCAAACGGTTATTTGATCCAAAATTTCTTTTAAATGCCCTTTAAGAAAGTTTTCAGTGGAGAGATTCACTCTGAGATGTAACATATACAAAAAAATCCTGCACTTTGTTGTTCAAATCACCTGTGAACTCGGTTTTAATACATCACAGAGATTAAAATACCTTATGAGAGTTTAGTTGAATGAATAAATTTCATTTCAAGAGCATTGTATCCAATCTGACACATTACATATAACATAACTGGTTTAAAAAACAACTAAAAACGAGAACAGTGAATTCTTTCAAGTCTTTCATCATTTAAGGAACCTTCATGACACAAGCAAAACAAAGAATATCAAGAATCTGCAATTTAAGTTAATTTACAGCATTCATCAGCATTAGCTAAGTCTCCTCCCCAGAAACACAGATTCTAAGCAGGGTACATCTATTTCGGTGAAATGGACAGTGGGATAGAGTGCACCCTCAGTAAGTTTGGTGATAACACCAAGCCATGTGACACAGTCAACATGCTGGAAGAAAGGAATGCCATCCAGAGGGACCTGGACAGGCTTGAGAAGCAGGCCTGAGTGAACCTCATGGAGTTCTACCAAGCCAAGTGCAAGGTCCTTCACCTGGGACATGGCAATCCCAGGCACAAATACAGGTTGGGCAGAGAATGGCTGGAGAGCAGCCCTGAGGAGAAGGACATGGGGCTATTGGTGAATGGGAAGCTCAACATGAGCTGTCAGTTCACACTAGCAGCTCAGAAAGCCAACCGCATCCTGGGCTGCATCAAAACAAGTGTGGCCAGCAGATCACAGGAGGCCATTCTCCCCCTGTATTCTGCCCTGGTGAGACCCCACGGGGAGTACGGTGTCCAGCTCTGGAGTCCTCAACATAGAAAGGACATGGACCTGTTTGAATAGATCCAGGAGTGCCATGAAGATGATCAGAGGGCTGAAGCACCTCACCTGTGGAGACAGGCTGAGAGAGCTGGGGCTGTTAAGCCCAGAGAAGAGAAGGCTCTGGGGAGACCTTCTTGCAGCTTTTCAGTACCAAAAGGGGACGTACAGGAGAGATGGGGAGGGACTCTTTATCAGGGAATGCAGTGATAGACAAGGGATAACAGTTTTAAACTGAAAGAGAAGAGATTTAGATCAGATACTAGAAAGAAATTTCTTACTGTGAGGGTGGTGAGGCACTGGAACAGGTTGCCCAGAGAAGCTGTGGATACCCCATCCCTGGAGGTGTTCAAAGCCAGGCTGGACAGGGCTTGGAGCAACCTGGTGTTCTGGGAGGTGTCCCTCCCCATGGCAGGGGGGCTGGAACTCATTCTTTAAGGTCCTTTCCAACTCTAACCATTCTATGACCCTAAGACCATGCAGCAACTCCAACTCTGAAAGTTAGATATTGGAATGCAAACAAGAAGTTGCCCATCAAGCCTCTAGATTGTGGATTTTGTTTTATACTAGCAAGATCATTTCAGACCCTGTTTACTTCTTTCTTTTTTTAATAATCTTATTTGATATATTTGAAATAGAACATTCAACAGATAAATGGTGGAATTTTTATAAAAAAGCCCTAGGTATTTTAATGCAAGTTTTAAGCTGAACAGCTACAAAAGCTGAGAAATTGAAAGTCAGTAATAAATAGTTTTCTGAGTATTTTTGTAAGTCTGCCTTAGCTGCAATTCACATGTTGTGGAAGTAAAAACCTGGCACTATAAGATGGGACAGAGGATCAACAAACACATTGTCCCAGAAGAAATTTTGAAGGCATTGAAAATATCTGCTGCATAGAGGAGTGTGTGTAAATGAGAAGCTCTTTTTCCTTGGGCTGCATAGATTTAAAATAATTAATGTCAGTAAAGAGCATTGCTGAACTATCAAGAAACACCCTTATCTCTTTTTTTTGATCCCTATTTTACAGAAGGGGAGAGAGGCCTGTGCCTTTAACAGAGCTAGTAATATAAAACAGCTGCTGCTAATCACAGCCTGAGATTTTATTTTCCTGCTGTCTGCAGCAGCAATCTTGGAAATCAGACTGTAGACACTTGAGTAGAGACAATTTTATAATACTTATTCTGCAACTTCAAGAGCTCTTTAGCTACTCAAAGACTTTTATGTTAAGTTAACTTTTGCTCAAAGCTAAAATGCTGCCTCTGACACTATAGCTCTCACTGAAGGGATCTACCCTCAGCTTAACTCACAGACCATAATAAAGCTTTAGGCTGAGGGTT
>VXBW01004376.1:15086-40118 GCA_013400375.1 Thinocorus orbignyianus
AATCATAGAATCCAGGATTCTAAGCTTGGGGCAGGCGAGTGATGCTGTCTCTGGGGACAGCGGGATGCTGTGGCAGTGACCCACCCCATCCATCACCCCCTCCATCCCTCCGTCACCTGGCAGCGGGACGGTGGTCCCCGAGGGTGGCCAGGGTGGGGAGGGGTCCAGGGGCTGGTGAAAACAGCACCCAGGTGCCTTCTGCCCCAGAAGTTGTTTCTNGATGATATCCCAGAACTCAGAGGAGATAAAGCCACCAGGGTTTGCGTTCTCCTGGGATGAGCTGAGGAAGGAGGATGATACTCCCAGTTTTCTCCTGGCTGCCCAAACACCTTCCTCCCCAGGATGGTGATGGCTGTGGTTCATCTTTGCTCCTTTCCCTGAGTGTTGTCCTTATTTGTTCCAGCTCCTGTCCCTTCCTGCTTTTCATGGACCCATTTGGTCTGTGACACCTCCTGGACCTGCCCGAGGCGGGATGGAGCTGCTGCAGGACCTGGGTGCAGGCAGCAAACCCTGCCTGCAGGGGACAAGCCACCCCTGCCCACTGGGGACATGCCACCCCTGTCTGCTGGGAAGAGGGATCTCCCCCAGCTCCCTGCATGGGGGGGGGCTGAATTTCACAGCTCAGAAGTGCCAAAATCTGCTTTTTGGGGAGCTGGAGAGGATGCAGAGAGAGGACCGTGGGGCTGCAGGTGCAGCACCCTGTGAAACGACCAGGGGTGCTCGTTATGCTGAGGAGGGAGAGGGGAATTCCCCCCCCTGGCTGCCCCCCATGTCTCCCCAACATCGCTGCCCCACGGCAGCACCACCTGGGTGCACCCAGCCTTGTCCCACCGTCTCCCCCCCAGGAAATGGGTGACTGAGAGAGGTACAAGGTGCTGTTGGGTGCAGGGGGATGGGCAGGAGAGCATCCCCAGGGGGTGTCTGTGGTTAAGGGGTACCCCCTACACCTTGTGAGGCCAGGGCTGTGACAGGCTGGGAAAGGGACACCTCAAATCCAGTAGCGTTGTCCCCAAGCGCAGTGACGCAGTGTCATCAGATAAGGTGACATGGGACCCCAGTGACAATCCCACGGGGAGCTTTGGAAAATACATCCCCAAAAAAGGCTCCTCGGAGTTCAGGCAGAGTGTGTGGGGTGTCACAAGTAGGATTTATCCCAGCAGCCCCAATTCCACAGATGCTTTCACCAAAGCCAGAGGAAAGCTGAGGCGCTGCTGCCCTCGGGCGGCTGCCGGCGGTGGCACAGCGGGCTGCGGGGGGGGCAGGCTCCCCAAAACCCCTCTGACTCCCCAAAATCTCACGGCTGGAGTACCACCATCGTATCTGTCCAATGCTGAGGGCAAAAAGGGAGAGGAAGGGGCATCCAGCTTGTCTGTGTGGTGGCAAATGTGTCCCCACCTTGTCCTTTTTGTGATGAAAACCAGAATGCAGAGAGGTCAGGGATCCTCTCAAAGCCAGTGGTGAGAAGGGGCAGGGGGTCTGACGCACCAGGCAGCCCAGAAGGGCCACAACTGGGGCTGCCCCATCCCTGGAGGGGTTCAAGGCCAGGCTGGATGGCGCTTGGAGCAACCTGGTGTGGTGGGAGGTGTCCCTGCCCTAAGGTAGGGGGGTTGGAACTACATAGTCTTTAAAGTCCCTTCCAACCCTCATCATTCCATGATTCTATGGCCTCATTCTGCTTCATTGCAGGAGTCTTCATCCTCTTCCTCCTCCTCCAGGTGTGTGATCCCTGCAGCAGAGCGTGCCATGGCCTTCATCCAGCGCTGCTTCAGCTCCTCCGTGTCAGCCAGGAAGGTGTAGACCTGCCGGGACTGGACGAGCTGGAAGAGGTGGCGGGAGTCGCCCTGGGGCAGGTCCTTCACCTGGTAGCCCAGAAGCGGGATGGAGGTGTGGGCTCGGACATCCTGCCAAGAGCAGAGATAGTGGTGGGAAGCAGGGGATGGGCACACTGGGATGTCCTGTGTGGAAGAAGGCTGAGGCTGGCCTCACCTGGGGGGCTGCGTAGATGTAGAGCACGAGGGGATCATCCTGTGGGATCACAAACCAGCCCCTCATGCCCCCCTTGCCGTTCTTGTCCAGCAGCTGCAGTGAGCTGCACAGCAAACTCCTGCCCGACACCTCTGCAGCTCCCTTCTGCAGCCAAAAAAAGCAGCAAAGAAATCCCTCAACACCCCAGGTGGGAGGCAAAAAGGGCACTGAGCAAAGGTCATTTCCTGAGGAATTCCCTGCCTGCTCCACAAAACCCCACCCTAAACCAGGGGCAGGGGAAGGGTGATCCTGGCTGTGAAGGTCCTGCCAAGATCCCATAGTGGAGGGAGCCCTGGATGCCCAGTCCCGGGGGTCTTGGGGTGGGAGGGAGGGGGCTCAGCATATCCACTGGCCTCACAACTAATTAGTGGGCACTCTCTGACTCCCACCCCAGGGACACAGCCACACTGGGACCTGGGAACTGGGGCGGGTGGCAGAGCTCAGAGGAGTAGGACATGGGGAGAAGGTGGCCAAGCTCACCTCCAGGATGCCTTTGTGCTTGCCTTCCCGGTCCTCGAGCACCACATGGCCTGTCAGGAAGACGTAACACTCCTGGCACACACGGTTCAGGCGGTTCCCGTCGTACTGTAGCTCAGCCTTGTAGTCAGAGCAGCGAGCACACACCACCTGCAACCACCAGACAGGGACACCAGTAGGACTGGGGCATCCCAGGGACCTCCCTGGGGGGCAGGAGCCAGGGAAAAGGGGTATGAGGTGTAGGAGAGGTGGCCCAGTGGCCACCTGAGGAGGTCATGAAGGAGGGAAGGGAGCAGGGAGGGGGTGACTCACGTATCCACAGGCTCTGCAGTGGTGTCTCCGGCGGGTGATGGCGTTGAAGGCCTCCTTGCAGCGCATGCACATGGTCACCAGGTTGTCCCGCACCCACTGCGGAGCTCGGCGGCCCAGTTCCTCTGTCTGGAAGAAGGAGAGGGCATCACTGGGGCTGACTAGTTGTGATCCAGGTGGTCCCAGCCCCTCTGCTTTCACCTTTCTCCCCCCCCAGCCCTTCCCCTTGTCTGCAGCCTTCCCCCTCAGCTCTGTTTAGCCAGGGAAACTGAGGCACAAGGAGGTGGGCTCTGCCTGAGCTTCTGTGTGGAGGGCAGGAGGGTTACCTTCAATGCAGAGGTGCCCGTCTCCAGCCCATGCACTGTCTTAAAGGTCTCACTCCTCTTCTCCTTCTTGTCAATGGCATCTTGGAAGGCCTAGAGGGAAAGGCAGGGCTGGAGGGGTGGTCGGGGGGGCTGCCCCCAAGACATGCAGGGGGCAGATCAGCCCAGTGTGGGGTGAGCGAGATGTGCCACCTCTGCCAGCACTCTGTGGTACCTTGATCCAGGTGCTCATCTCCTCCTCAGACCTGGGATGAAAAAGGGGAAAGGAATGAGCTGGTGTCCCCTCTCCTCCTTGTGAGGGTCTGCAGGACCATTGCCCTTCCCCTCACCTTGCCTGCAGCTCCAGCGTCCGCTGCTTCCCCGAGACCAGGAAGGTGTGAGGGAACTGTGTGTCGTTCAGCTCCCGCACCTGAGAGAGAGGGAAGAAAGGATGTGGAGCAGCTGAGCCCACCCCCAGCACACAGGGCCCTTCCTCCGTGATGTTTGGGACTGGGATATCCCTCAGGCACAAGCCCTTTGGCCCCTCAAATCCTACGTGGGGCAGGTTGTGCTACAATCTTACAGGATCAGAGGATCAACCAGTTCTCCTCATCCTCAAAGCCACCCCTGGCTCCAGCTCTTCCCTCCTTGCCGAGGAGGTGCGGGGCAGCAACCACATCACACCCCAGGGCAGGTGTGAATTTTAGGAGAGCCGGGGTCTGGAGGAATGACAAAGACAAGGACAAGGTGCCTGTCTGACCTTCATGCCGTCCACATCCATGCGGAGGTGGACCTGGAACTCGGCGCCCACCTGGATGACCTTGGGCACGCAGTAGAGCAGCATGTTGTTGAACTGGGCAGGGAGAAGGAGGAAGAGGAGAGGGTTGGTTGGAGCCCAGCACCTTCCTGCTCAGAGCTGGAGGCTTCCCTGGTGTCCTTCACCCCGCCATGGTCGGGCTGGTTCTTAGGAAGAATCCAGCCTAAAAGGTGATGGTTTCTGTCTCAGCCCTTTCCCACCCTGCATAGGCAAAGCATTCTTGGAGCATGATGTCCCCCAGGGAATGAGCAGGCTCCCAACCACATCCTCTGCAGGGTGCCCTGCACCCAGGGGCTCAACCCAGCAAGACCCCAGCCAGGCTGCGCAGCCCCTTTCCCCATTCCAATCTTATCTGCTCGCTGCCCCTCCCCCTGGGAATCCCGGCTCCCACCAGGAACAGGTACTTCTCCGATGTGCTGTTGTTGCGGGTGGAGACTTTTTGGATTGGCCCCTCCTTGATCAGCTCGTTGGAGGGATCCACAATGTCATCTTCCAGGCCCAGCCGCTGATAGACGGCCCAGAGGTTCTGCAGCCGTTCCTGCGGGAGGCAGTTTCAGACCAAAACAGGTCCCTCTGAGCAGCCACAACCTTGTCACCCTCTGGGTCCCCACTGTCCCCATCTCCCACACCAGCTGCTGAGTACCAGTGGCACAGCCCTCTCATTCCAGATTGATCATAGAACCACAGAATGGTTAGAGTTGGAAGGCACCTTAAAGATCACCAAGTTCCAACCCCCCTGCCACGGGCAGGGACACCTCCCATCAGAGCAGGTTGATCTTCAAGAGTAGCTCCCAGCCTCAAAACAGATGGTCACATCACGGTTGGTGTTGCAGACACGACTTCCCTGAGCTCGGGGTGAGGGAACTGAGCATCAAGAGCAGGGTCTGACCTCCTCTGCTGAACCCACAGCACTCCTGTCCTGTTCAGGGCAGGACTGTGCCCCCCTGAAATCTGGCAAATCACTGGGCCATGAGCTGCAAAGCACCACCAGCAGGGACAGGCACTCACCATCTCAGCAATAGCTGCGTTTGAGTGCTTGGCCACCATAAAAATCATCTCCAGAGCTTCTGCAATGAGAAGAGAAAGGGAAGAAGGTTAAACACTTGCTGTGGGAGAAAACCCCTCAGTCTCACCCCAGTGGGACAGCCAGGCATGTTGGTGGCTGCTGCCATCCCCTGGACACAACCTGAATGGCCCTGAGTGCCAGACTGTGTGGTGACATGGCCACATCCTGGGGGGACAGCCAGCTGGTTCCTCTGTCACCCCATCCCAGCAGGACTGGGAGCTGCTGGGATTGCCAGGGGTCCCATAGCTCCCCCAGGCACCGTAAGTCCCTCCCTGGGGGCTGCTCAGGAGGGATCATCCTTACCCTGAAACATCACCCACCTCCCCCACTGACCTCCAAAGGCCCCGAAAGGGCAAGTTCATCCCTCTCTCTGCTAGAAAAGGGTCAGATGGAGAGGTTTATCCAAGGGCAGCTGGTGAGAGAACTCAGGTATCCCAATGCCCATGTAAAATGTCAGGGATTGTTGTTTCCCTACAAACCCACCCTGCCTGTCCCTGCAGCAGGGAGAGCCAGACCCAGCCCTTACTCTCAGCATCGCCCCGGTCCGGGGACTCGGGCGGCAGTTTTCGGATATAATCCTTCAGGAGGAGTTCGTAGCGCGGGATCCTCTGCACAGGCTCCAGCATGTGGTGCTGCAGCGTCAGGTTAGCACAGACCTTCCTCTTCTGGGGAGAGACAGCATGCACAGAGGGAAAAACCAAACTGAGCAAGGCAGCTCCCACTCTCTGCTGCTTCCCCCTTGTGGGGAGATTTTGGGAGCATCGCGTCCCCCACCCTGCTGTGGGCCATTACCTGGATGTCAGCAATAAGCTCCTGGAAGGGCAGGGATTTCTCTGACCAGAGGGTGATGAGCTCCACGGCCTTGTCGAAGTTCTTGACATATTCACCATACATCTTGAGGAACGGGGCGAGCTTCTGGATCACGTCCCCGATCCGTGGGTTGCAGCTCCTGTGGAAGGGAACCGCAGATGGCAGCTTCCTCAGTCCAGCAGTGAGGGATAAAGCAAAGAGGGGAGGACAGAGATTTACAGCTACGACCTGCTCTATTCCTGTACAACTTCCTGCTCTCCTCAACAAAAACATGCCCAGCTTGGGCCCCTCGTACCTGGGCACACCCCTAAAGCACCTGAGATGTCACCCCCACTTTTCAGAAATACCCTGATGTGGGCTGGAGTGTTTTAAGGAAGGGCTTTCCAGCACAAAAATATTTGGAGCAAAACAGGCTGAGCTCTCTGATCCTGGTGGGAGACTAAATCCATCGGTGGTTTCCCTTTCTGGCCAAGCCATCCAGGCATCCTGCCCTCCCCTCCTGCAGCTCACCAGTCCTCCATGCGCTTCTGCAGCTCTGGCAGGAAGAACTTGGCGTGGAACTGGTAGATGGAGGAGATGTTGGAGAAGATCATTTTCACCACCTCCTCTGGGACTGTCTTCCCGTTTTTGGCTTCTTTCATCAACTCTGTATAGAATATCTGGAAGAGAAAAGAGGTGAATAAAAAGGGCCAGGAAGAGGCTTTAAGGACCCCGTTCCCTCCCTGAGACTGGCTCATCATCCAGTGAAAAAGGCCTGACAGTGCAGGAGGGAAATCCCAGCCCCAGGAGAGAAGCAGGGAGCAATGGAAAGCTTTCCTGGGACAAAGGTGCTCCTTGGAGGTGTGGGGTGTAGGAAAGGCAAAGGCCAGACCTATTCTCTGGTCATGAAGCCCAGCACGGCTCTCATCTGTACAGCTTCAATCTCTGCAAAACCCCCAGAAAACTGTCCCTGGCTTGTGTGTAGGTGGCCGAGCTGTGTTGGTGGGGGCAGAGAGCAGAAGGGCTATTGCTTCCCAGACTTCTGTGGGCTCCTCTGCTCCCCAGCTCACCTGGTCGAGAAGGTGGAGGCGGTTGACATAAGCCTGCTCTGTCTCCAGCAGCTCCAGAGCTACTTCTTTTTCTTCTGGTTCCTGTATGAGGAGAAGGGCTCAGTCTCATGGGCTGTGATACAAGCTTTCCCCACCAGCCCAAGGGGGTGCAGCTCTGTTCCCCAGCATTCACAGCCCCCATCAAACTGGACCTCACTCCGGGTGGAAGCAAGGGAAGGATGGCAGCAAAGCATGTGGTAAAAACAAGGATGAAAACAAAGCACTTTTGGGGCTGTTGGGAAATCTGACTTGTGTCCTCCTAGGTCGCCCCTTTCTCTGTGTGCTTGATTCTCCCAGAGAAATACAGTGCTAGAGATCCTGAGGATTATGGAAGGGTGGGATGGGTCAACCCTACAGCCTGCAATTCCACCAAGGAATTGAATGTCTTCCTGCAGAAACATGTCTGGAGTAGGCAAAGGGCAGCACAGCCTCAGGGATGCCCTGGGATGGACCTATGCATCTGATTCCCATGGCATAGTTATGTCAGAGCTAGAAGAGACAAGGTCTGCTTGGATTCAGCTGACTACGGGGACTTTGTGCCCAAAGTACAAAGTCCCTTCTCTGTCAGCCCATGCACCAGCTCTTCTGGGGCAGGGATTTGCTCAAGGAGAACAGAGACCTCAGCTCCCAGATCCAGCCCACACGACTCCCCACCTGAGCACAGGCACCCTCCAGCCTCTCCTGAGCTCACCTTGCTGCCAGTCTCGAGGTCCCGCTGCCTCCTCCAGTTGTCCTCGCTGATCTTGTGTCGGAAAGAACGGAGGCATTTGAAGCTGAGCCCCCGCTGACCCTCTTGCTTCTCTTCCTCCTCCTTCTTCTCTGGCTCTGCATGGTGCCTGGTAGCCATCTGGGAGAGGCTCTTGCCCTGGCTGGCGGGGGACTCTGGAAGCTGCTGGGGCTGGCTGGTTGCAGGAGCAGCCTGGCCGTAAAGAGCCTGCTTGCCCTTCAAGGGAAATTTGTTGGTCCTGACATGGAGAAATCAGTCTGATCAGCTCACCCATTCCCCCAGCACACTCAAGCCCTAATTAAAGCCACCATCCTTGACCCCGGCGCTGATGCTGCCTTGCTCTGCTACGACCCTGACACAAACCAGGGTCTGAAAGCCCCTACATCCTCCAAGGGGGCCAGGATCCAGCCTCTCTTTTCCCTGTGCCTCCTGTTGCTGTGGTCAGCCTCCAGCCCGCTCTAGAAAAGCACAACTCTGCCATTTATCCCATCCACGTGCCCAAAGCGTAGCCTTTGCGGCGCTGGCACAGCTCTGGCTTTCTGCTGGCTGCCACCCTGCAGCCAAAGCAGGGAGCCAGCAGCCGTGGGCACGAGGCTTTAAAAGCCAAAAAACCAAGGGGTGTCGGCCAAGAGGAGGGTTCGTGTAGGTGGTTTTGCAGAGGGGTAGTTCTTTGGTGGTTTTCTCTCTTCCCTTTTCTAGCAAAGACATGGAAAACAGGTCCAGAGCATCTATGGAGGAGAAACCTCACAGGGCACAGGCCTTGAAGATGGCAAGTGAGCTGCCTGTCATCCAAGGGCTGGTTCCTGTAACAGCTCCAGGCAGAAATTAGAGACATCCACCAGTGGCCTGCAGACAGGAATGGGATGAGGAGAAGGGGAAAACTGAGATGAAACTGGACATAAAGCTGCAAAGTTGAGGATAGGAGGTGTCCTGAGTGGTGGAGACCCACCTGAAGAGGAGGACGGGTCCACGCCCACGCTGACAAGCACAGTCCTGTGAGCTTGGGAGTGCATCCACAGCCATGCACGCACATTCCCTCCAGTCCAGGGGGGCTGCCACAACCCTTCATGGGCCAGAGAGGTTTTACCTGTGCCCCCCCAGTGCCTCCCAGACCTGTGCCAGCCTAAACCCACTGCTAAGATCTGGCAGGGAACTTCTCTCTTTCTACTTGCACTGACTCAGGCTAACCTGTTTTCTGTTCCAGAAAACTTGCTTCCAGGTTCCCCAGCTTCCTCTGAAAGTCAGAAGTTACTTTTATTTCCTCTAAATCCAACTCACACTTCACAATAAACACCAAACACGCTGCAACAGCAAAATGGAAGCAGACCAAGTGCTGCAAATGGTCCTGACGCAACAACATCACAGGCCAAATTTCCACCCTGGGACCATGGGGACAACCACAACCATCCAGAGCACAAAGCCAGGGGCAAAGCAGGCAGTGGAGATGCAGGCTCACTGAGCACCTCACCAGTACTAGGATTGGCAAGATTCGGGATCCTGATTCAACAGGTGGGGAAACTGAGGCACAGGCCACAACGATGACTTTCCCCAACCCTCAGAATTACTTCTACACCAAGACAGATTCCCTCGTTCTGACTCTGGCATACACTATTTGCAGGTCCCAGCTCATGCTCCAAGAGAAGGTGCTGTTTTATGGGGCTGCTGAGCTGCTCCAAAGGAACTTTCTCTCCCCCTTAACACGGTACTTTCTCTTCCCCTTTCTGGGAGCCACATGAGTCCAAACAACTAGACAGCCTGAGGCTGGTGCCTGAGGCTCAGATTTTCCCAGATTCCTGGTGAAGACCCCCGCCAACACACCTGCAAACCAGCACCCTTTTACCCCAGCAGCAGGGGAAAAGCATTCATCAGCCAGGATGCCTGCAAAGGTATGGAAAACATAGGGAACAAGGATGCCACAACCTAAACCTGTGCCAGGAAAAGAAACCTCCAGCAAAGACAGTCACATCCCACTGAGGTTTTCAGTCTTCTGTCCATGACCCGCAGTGGGAGGAAGACATTGGGACAGAATTAACAAATTGCCCAGCTTCTCAGCAGCCTCCAAACCACCTCCACAGCGGGACTCTTCCTTCCAAAACCCTCACCCCAGGAAGCTCTAATGCAGCCACATCCCACAGGATGCTCCCTCCTTACCAGTTCTTTTCAAATACAGCCACCAGGTTCAACACACTCCGGGGATTATTGTCCTCTCCTTCCATGGCACCGGCTGGGAGAGGGTGCTGGCTGTAAAGCAGTTGCAGGGTGGCAATGGCTGCAGCTCCCTCCTTCTCTCCCACTCTCTGCTTCAAGGTGTTTCTGGGACCCACGATGGTGCTTGGGGAAGAGGATTTGCACAAGGCAAAGACCATCTGCTGGTCCTTCTTCCTGCGACAGGAGAGCTTGTCTCTGGGTTGGCCTGAAAAGGAAAGAGGAAGCACCACAGGCTGCAAGTTGGAGAAACGCTAAGAAAACCCTGGGAATTTGTTCAGCTTGGGGGGAGAACCTCGCACTGTGGCCCAAAATGGTGGCATAACCAAGCCCTGAGCATCAGTGGAGGTGATACAAGAGGACAAGTTGGGCAGGAAGTCTGAGCTGCTGCAATGGAGCCCTGGGGTGGCCCTCAGAGCATGAGTCATAGAATGGTTGGAGTTGGAAGGGACCTTAAAGACCATTCCAGGTTGGGCAGAGAATAGCTGGAGAGCAGCACTGAAGAGAAGGACTTGAGGGTGTTGGTAGATGAGAAGCTCCAGGCACCCCAGACACATCCCCAGCAGGGCAAGGGGGGGATTCTGCCCCTCNTTTTCAGGTCCCTTCCACCCTAAACCACTCTGTGACTCCCTCCCAGGACCCTGCCCTGAGCCCAGTCTATCATGGCGGCCTCCCCCNATAAACGGGGGTCGGGACCCCAATATAGCGAGGGGGACCCCTATATAGGGCCTCTTTGGAGGCCTCTGTGTGCTCGGGATCACTGTATGTACCCACTCACCCCTTTGTAACACCTACAGAATGGGGTGGAGACCCCAATATGAAGGGACCCCCCATATCTAACAGGCTACCCTGTATTATGGGGGTCCCTGTGCAGCTGTGGGGGGCGAGGGCACCTCTAAAATCGGGGAGTTTATGGTGTGGGAGGATGAGGATGCCCGCTGTGACAGGGACCCCTGGATAATGGTATAGAAACCCCTATAGAGTGGAAGAATGAAGAGCCCTAAACAGTTGGGACCCCTTTATAGCAGGGACATTGGGACCCCCGCGTGTGACAGGGGGTGAGGACACCCTGGATGGTGGGGACCCCTTAAAATGAGGGGGTGAGGATACCCCCTGAGGGGAGGCTCCTATATAGTGGGTGTCCTGAGAACCCCTGTAAAGGGATTCCCATAAAACGGGAGTGTTGAGGACCCCCTGTCCCCTGGGGACCCCACGTCATGGCACCCACATCATGATACCACCTCAGATACCACCACATCATGGTATCTGAGGGTGACAGAGAAGACATGGCAGCTCCTGAATATCGGGATGGCCACCCAGGGTCTTCAGGAATTCCAGGACAGGGACCTACTCACAGCGTTTCTCTTGAAGGTTGGGCACGAGCCACTACCTCCAACCATTGGAAGAAACGTGCTGGGAAGGAAGGTTCTCTACCTGCCCGGCTTCTTCACCTACGGTGAGCAAATGTCCCTCCCTGCCAGCTCGATGTCCTGCCCAAAATCAGGGCTGGGAGCCACCAGGGCAACCAAGCCGACCGCCAGCAGCGCTCCTGCCTCCCCTTGGGATCATCCCAAAGTTCCAGTGAGGCATAAATTCCTACAACTAACCACAGAGCTGTAACATTTACCCACCTGTGGTTGAGGACAAGGAGGTGGTGGCCCTGGTGATGGTGCTGTGTCCCCTTCTTGTGACAGGTTGGCATCGTGGCAGAGGGGGCGGTGGGGGCTTGGGGGTAGACTTGTTGGTGGAGGGTTTTACCTGCGTTAGAGACAGCAAAGACGTTTTCTTCGCCCCAAAACAGCCCTGCAATAACTTGCCCCCCTGCCCTGCTCATTTTTATTGTAAATGGAACCCTAAGGGGACAAGAAATGCCAAGAAAAGGGAATGTAATGTGTTTAGGAGGAACATAAAGTACTATTTTTGCAGGTGGAGCGGTGCTGGAGGGGTGGGGGGAACTCAGTGACCTTGGGGGCTGCTTTCACAGCAGGTTTTGTGATGAAGAGGAGCTCACAATCCCAAAAGCCGAGTTGGGTCGATCCCAAAATGTGGCAGCAGTACCAGGGGTGGGGGGGAACCCCATGCAGGAACAGTACGTGAGCACTGCAGACCTCTCCTGGGACACCCAGGGCTGGGAACGCTCCGGTGCTGCCCTTTGGAAGATGCATTTTCCAAACGGATTTACGGTGCTGGGTGATGGAGATGGGCAGAGCCTCCCTGGCTTCACCTGGGACAGCGGAGTGTGGGAGCAGGAGCAGGTGCCCACAAGCATCTGGTGGGTCCTGTTGCTCCTTGTTATATCAGGGAGAAATTGGATTTGTTGGCTTGTGTTTTGGCTGGAGACCCCAGGAGCGTTGCCTGAAATTGAACTGAACCTGGATTTGTGAGATTGTTGTTAACCCCATGTCTGACCCCTCAGGAGAGGGAGGTGACACCACACAACACCTGGGATCATCCCTCCCTCCCCTGATTCACTCCAAGCCGCCTGGTGGCCCTTTTGGGTGAGCAGAACTGTCAAGTAGCCCAAAATATCAGAGATGTCCTTCCAGTTTAGACAGATGTGACAGGGAATGCTTAAGAATTCGTTGCATCCTGTATGAAACTTACTTCAGACTGTTAGTAAATCACTTGTGGTGGGGCTGCAGAGGTGGGTCCGTGCTGTGCCGAGCTCCGGCGCGGTTTCAGCTGAACCCTGGAGGTGTTTTGGGGTGCTCTCCATGCTCCCGACTGACGGCAGCCTGGTGTTTTCTTACCCAGCCAGACACATTGTGGAAGTGGACGGGAAAAGAGGCCTCTTCCGTGGTCTTACTCCTCGCCTCATCTCAAGCACTTTATCAACCATCACCAGGGGGAGCGTGAAGAAGGTAAAGGTCGGCTTCTCTCTCCATAAATCAGTTTGCAGGATCAATCCGTGCTACTGCAGCAGACTGTGTGTGGGGGAATAAAACCCCTGTCCATCTCCTAAGGGCTTTGAATAGTCCTCCAGGACAGGAGGAGAACAGTGCCCATATCCCCAAAACTTATTTTCTAAACAATATATGTTTAATTTGAACAACCACTTGCCTTTTGTAATCAGTTTCAGGACTCCTCTCTGCCCTGTTTCACTCTCTATCCTTCCTTCTCCCCCGTTTTTCTTCTCCTCCCATCTAGAACTCAACTGCTTGTGGTTTCCTCTTGTCCTCAGCCATCGAGGGTTTGTGGGGCAGCATCTCCCATCAGTTTTGACCATTTGTTTCTTCTCTCCTGGCTCAGGCCTTCCCACTGGAAGACATGGAGCATGTTTCTAACAAGGATGATGTGAAGACCTCCCTTAGGAAGGTGGTGAAAGAGGTGAGAAGTGGCTGTTGGAAGCTTCAGCTGTGGGCTGAGGGTGAAATTACTTGGAGAGAAACTCTGGGTGAAAAGGCCGTGGAACTTGGTAACCACTCTGTGTCCAGCTCTGAAATATTTTATAGAAATAGAGTTTATCCTGAACAACATGATTTCAAAAGAAGTACCCACAATGGGATTCACTAGACTAAGGCAAAGGGCCTGCTGTTTGCGGGTGGAACAGTGCAGCTTTTCATACAGCTGTGGGTTTTTTTCTCCCCTTCCCAGACCTCTCACGAGATGATGATGCAGTGCGTGTCCCGGCTTGTCTCACACCCGCTGCACGGTGAGTCCTGTCCTCTCCTGACTGAGGAATCCCGCTCTGGCTGGGGGTCACCAGTAAACCCTGTTGACTCCACGTGCATCTGTCAGAATCATAGAATCACAGAATGGTCAGAGTTGGAAGGGACCTTCAAGATCAGGAAGTTCCAGCCCCCCTGCCCTGGGCAGGGACACCTCTCCCTAGAGCAGGTTGCTCCAAGCCCCATCCAGCCTGGCCTTAAACACTTCCAGGGATGGGGCATCAACAACTTCCCTGGGCAACCTGTTCCAGTGCCTCACCACCCTCACAGGAAAGAACTTCTTCCTAAAATCTCATCTAAATTTCCCCTCTTCCAATTTAAAACCATTCCCCCTCGTCCTGTCACTAGACTTCCTGACCAAGAGTCCCTCCCCAGCTCTCCTGGAGCTCCCTTCAGATCCTGGAAGGCTGCTCCAGGGTCTCCTCGGAGCCTTCTCTTCTCCAGGCTGAACAGTCCCAGCTCTCAGCCTCAGAAACAGCCTCGTGTACAACCACAGAACAGATGCAGGTATTGAGTAGTCACCTGGGTTGGCTTTCAGGGTCTAACCCAGCTGGGCGGTGAGGTGCTCTCTTCCCATTCATCCCAGAGCTTGTCCTAGAGATCCCGTTGGGGTTAGGGCCAGAAATCCTTCCCGTCACTGACAGATTAGGGAAAAGCTCCGGTTTCTAATGAGTCTGGCAGTGCTGAGGACCACCGGGAGGAACTGGAGGTGAGGGAAGGGAGGGCAGAAGGGTCAGGCCATGTTTTCCTTCACATCCATTACGACCCAAACTGGATTTGTTGCTTCATCAGCCCTGTGTTTCTTTCCTCTCAGTCATCTCCATGCGCTGCATGGTCCAGTTCGTGGGCCGGGAAGTCAAATATAGGTGAGTGCCTGCGGCTCGGAAGGGTTTGGAAAAAGAGAAGCATGAGTCTGAGAGTCAGTGGGTGCCCAGTGGAGTGGGGGATATGGCAACCAGGAGGTCTGGGAGACAGAAAAGTGAATCTGGGCTGTGGTTTGAGGGTGGATGAGTTGGGTGTGAAGGGATGTGGGGAGGGATGGGCTCCATCCTGGCATCCCTCTGTCCTGGCGTGTGCCTGTGGGGATTTTTGTGGCTGTAACTTACCTTCTGGATCACACAGTGAGTCTCCTGCCTTTTTGCTTTAGGTATTAACAGAAAGGGAGGTCAGCAGGGAGGCAGAGTAGGTGGTACGAAGTGCTGGTGCAGCCCTGGTAGCCTGCAAGAGTTTTCCAAGCCTTTTTCAGTGATACCTGCCTCTCTACAGGGCAGAAAGCAGGAATAGACAGAACTGCAGCTAGTCCATGAACTTCCAGTGTGAGTTCCGAGAGGAGGACAGGGCTCTTGGGTTCAAAATCAGCCTGATTGAAGTATATTACCTGCTGTAGTTGTGGCACATGTGTCCTCTCACACAAAGCCAAAGCAGAGCTGTTCTGGCTTCAGCGTTTCAAGTGCTGTCAGCAGGTTGAACGTTGCCCCAGGCCTCACTGCAGAGGGGCAGAATGCAGGGGTGACCCTTCTCGAGGAGTTGAGGAGGAGCAGAACGGAGCTGCCCTCTGCATCGGTGGCTTTTGGGGGGGACACTGCTGGTGGGTGGTGGCTGTGGAGTGGGTGGGACAGAGAGAGCAGCCCCCCCACGCTCGCTCATAGCTCTTTTCCTTTCTTGGCAGCGGCGTCTTCAGCTCCATCGGCAGGATATTTAAGGAAGAAGGGATCCTGGGATTCTTTGTGTAAGTGAGCTGTTGCTTAAACGCTTTCTCCCATCACCTGAAGGTGTCGGTGGCTCTGCTGGCCCCTCTGCCCACCTCAGAGTGTGCTGAGCTTCCCACCATCTGAAACCTTGTCCAACTGCGGGACCCTCCCATGTCTTCGATCGGACAAGGTTTCATAGAATGGTCAGAGTTGGAAGGGACCTTAGAGATCATCAAGTTCCAACCCCCCTGCCCTGGGCAGGGACACCTCTCCCTAGAGCAGGTTGCTCAAAGCTCCATCCCACCTGGCCTTAAACACTTCCAGGGATAGGGCATCAACAGCTTCCCTGGGCAGCCTGTTCCAGTGCCTCACCACCAGACTGGGGGGAGCTCAGCGCAATGAAATCTGTGCCTTTGACAGCACTCCAGTCTGACCATTACGTTTACCCCAGATCTTATCATCCATCAAACCTTCAAATCCCAGCGAAAACTCCGTGTATTTTTTTTTTTTGCCTTGCCTTTCTTTTTACCACCCCCTTGGATCTCCTTTGTGTTTCATGGAAGGGCTGTTTAAAGCATTTGTTTGGGCAACAGGCACCAAGATCAAGTGCAACAGGCACCAAGATCAAGTGCAACAATGAGACCCCGTGTTGAAATAAAAGCTGGGGCCTGGAATAAGAAGCAGATTCCTCAGAAGAGCACCCTGAGCACTTGTAAAGAGCGTGTGGTTCGTGCTGGAGGCAGATTTGCCTCTATGGTGGGAGCATGGTGCTGCTCGGCTCTGCGGCATCGCTGCCTGGACCAGAAAGAACTGAAAAGTGCTTCCAGCTGCCTATGGAGCCCGGTGAATTGATGGCATTGCTCAAGTGGAAGCCTAGTGCACACCTCTTGTTAACACTTCTTGCCTTTTTCCCTCCTCCCCGTCTATATAAAACAAAACCACTTGCTGCCTCCGCTCCCAGTGGGAAGATAAGATGCTTTATTATGTTAATAAGAGCAAAGGCAGCTCTGAAATTTCAGGAGGGACTTTGGGGCCTGATGCCCTTGGCTTTGCAGTCACAAATTTGGGCCTCCTGACAAAACATGAACACAGCAGGAAGAAGGCAGCAATCACAGGGGGTCTCACCCTTCCTTTCCCTAAAGGAAAAAGGACCAGGGGTCTGCAGGGACCCAAATTGAGTGTCACTGCATCTTTCTTTCGCAGCCCATGGCTTCTCTGGTGAGGGTTTGGGGTGCAGTGAGCCCCAAATTTGCTCCCTTAAATGCAGGATGTTCCCTGTGCACAGGGCACAGCTGCCCAGCAATCCTCCCTCTCCTCCACCTCCCGAGGAAGAAAAGGTGAAAGGAGCCGCCGCATTCCCTTCCTCCACATAAAATAAACACTGTTAGCAGCCTAATTAAACTTAATGGTTCACAGGAAAGGCTTTAACACAACCCGAAATGTCTCAGGAGGGCTCTGAAGTTGTACGTGCTCTACAGCCCCGCGAGGAAATCAGGCTGCCGTGGGGGGGATGCAGAGTGCATCCCTAGGACCAAACGGCTGCGTTTCAGCTCCCAACCCTCCTCACCCAGCCCAGACACCTCCGTGCCCTCACAGTCACTGTGGTGCTCTCATTTCTCACGGCCTTAGAACCTCAACATCACAATAACCGCTCTGGATGTGTGCCTCCAGAGATAAAGACTCTTCATGGGATGGACTTACCTTGCTTCCCCTCGGATCTGCGGTGCTCTCCTGCCCACCAGCAGGCCCGAGAGATGTTCCTGGTGCTCCGAGATGCTGCTGCCACCTCGAAGATGGCTTATCCCAGCCCTTCTTGGCCCTGAGGTTTCTCCTGCTGGGCACCATCACTGTAATCACAGGCTTCACCGTCTCCCTTCTGCTGGTTCAGCTTTTAATGGCTTGTCATCTTTTAAAAATATTCCTGGTCTGGATCTCCTTGGACATGTCGCCAGGCACAAGAGCTGTAGCATGAATGAATTTGGATTTTTTTAGCCCCTTTTTGCATCTCTCTCAGACCCCTGGTCTGTAATCATTCCACAAATTCAGTCCCAGCACCCAACTTTGATGACTGAGGGGAGAGAGGGATGAGATCCTGATTGCAGAAGGAGCAAACGATCTGATTCTGTGGGTGAGGGTTTACTCACGCAGATGCCATGGCCCAGCCCTCAGCTTCTGCTCTTTATTAAGCCCCTGTTGCACCTGCAGCAGCTCAGGAGCCTGCTTCATGCTCGACTTTGAGGTAGAGAAAGGATTTTTTTCACAAAGGCTGAATGCTGAAGGCAAATCAGACCATCTCTTTGGGACTGGAGAGCTTTGATTTCTTTGTCCTGGCCGTTGCTCTCATGTGTCACATCTTTTAAAGCCAGTGGATCTTCTGTCAAAGGCTTCTGCTGTGCCCAGCCCCTGAGACCTCGGCTGCTTCTCCAGAGCTGCCGGGGCCCTGACAATACACAATCTGTCTCCAAAAAGCACAAACCCTGACACCAAGGAAGCAAAACGAGCTGGAGGAGAGCACACAGTCCCCTGTTGCCCTTCTGCTGCTGCAGCGACCACAACAGGAGAGAAATCTGGTCCCTGCTCCAAGGAGGCAGCATCGTTTTGGGGAACAAAACAATGATTCGGATGGGTATCCTTGGAGGTGGCTCTTCCCAGCGCTGCAAACACTCCTGTGGCTCTCAGCGGGCTCATTTTCAGAACGATCTGAACACATCTGCTGGTCAAACAGGCAGGTTTAACACACGCCTGGATCCTTTCGCAGTGGAATTCTGCCCAGCCAAAGCAGGAGGCCCTGCACTCGCTGCCTGTGCTGGTCCAGCAGATGCTGGAGGAGCTCTGGCAAACTAGAGAAACCCTCTGAAATGTTTTTTTTTTTCCATGTTCTGGTGCCATTAGCTGTGGAAGCAGGGGGTGTTTGTGCTGCTGGGAGCTCTGGCCCACGTGTTGATGAGAGTCATAAGCCAAAGCAGCACATTGCCTCGTATCCCTGTGCAGAGATGGGGAAATCAAGGGCTGGGGCTCTGCCCCCAGTTAATCCCACTTGGCAGCGGAGCAGGTTTTGCAGGAACAACCCTCCTCATTTTCATTTCTAAAAGGAGGGAGATTCCACAGAGAGATGAAGTTCTCATCCTGCGTCCTGAAGAGCATCTGCAAAACGAGCTTAACAAACACTGGCTTCATCTTGCCTGGGTTTCAGAGCAGGAGTTGGGCCAAGGAGGGGTTTGGGGCAGAACGCGGGGACTTGGATGCCCACATGGCAGATCCCAAACTTCCTGCTCCAGAGCATCCCTTGACAGCACACGTAGGACCATATTTGAAGGCCAAGCCAGCTCTTCCCTGAAATTTCCCCTTTCCCTGTCAATTCTTCCCAAAGTAAAGATGCATTTTGGGAGGTGGGGGGTTCCTGTGCGCTGGTGGAGGGAGGGAAGGTGGGCTGAGCACCTCAGAATGTGGCACTTGAGACCCTTCTGCACCTCACATCCATATTTTTGCTGTTTCAGTGGTTTGGTTCCTCACATCCTGGGGGATGTCATCTTCCTCTGGTGCTGCAACCTCTTGGCCCACTTCATCAACACCTACGCAGTGGATGACAATGTGAGTGGAAGCCCTTCCTGGAGGGTTTTGGGGAGGTGAGGAGTGACCTGTACCAAGCACCCACAGTTGGAAGGAGTTAGTGGGAGGTTAGTGGCTAATTTAATACAGACACTGGGCTGATAACACTGTAAAAGTCTGCTCAGGGCTGTGTTTCAGCTGCAGTTCAGGGGATGAGGTTTGATAGCAAACATCTCCCCTGGTTCCCAGCTGGGATGGGATGTGGTCACTGCTGCTTTCTGCCTCCTTCTCTCACCCCACACCCCTCGTCTGGGGCTCAGGGGGGTGTCACATAGTGACAGGGACAGCCTGGTGTCACCCACCTCCTCCACAATCCCTTTGGTTTCTCTTTCCAGTTCAGCCAGGCATCGGTGATCCGGAGCTACACAAAATTTGTGATGGGGGTACGTAGGCAGCTGCCACATCCTTTCTCCTCTTCCTTCTGCTGGGGTGTGACAGCTCGCGGTCTGGGGACAAAAGCTGGTCCCTACTGTGTCTGCAAAGACGAGGATAACTTTGTTAACATGCAAAAAGCACTTTTGACACGCTGAAGGTTGGAGAGGCTACCGATTTTCTGTGCTTTCAGATCGCTGTGAGCATGCTGACGTACCCCTTCCTTCTGGTGGGAGATCTCATGGCAGTGAACAACTGCGGGTATGTCCCTCACACTGAGATCTGAGGCTTCCCCTTCCTTTCTTCCAGCCCCTCCTTCTCCCAATCCTCCAGTAATGATCGTAAAGCTTTCATACCGAGCCCATAAAGTATACGGCACCTCGCGGGGCTGGCTTGTTTCCTGTCCCAGGTTGCTTATAATTTGACATCAGAGGGCACAGACAAGAGCAGCATCAAAGCTCAGGTGGGGAGAAGCAAGGAGAGCCGCGGTGGCGGGCTCTGATCTGAACAAGACCGGAGGCAGAAGGGATCAAAGGGACCGCGCTGGCTCCAGGGAGGAGCCCAAGGGAAAGCAAAGCCCTTAACGCGGCGCTGGGTGCAGGCAGGAGCAGGACCAGGCTGGGTTTTGAGTGCTGCAAGGAGGCTTCTGCGTTTGTGGCTGTGGGAAGGGGGCACTGGATCCAAACTGGTGTAAGGTCTTCTGCTTTCTGCTGGCTCCTGGAGGAGTAAGATACAACGTGTAGTCCTGGGCTCGGTGTATCCAGGTAACACTCCTTGCTGGTACACTCCAGGGGTAATTTAATTACGCGATCTGTTGCATTGTAAATAACGAGCTGGTCATTTGGCCTTCAGCCCAGGGTGGACGCTGTTTCTGTGTCCTGGCTGACACTTCTGGCTGCTCTCCTGTTACCTCTTTGGGTAACGTGACACCTCTACCCACCCTCTCAGCTCTTTTCTCACTGCCCTGCAGGTTGCGTGCTGGCCTCCCTCCCTACGCTCCCGCCTTTTCATCCTGGATCCACTGCTGGAGGTACCTCAGTGCTCAGGTGAGGGGAGCAGGGCAGCCGCAGAGCTTTGGGATCCATCTCCCCCTGCCCCAGCTCTCCAGTGCCGCACAAGAAGTACCCATGCCACATCCTTGACACGTTCTGTAACCCATTCCCATCCCTCCAGTTTGGCACTGGTTTCAGGCATGGCAGTACTGGTTTGCCCCTTGCACACCTCGAGTTTGCAGCCTCCAAACTTTTGGCAAATGCATTGCTCTCAGTGAAGCAAGATGGCTCTGCCCTTTCCATGAGCCACCCCAGGGGGAAATGCCCACCCCAGCACTCCCAGGGCTGACACCCTGATGTTTCCTCCAGGATGCCCAAGTCTCACAGCCCCTGGGGTGGGCACAAGTTGGTTCCTCTTGCCTTTCCCAGCCTGCATCTCAGCCCTGACTCTCTGCTCTCTCCTCCACAGGGGCAGCTTTTCCGTGGCTCCAGCCTGCTCTTCCGCAGAGCACCCGCTGTCTGCTTCCCCGTCGACTGACCCCCGGCTCGCAGGGAGAGGTGATGAACGTGGGCTCCTCCAGAAACCCTAAGCTTGTTTCGATATATGTCTATTTTTTTTTCCTTTTTGATCCGAAGTCCGTGGTGCCAGAAAAAGACACCTCCCCCTCCAGCAAGGCCAGCAACAGGTTGGCTTCTGGAAATCTGGCTTCAGGCTCCAGCTGGACCAGAGCCCCATTCTCATGGCTGTCTCAACTGGGATGTGCAGCAGAGAAAGCAGAAGGGAGTTTGTCTCTTTGCTCCAGGCTGTGGCTCTGGAGTCACCGAGGAAGTCTGGGCAAGCAGAAAATGCCCAGGTACTAAATGAGCCCTGAGATGCAGGGACAAAAGACTGCTTCGTTTTGCCCGAGCTGAGAAGCGGCAGGAGACAGAGGTCGGTTTGCTGGGAAGGCTACGGCAGCTCCAGCCTCATCTCTTCTGGAGAGGGCACACGTTTGTGTGGCAGGTACTTCATCCCAGGCAAGAACAACCCCATGATTCAAGGTGTTGAGGGTACCTGAATGCTAGGGAGGGAGCACCCCACCTCCCCCAGGCCTGAAAAAGGAAATGACAGTATCTAAACAGAAAAAGGAGACGGTTTCACTACAGAGCATGGCGTGGTCCCAAAGGGATGAGGACACATCGGCTCTGGGGCAGCGCTGGGACTCGGACACGGAGAGAGCGCTCGGGGATGGCCACGTGCTGCAGAAGGGAAGGCTTTTCTGCTGCAGGATGGGCTCGATTTAGGATCCACCCCCACAGTGCTGCTGGGTGTCACCCAGTCAGGCAGCATGAAACGGTTCTCAGGGGAGATGGATCCTGGGTTGGATCAGCCCGGACGCATCTCCTGGCTGCAGGACCACAAGCCTCTCTGGTCTTCGCTGATGGACACAGGGCCATGTCCTGCGGTGCTGCTGCGTGGCAGCATCCTGCCGAGAGCTGCAGACAGAAGTTGTTGGTTGCAGGAGGGGCCCTCAGTCTGTTCCTGTCTTTGATTAAAGGAATAAACCTTGAGGTGGCCAAAGGCTTGCGAGGCCTCGGGTTCCGGAGCTCCTGAGGCACACAGGAGCACAGCCGAGCTCGCTGGTGGCAGCAGGGCAGGATTTCTCCTCAGCTCACCAAAATAAGATGTTTTTTGCACCAGTCTGCACTGCTGCGGCAGGCAGATTCCCCCCACTTCACTTCCCCCACGAAGCAGTCTTTTGCACAGAGATGTTGCTGCACTCCCTTGGGAAGAGGGTTTTTGGGATCCTCGAGCAGGTTCCCCTGTGCTGCTGCAGCAGCAGTTGGGGTCACATCCCATCCTGGTCCTCTGGGGACCCCAACCCGCCATTGCACAGGGGTTTTCTTCCCTCAGATGGGTTTGATCCTCCCAGCCAGGGCTCTGGGACTCTGCTGGTACACGCTGGGACCGGTGGTGGCCACCCAGCTCCCTTTGGTGTCGTGACGTTGCTCCTGTCCATCCTCCCTTCCTCCCCTACAGTTGATGTGACGGTAACAGAAGTTCAATACTGCATGGCCCTGTTCCCTAACACCAGAGATGATTTCAAAGAGGATTTAACAATGCTCCAAAATACAGCTATAAAATAACAACTCTTGGCTGTTTCTTTTGTTAAAAACTGTTAGATTTTTTTTTCTTTGTTTGCGTCACGGGCTGCCTCACTCAGGGAAAGTTTCAGTTTAAAACAGGCATTTCCTTGGGTTTCCTCCCCAAAGCCAGGGCTAAACCAGCTGCTGCAAACTCCAGTTCCCTCTGGTCTCCCTCAGCTCCATAGCAGGTCAGTGGGTTTAGGCTGAGCCAACTGGGAGCACCTGGAGCCAGGGCAGAGGCAGCCGTGGGCTGGGCTGCTTGAAATGACACACATGGAGATAGATATTTGGGATTAAAATGGACCTGGGTAATTCTGGAAGGGATTGCTGGAGACCTTTTGGCACTGCCAGACCCCTCAGACCAGCTTGGTGCCTCCATCCTCCCCTGCCCAGCTCACAGGGTCCATCCATCCTTCCCCACCAGCCCCACTTTTATCCCATCAGCTGGTTTCTTGTCTCCCCCAACGCCAGCTGAGGAACATACAGCTTTACCCTCAAAATTAAGGCCACCACGTGCTAGTTGCAGCCTGTGGAACCCCCTGTGCACAGCCCAGCTGCAGCCCCTGCAAAGAAAAAGTGCTGTTTCCTTTAGAGAATTTACCTAAATCTGCCCCAGAGCAGGTGTCCTACCAGCAATTCCTACCAGCTCCCCAGGACCCGCAAGCTTTGCTGGAAACATAACAGCCAAATGTGATTTTTGAACAATTTAAATGAAAACCAGATTCCAAGGCACTGCCTTACCTCGAAGCAAGGGCTGCTGTTCACAGGATGATTAAATATTTCCTTACCCCAGCCCATTCTGACCCTGGTTCTTGTCCCATGCTTCCTTTGAGGTGTCCCACCACAGGGACAGCACCCACACCACCAACAAGCAAAGAGAGAACTCATACTCTGGCTGGGCACCCGCCTCTTTTAATTGCTGCCCAGTTCGTTAGCGGGTGCTCAGCCCTGCAGCTGGTGCTGGTTTAGCACAGCTGGTGGCAACTGGGGGAGGATTTGGGGTGAAACCTGCAGTGGGGGGAACACACGAAGGGGTACAGGAGAAGGTTTAGGTCTGATCCTTTTGGATGAAGGTGGGGATTTCTCCCCCCACAGCCCCAGTGCTCCCAGATCTGCCCAGGAAACAAACCTGGGTTTAAATATTGACTCTCCTGCCCCAAACAGGGAAGGGTGGAGGTCGCTGCCGTGCGGTGCCTGCGACGTTTATCAGCCCTTGGTGGAAAAACAGAGATTGCCGGGACTTTGGCCTCGTCTGCTCCTGGCTGCTGGGGGTGGGGAAGAAGGGAGGCAGCAACCGCAGCCGGGAGAGGGAAACTCAGGTCAAGGCTGCCCTAACTCTCCCCAGAGCCTGTGTGCTTGGAGCTGGGGCAGGTTTGGGGAGCAACGAGGTGCTGGAGAACCCCTGGGTGAAAGCTTAGCTCAGCTCATCTCAGCTCAGGTCCACCCCATCATCCTTCCTTTTCCCCCTGATAAAGGCCCTGCAATTAAAACCAAGCCCCAGCTACTGGTGGAGCCGGGAGGGAAGAGCTCTCCCGATGGCTGCCTAGTGCCCGTCACCCTGGTGTCTGGGCACGGGAAGGCTGGGGGCTGCTGGTGTCCCCCCCTCGCCATCTCCGGCAGCGATGGTGGGGCCCCGTCCTGCGGCGGTGCACGAGGAAATGCCCCCACGGCACGGTGGCCCTCGATAAGGCTGTTTGAGTTCCAAATAGGCAAATAATTCCTTAAAATAACATTAAAAAAGTAAAAAATAATCAAAAATAAATAATAATCTTCACAGAGGTTCTGCTGCTGGGGAGGTGGGACTGGTTGGTGCCAGGAAATGCTCAGGGTGGGGAACTTGGACCAGACCCAGGGACCGGTGGCCCTGGACCTGTCCCCTGTCTTGGCACAGCCCTGTCCCCTGGGATGGTCTTCGCACAAAGAGGGGGGGTTACGGAGGAGCTGGGGGGAGGAATCCAGTTCTCCCCCTGGATAAGGGAAATCCCAGCTGGAAATGAGGAGAAAAGGCTGGGAAAGGGCACGGTGGGGACGCTGGGAGCGGTGGCCTGACCTGCCACGCTGGTGGCTCTGGCTCTGCTCCAGCTCGTAAGAGCAGAGCCGCTCTCCACGCTCCCCTTTGCCTGCCACGGGGCCTTTTTTGGGGAAGAAATCCCCCAAACCCCTCCAGTCCGAGCCGCCCTGTCCCCTCCTGGGATGGCAGCTATCTCAGGGGGACCCAGAGAGGGTTTTATCCCACTCTGAGGAGATCCTGAGCCTGAGGGACGGAGGTGACAGCGCAAGCTGGCTGGGGTTGCTGAGGTGTTTCCCCACAGCCCCCACACCATGCCAGACCTCCTCCACATCCCAGGCGGAGAAGCAGGAGGCCTGGCGAGCCCGAGAAGGAGCGGGGGGACAAAGTCCCCTTGGCTTTCAATTTGGCTTGTGACCCCGACGGCCCGAGGGGTCACACCGCTGCTGTGTCGGCCGTGGTTGGAGGGGGCTGTCGATGGAGGTGGCCGGTCTCCTTTGCTGAAAAAAACCACCAAACCAACAACCAAACCACCAAAAACACAACCCCACAAACGTGTTAATTCCGTGATGGGGAGGAGTGGAGTTTCTCCCTGCCAGGCCGCCTGCGCGGCTCGGCTCTTGTCAGGCTGCCAGAGGAGGCCGGAGCAGCGTCACACGCCGCAAAGTTTTACAAGGCGAGCGGAGGCGTCTGGGGAGAGAAGGGACAGGAGAGGGGACAGACGCACGCACTCGGACAC
>VXBW01004376.1:43741-65822 GCA_013400375.1 Thinocorus orbignyianus
TGGAAGGAAGGAGAGGGAAGGAGGGAGGGAGGGAGGGCACCCTGGCGAGGTCAGAGGAGGAGGATAATTTTATTTTTTTGTATTTATTATTTTTCTTTTTTTTTGGCTGGGGATGGTGGTGAATTACACCAAGAGCGTTGGGAAAGGAGGGAACTCGGGCGCTCTGGTTCTGTCAGCGTTAACTGTTTAGAAGCTGGCTGGGTTTTTCATGCTGGCACCGTGTGCCAGAGCAGGCGGCAGGGCCAGGGAGATGCTCGGGAGCGGGGCGGGAGGCTCTGCCAGCCCCGGCGGGTGAAACTGGCTGAGGGAACACTCCGGTGGCTGCTTTTCCCAGGGAGATGGTGGCCTTTAGGCTTTGGAGACGGCCTGAACCGGGTGCTGCCGGGAGGAAGCTGCTTTGGGAAGGCACGGGGATGATTAAACGTGGCCGCCCGGTGCCTCGTGGAGGTTGGCGCCTCTTCCCTCTCGGAGCCGGGCGAGATCCGGCAGCGCCGCCCCGGGAGCTCTCCCGCTCTGCCCGGCCCTAACCGAGCCCGGGGGTTCAGCCCCCAGCGCCTGTGGATCTGCCCTCTTTCTGTCAAACTTAATTTAGGCCCCGTTCGGGACACAACAAAAGCAGTTTGTTTGCAGGGCAGGGTCCTCCTTCCCAGCCGTCCCGCACTCCGCAGGCGCTCAGGAGCCATGGAAGCCACCCCTCCTCCTCCACCAAATTTTTCCTCCTCCTTTCTCCCCCACCTGCCCAGCTTCCCCCCTCCTTCTCCAAAAAAAAACCCCTCTTTCAGTGAGTGATGCAGGGCCCTAAGATAAAGTCTTTGTACTGGCCACAAAGCAGCCGAATGCCCTGCTTTGCCTCCGTGACCCTTCAGCCCGCACTGCCCACCTTGGGGATGCTCCGAGGATGTCCCCAAAATTCCCTCACCTCTCAGAGATGCTGTCCCGGGTGTCACAGCATTTCCCAGCCCTGCAGCGAGCTGCGTGGCCTCGTGTGCCCAGGTTTGGTGGCCAGGGTGCTGGGGGGTCTGGCTCTGAACCTTGCTGTTGGTAGGTTTTTGGAATATGGTTGGGAGCCAAAAGTCCTGTATTGCAGGAGCCGGGGCTGTCAGTTGTTCAAGGGGTCTGACCCCCAAAATGTGCTGGGATCCCCCCATCAGCAGAGTGTTTACACACTGGTTTATATCCAGACCCTTAACACCAGTGAGAAGGCAGCACAATTTTTTTGCTTATCAGTCCAGCTTTCTCCTCAAAGGTTATTTACACTATAATAATTCCTGGGCGAACCCAGAGCTTTCCCAGTTTGCTCCCAATCCCTTTTGCTTCCCTGAGAAAACCTGGTAGAGGGTGGATATTAAAAGAAATCCTGCTGGAGCTGCAGTGGGCAGCCCCAGAGGAGAGAAAGTCTGAACTGAAGCAAGACGCTTCTGACGTGTCCTAAGGAAAACATCTGGCACCCCTGGAAAGAGCCATCCAGCCAAGGGACACAGATGTTTCATTCCACGCAGCTCACAGCAAAACAGGGCTCGTGCTTCCAGAACATGGCTCAGCAAAAAGGATGAATTCTTGAAAGGGGGAGTTGGATCTTTCCGCTGTTTATTGCCTGTGCTCTCGGGCTGCTCTGGTGCGAGCTCTGCTCCACCTCCCGGCAGGAGACCAGGAGCTTTTCTCCAAGGCTGCTCTAACCTCCTCCAGCAGTCAGCAGAGACACTCTGGATTTGCACTGACATTCCTGAGAGCGGGATCAGGCCTCCAGGTTTGGCGAGGGGGGCTCTGGGAAATTTCTTTGCCTTAAAAGGGCCAGGTTTGGCCAAGGCAGAGTTTGGATTGTGATTTTATTTTTTCTTTTTTTCTTTTTTTTTTTTTTAAAAAAAAACCCAAACTTGGAGCAAAACTAACATTGGCAAAAATCACCCAATTTAGTTGCAGAAAATGCCACACTCTGCGTCTCTGCAGCCCAGCCCTGAGGGTACCAGCTCCCCCCATGCTGGACCATCCACGTAACCAGCTTCACCGGTTCAGTGACCACCTGTGGTGGGGACAGAGGGGGTGAAGGCAGGGAGACCGACTCCAGCCTGTGCGGGCTCCATCCTCAGTCTCCCCACTAATTGTTCCAATAGATTTGGGGGGACAAGTTTGACGGGATCCTTGTGGAAACACACCCAAGGGAGAGCTGATGCAGCTTCCTGCACTCTGGGGACCACACAGTGTCTAGAGGTGTCCAGATCTGATTCATACTCCGTACCACCCCAGAGCTAGTCCTTAGAAGAATCAATATAATTTATTTTCCCTCCTGAAGGCTTTTTTTCCCCTTTTCCCCCTCTCTCTCTGCCACCCTGGTTTCCCTCTGCTCTTTTCCGTAGTACTAGTTTGTTATTGTGGAGTTGCTCATGGCTACTGTTTTAGCTTTGGTGTTACTTGGCTGCTGCAAAAGGTGAGGTCTGGGAGGACAAAGCGAGGCAGCCGGCTTGTTATTGTAGGGTTGCTCATGGGCACTGAGCTGTGCTGTCTGGATTTGTGGTTGGAAAGCCCGGGAGATACGCAGGGCTCATGCAGGCTGGGTTTGGCAAGCTGAAGTTGCTCACGAGATAGTCCTGGCTCTAGGAAATGTAAGAGAGGTGGCCACCCAGCACAGGGCATGACCAGCGTTCTGCACAAAGTGTGCTCTCAAGGTGGGGTTAGGGGTAGGTATGATGTTATTGTGATGGTGATGACCTAAAATCACCCCATATCACTACCCCGTGGTTTTGGGAGGTCCATAGACAGGTTGTGGGGTGGCAGTTTTGGAAGCACCTCTTCTGCTTGTCCCCACCAGCACCATTCTGTCCTGTGGCTGCTACCAGTACATCATTGTCACCATCCAGCAGGGCTTGGGGATGGAGGACCAACCCAAGGGAGATGGCTGTGCAACTCAGAACCAGGCAGGAGGTTTCTCCTCACCTGCAAGGCCATGACAAGGGTTGTGCTTCCTTCTTCTCCTTGCTCAAGGGCTCTGTGGGACTGCCATAGCCACCTTTGACCTCAGCCAACTGTAAAGCCAGAATCTTCATGGTTTGGTTTGAGCCCATAGTTTGGCTCACCCTGATGTTTTAGTGCAAGGTGTGGGGACTTGCAGTAGCTTCAGTTGGGCAGGGAGGTTCTGGGAGGAGCACCAAAAATACAGGGAGCAGTTCTCTCCTTCAGTCTTGGCATCCTGGTGCATGGAGCTGGGACACCTTGTGAGCCGGCTAATTTGCTTGCTCCAAGTTTGATACCACAAGCCTGAGGGCTAGGAGTGGTGGCATCCTGGGTATGTAAGGGGAGACAGTCCCAAAAAAACCTGATTTGGAACAACAACTTGGTTGTAACATTTTTGAAGTGGGCTGCCCTTCTCACATGGAGACTCCAGCAAAAGTCAGGGCAGGGCCTGATGCCATCATCAACAGCTTGAACTTCTGCACATCTGCTCCCAGGGCTCCTGGTTGTGGAAGAAGGGTTGGGAGCAGCTCCACAGGGAGAACATCTGGCGCCAGCTCTCCAGTCATGCTGCCTTGGGAGTGCATCACTATGGCCGAAGAGTTGGGATGGATGCAAACGGACACGGATAGGCGGGTCTAGGAGGGTTTTGCTCCTTTCTCCAGGATGGCACTGCATAAAAGCCAAGCAACCTGATCCCTCAGCATGTTTCAGTCTCCCAGGAAGAAGAATACAGATAAGGTCTCCAGCGCTATGTCCCAGTTCAGTCTGGTTGGTTGTCCTAAAGCCTACTGGAGGATCGCCTCTGCTGGTTTACATCGGCAAAAGCTCCTTCACTTGTGGCTCCATCAGCCGTGGGCTGGTCAACACACACCGGACTCCACCCCAGAAGTGGCTGCATCTCAGCAGAGACACTGGTGACCCAGGATGTATCGATGCCCAACGCAGTCTTTGTGGCACAACTTGCTCTCATTACTCCCGAAATCTTCTTGGCTGATCAGAGAGGCAGCGGTGAAACTAAAATCCAGCAGTGAGCTCCCAGAGTAGGGGAGCTCCTGGGTGTGCCAGAGCCAAGAGGCAGGACAGGTCCCTGAGCCTGGGGCTGGATCCAGCTATGCCCAAGCACTGGGAGAATTCCCATCTGGATCTCAGTTTTCCAGTCCGGGACCTCCCCCACTCAGGGGAGTAGCTGAGATGCGGTTCCCAGGGCGGGGGAAGGGGCTTAATGACCAGAGACAGGATAACGAAGCAGGTAAGGGCTTCCTGTCCTTTAGGGCTCAGGAGGAAATCCTGCAGCTGGTGAATCTGGATACGATTAGTGTCCATTTCTCCCTGTGTAATCAACCCATCTGTTCATCCTTGCGCATCAGCAGCGCACACCCCGTCGCAGGCAGATGCCTCCCGGGCGCTGTTTTTATCCGTGTCTGCCATGGCAGCTCCAGGCAGGCCGAGGACAAGGCTCTTTCCAAGCTGTGGGTGCTGTGATGGTGTCTGCTCCCTCTCCCCGCCGGGCTCAGCAGCGTGGCTCAGGTCAGAGGGAGCCCTGGAAGAGCTGCAGCCGACAAGCCGGCTACCCTGGCTGCAAACAGCAGGACCAGGACAAGCTTATTCTCCGGAGGGAGCGAGGGCGGGTGCCTTCTCCAAAGGGCTTTGAACAAAAGTTCAAAGGGATCTTTGTAACAGGCTGATAAACTCAGCTTTCCAGACGCTGCCTGCTCCTCTGAGCTCAGCTTTACCACCAGCAGGTGAAGGTGGATTAGGTTTGGGTGCCCGGCTTGTAATATCTCCTTCTTTGGGTGGGATCCTGAGTACGGATTGTACAGTCCCCACCTGGTCGCAGGAGAGACCGGGCCCTCATCCCAGCTCTGGGGAGCCCTGGTTAAAGTTGAGAGGTGTCAGTGCAGGATCCTGAGGATTCGTTCCACCTTCTTTTCCTTGGCAATCTTGTCTGAATCTTGGCCAAAACACCAGCTTGGGTTGAAGTGAAGTCAAAGGAGGAGCTGGTGTGTGGATCAATACTTTTCCATAATGCAGGGGCTGAAGTTCACATGGTCCTTCAGGGTCTTCTGGAAGGTCAAGCTTGGCACCAGAGGCAGGACAAAAGTCTAAGTGTTCAAATTCCCATCCCTGTTGTCACTGTGTGAACCTGCTGTTATATTAGCTCCTACTGGTGTCGCAATTGGTTGTTGGAGTCTCTTGAGGGATCCGTTGTACTCAATGCTGTCCACATAGGGAAGATGAAGAGTCCTTACCCTGGGCAGCTTATTTGCCCAGCCTGGGTCTCTCCTGTGTGTGGATTTAAGTGATCCAGGCACCTGAGCTTCTGCCTTTCACACAGAGTGGCAAAATGTCATCACCAGCCAGAAACAATCACAGATTAAGCATTTCATTCCCTTTCAAGAGGTACTCATTGCTTAATGTCTAAATGCAACCTGTCTTCAGCTCCTATTCTATCGCTCTGGACTGCTCTTCAGGTCCTAAATCTTCTGATTTTTGTTTGTTTTGGATTGCACTGATTTTCCACTAAGGAATAAATGAAAAGCAAAAGAAAACAGCAGTACTTGTTTGCATAGACCCTACATTGTTCTGCTGCTACCGAAACAGAGGCAATAAATCCTACTCCCCAGACAGGGAGAGGTTTTTGGGTGGTGGCTATGTGCAAATAAGGCCAGGGAAGATAAACAAGCAGGAAAACATTGGTTTTAGGAAATGACAGTTGAGGATGGCTGATCGGCTGATGGGTCAAAGCCAACACAAGGCCATCAATTAGCAAAGACATATTGATATTATTTCTCCAAGGCATTTTCGCATCAACAAAGAGGGAAGAGAGATGGATCTGTGTTATGGTATCTGTGGTCAAACTTGGCTGCAATTAGGGATCTGTACAGTTTCTGTGTTGGAAAAGGGGGAGTTTTGTAAAGAACTCTTTTGCCTGTAGAAAATATGTCCACAGTTCCAGAAGGGCTCAGCCAAAAGGGTGATGAAAAATCTGCCTGCTGGTGTCAGCGTCAGAACTGGTGGAGGTGGGAACATTTGCTAAATCTTGCTTATTTTAGGGGGCCTGCTTTCAGCAGCAGTTCGTTTCTGGAAACGCAGCTCTGAAAGCTCAGCCCTTAAGAGTCTAATACAATACACGCCTCAGACTAGACAAGAAAAGGGATGCCTTTTTCAGACTGCAGGTTCTTGCCTGCCTAATTATGATTTTCAGCTTCTTAAGATTAGGCCTCTGCTTTGTATAAATTGACACAGAAGAAATGGCTGTGATATTGCCTTGCCTTTTCTTCTCCAGCTGAAACCTGCAGAGTTTCAGAGCTCGCAGAACTGGTGTGGAAGGAGAATTTAAGCCTCGTATTTGGAAAGCAAACTCTCAGTTCCCAGAGAAATCAAAACTGTCACAATTTCCCTTCCATCCAGGCCATGCAGGGTGGCCTGGGGACAGTCTCACTCTTAAGGGGTAACTCTGGGGCCCCTGGTGATGCGCAGGCTGTAGATGGATTGCTATCTCCACGCCTGAATAAGGCAAACAACCTCCATCAGCTCCAGTGGTTATATCTTTTCTGGAACCTTTCAGAAATAGGTTACAGCCTCCACTGTGGGGTTTGGCTTCACTGTTCAGTTGCCTCCATAGACACAGGAGGTGCTTGAAGCTGCATGAGAAAGTCTTTGGATGAGCTCAGGCCTGGCCAAAGCCTGAAATGGTTTGGCTTGAGGGATTCATTGCAGATGCAGCTCCAAATCCAGGCTGGGGTGGGTCCCAGTGATATGGAAAGCAAAGCCAGCTCTCACTGTAGCAGACAGAGTGCTCTCTACCACTGTCCATCTTCTGGAAGAGGGAGGAGAAGTTGCCTTGGGTGTCTGCAGTCCTCCAGAGCAAGGTGGGATGTTGGTCACTGCTGGGCATGGATCAAAAAGACTAGCAATGTCACCAAAAAACCCAACTGGGATTTCTCTGTTGGTCTGGAGACCCAGAGCTCTTTGTGAGGAAAGAAAGCAGCTGCATCTCCATCCTTGGTGGGAGAAGCAGGCAGGGAAGAGCTTGGGTGTGCTGTGGCAACAGGATGAATAATGCATATAAACTCAATTCCTTTCTCTCTGGCTGAGGGCAAGCTGTCCCAGCTGATAAGAACTGGGAGCCCACCCTTGTTAAAGCCAGAGTTAGACTGAGACCTTCATGAGATCTACTGCCTCAAGCAATTCCATTGTTCAAAGCACATTTGGTTAATTAGTACATTAACTAATTAACCTTCTCAGCATCCCAGGTAGGGAGTATCTCTTTCCCAAAGGAAGAAACAGGGGCAAAGTGACTCAGACTGGATGCAGAACTCAGCAATTCAGCTGTGTTAAGTCTGGGTTTTTTTTCCCCCTTTCCCAAATGACTTTGTTATTGCTGCTGTGACTTTAGTTCCCAAGATAGAAACAGGAGTCCAAAGATTCCCAAGAGAGTGCTCAGGTGAGGAAAGGACAAGCCTGGAGAAGAAAAGAATCCACCCAAATACCTGGAGAAAGCAATTTGATTCACCTGCTTGCTCCTACCAACTAAGGAAAAAAAAACTAATGCCATTTCTCCCCATTCACAAGCAAAGTTTTTCTCATCTGCAAATGAATAAAATCCCTATGCTGCTTCCTCACGTTTTCATCCCCTCTAAATTTCACGAGCCAGGAGCAAAATGGCCAGTGTGGGGAGTAGAGAGCACGTGAGAGATGACAGCAGGGCTTGTGCCTGTATGGGCTGGCTGGGATACGAATAGACCAGAAGGATGAGACCTGAAGAGACTCCAGCAAACAGCCAGAGGGGAAGCTTTGATGCTGGAGAAGTCCACAGACTCAAACACGTGATGATGAGCAGCTATTTTTTCCACTGCTTTTACAACATAGTAGGAAGGAGAAAAAAAAGAAAAAAAAAAGAAAAAAAAATCTAGCTAAAGCACAAAGATATAGTTCTTTGGCTTGCAAGACCCATGATGGCATCAGAGACCCTTTCTCACAAGTCCTGATCCCAAACAGAAATGAGAGTCCTGTCCTTCCCGCCCGGCTCTGATCCAAAGTCAGACAGTCTCTGCTCTCCCCCCACATCAAATGGCAATCCTTGGCAGCCAGTATGTGTGCAAGAACAAGCACCAGCTCCCGCATTCAGTGTTGATTTCCCCAAGAGAGAGAGTCCTCTGGGGCTTGAGTATGGGCCCACGTTCCTTACCAGTTCTTTGCTGCTGGTTTTGGACTGGCTTTTGCCCAGGCAGTGGGCCCTTCACCAGAAGCTTGACGAGCAACATCAAAGGTGGGCCTTGAATGAGAGCTCTGGTGAGGCCACGGCAGCAGCACCTGGAAGCAGAAAGCAAGTGGCTTGTCCTGTAGAAGGGACTCCGTAACCACGTCTGAATCTACCCACAGCGGCCCAGATTGGAGGCTACAAAAATATCCCCCTGCTCAGCACCTCCTCCCTTGTCCTTTGTAAAGCTCCAGCATTTTAATCGCATTCACACCTCCCTCTCCTAACACAACCAACCTCAGCTCTCTCAGTAACCCAGGTCCACAGAAATTCATAATCTCCTTCCTTTGCTCACGCAGTCAGATGCCTTCCCCTCCATGATAATAACCCTCCCAAACCCACACCCCCTCTTATTTAGTCTTACTTTCACCCTGTGCACCCCCGCATTTGACAAAGATACATGAAACAAGCAATTCTTGCTGAGGGGCTATATGCAATTTTGTGAAGGCTATCGATATCTCCAGCAATCCCAGCCCCACGCACGTTCCTAATCCCATATTGCTCCATCTCAGGACCCGTCCGTGCCACCCAGACGATTCAGGAGCTCCGTTACTAGGGAAAGACAAAACACCCTGTCTTGTACCTTGCCTTGCCCTGTTTGTAGTGTTTTCACTTCGAATAAGGATAAAAGAACATGTTCCTCAGTTTGTCAGGGATTTTCTCAAAAAAGGGTATTGGTGTCAGAGCAGCTGAAGCTGTTTTTTATTCCCAGCTTCAAACTGACACGCTGCACGTGGCCGTTCCTTGATCTATCGCTACAGGCATCTTTGGTCTTCATCTATTGCTAAAGGCCCTTTGGGCTTTATTCTAGGAACCACCTTGATGTTTCTTCCTGGAAAAGCATTGCACAAGAAACGCAATATTCTTTCAGTACAAAGGCTGGGGTTTTCAAGTGAGCTTTGCCTTCCCAAATCCTATTAAAATAAACCAGACTCAGATTTCTCAAATGCCTTCAAGTTTCCCAAACTACAAGGTTAATATAAATGCACAAACCTACTTCTGAGGCCACACGACTCCCCGCCGAGCACACAGGAGTTAGGGCCTGCAGGCACTTGATAAAGGTGATGCTTGTTTCCAGGGACTAATCAATCACAGCAAATTACTAAGCAAATACATCCGTAACAATTCTCACCTGGAGATCTGAGGTTACCTAAGAGATAGCGAGGAATAGTGGTTATTTAAAAAATTCTGAAGATATTAGGTTTCTTCACAGGATAATTCGAGACGTTGGCATTAAGTTTCTGCTCTGAATTACTCTTCAGGGAAATTGCCCTTCCCACTGCCTAGATAAAGCTTGGCAGGTCCAGCCTCCAGCGCTTAAATTTATCCCACATGAATATGCCATGAAGTGCTTTGTCCAATTAACAACCTTCCTTATAGGATTTTCCTACAAGAGCTGTAACAGCTTCAAAACTGTTCTAGGTCTTGGCATTTCCAGTTCCCTGCATCCTTAGGGGATAGTGCTTGTAACTGGGAACTGTTACCCATCCTAAATCCTGGGAAAGTACTGATTTTCACCGCTTGTCTCGTCTACAGAAGAAGAAAGCCCAGGAGGTGTGCTCCTAAGGGTCTTCCCATGCTGGGTGCTCTCACACAAGGTTGTGAGATGCCTGCCCTGCTCTAAAAAGTTGTCTTGTCTGGTTTTGGTCAGGACTTGAAGGGACTTCACCTCTGTGGTAGGCCTTCTGCGGTGGCTTCCTCTCAGCAGCTTGTTGGCTTCTTAAGTAAGGCTGCTCCCTAGGAGCTCAGCTCTGTGCTCTTGAGAGAAGGCGGCGAAGGGGGTTTCACCCCATGTTTCTCCGATCCTTCAAGCCATTGCCATGCTGTCTGGCCAGGCAGTTGGGGTGTTGGTCCATGGAATGCAGAAAGGCAGATAAAAGTCATGGAGCTTGTGAGGCTCTGGAGAGGCAGGTGGTGCCTGGGCCAGCAGGGCTGAGTGGTCACTGCTTGCAAGGACAGGGACAGACCTGTCCCCTGGTTATGGCTGGTACCAGGCAGCTACCTGCACTGTCCCTGGTGTGCTTGAGAGCAGGGAGGCATCATGAACCTTGAGATAGCCTTGGCCATGCAGCCCTGTTTCTGAGGAGCAAGGAAACCTCAGCTCACTCCTCGCCACAGATGCCATTAGGACCTGGGTGGTGGAGACCATGCTGCCGCCGAGCCGCCATCCCCAATGCCTGCTCCGAGTTCCTCTCCCCCTCCCCGCGGGTGTTATTTACGCCGTTTCCTGCCCGGGGAAGTTCAGGAGTTTGACATTCCCGGGCTGGTTTCCGCCATCGTGTTTCCCACCGGGAGCTCCGGCAGAACCCAGTGGTACCAGTGGTGGCTGGGCAGGAGCTGGCCCGGGGGGGAGGACAGAGGTGCTGGCTGGGTGCGAGGAAGGAAGCGTAACCCCTTTCAGGCCAGACACCTCCAGCTCAACCATCCTGGGAAAGCTGGAAAAGCCGACCCCATGTCCGTCCCCCTGTATGGGTCCCGCAGTGGGGCTCGATCCCGGTGGGAGGAAGGGAGGACACAGCCGGGCATCACCACAGAGATTTTTGGGTTCCTGCCGAATCGACACCCTCCCTTCTCCCTCCCTCTCCCCCCCTCATCCTTCCCGCCTGGCCTGCGCCTCCCCTCCCATCCCTTCCCTTCCCTTCTCCCTCCCATCCCACAGCAAACAAAATGGCTGCTGCATGGCCATTTTGTTTTCCATCTGGAAGGGGGAAGAAGCCAGGACGCTGGGACTTGGCTCTTTTTTGGAGGCTGCGGCCATGTTCGAGCCCAACTCTCCCGTCTCGATGTGGCACCGGCTGTAGCGAGAGAGAGAGAGAGAGAGAAAAAAAAAAAAAAAGAAAAAAAAAAGATTTTTTTGGAACGAGACCAAAGTCAGAAGCAGAGAGTGGGTAGTTTTGGCGTATGTTGAGCCCTGAAAATGCCTGGAATTGCCAAAGTGAGCTTTTGTATTAGCGGCGTAAGGCTACTCGGTGCATGCAGAGCCGCGGGGCTGCACGGTCTAGCCGGACGGAAAGGTTTGTTCGCTATATTCAATAAAACAGCCCTCCTTTCTTCTGTATTTATAAAGTACCAGAGAGCACTGTTGTCTAATTTGTTTTTGGACAGGCGGATGGTTTTACACATCGGTTTGGTATGATTAGAGCCGGTCACTGCCGGACGGTAGCATTTTAACCTGTTGTGTGTCCTCTTGTTTTTTGGTGAATATAAGACGTGACCTCTCCACTGATCTGGCAGTGTCTGGATTTAGCCGATGTGATCCGGAGGATTTATTTTAGGGATTATTTTGTTGTGGTATTTTTTTTTTCCCCTCTTTGTTTTGTTTATTGCCTTCTTGCCTTGAAAGTTTTCATCTCGGGAGCACAAAAAAACTTCATTTAAATATTAAAAGCAATAGCTGCTCTTGGCTTCTTTAGCCCTTGCTTTTCTCAGGAGGACGGAGCCGTGCTGTGGTAACGAGTTGTTTGCCGCACCGGCGTGTGTGTCCCGCACACGTTAAGGTGTGATACACAACCCAGACGCCATCAACAATAACACGCCCTGAAAGTTTAAGGGAACTTGGTGGCGTTACCATACAATTTTTTTTTGCGCAGAAGCAGGGCAAAAAATACCAGAACATGCGCCAAATAAAAGCCTTTTTTTTTTTTTTTTTTTTTTTTTTTTTTTTTTTTTAAGTGATTCTGCATTTCCTTCGGTAGCCGGGATGTCTTGGAGTTAGTAGTCACGTCTCTTCGTTCACCGATGGGAGGAACAGATCTTTGTCCAGTGGCACAAGGAGAGGGGAGGAATTGGTCTTTGATAAGGCATCAGTGTTGGGGTGATCATCCCACCTTTCCTTGAGAGGCTGCCTGGACGCCTGGAAAGACACAGGGACTTTCCGAGAGGAGCTGGGAAGGAGAGCAGAAAGAGGGGAATATCGCTTTTCTTGCACAGAAAGGTATTTGCCTCCATTTCTGCTCGGCTTGCTTACAGACAGGTGACGGGGAGCATCGCACGGGTGATGGTGGTCCCGGAGCCGGGGCGGCACGGGTGGGCACCGGGTGGGCAACTGGCGTGGCAAATTAAATGTTTTTAGTCCAAATCTGGTTTTGGGGTGGCCGTTACCTGAACACCTCTGGTGAGCACCTTCTGAACTGAGCATCCAGAAGGAAAACAGCGTTAATGGAAGAGTTTCATAGGGTATGCCAGGGAAGGATCATCTTTCTTTAGATTATTGAGTTAACCTATAGAATTGAGTATGGAGCAGGTAAAAATAGATCAAAAAGGTGTTTTTTCTCTTATATCTCTTGATTTTTAATATTTTAGAGAAATTACTTTATGAAACATCAATAACGCCTGCTTCAGTTTAATGACAAAAATTCTGGGATTTTTTTTTCCTTCGGGAGAATGTAAATTATATGCTAATTTATAAGGAAAATACACAAACGTTTAGAAAAACTGTTACGTTTGTGGCCACCTTTAATAATGGATTTATGAAGGGCTAATAAAAGATAAGTTGTGTAACAAGCAGGTTACAGATGCTTGTATTATAAATAACAATACCAGATTCATTAATGATGATCCAGATGTTTATAACCATCTGAAAGGACGCGAGACAACCATTAAACAGATGAGTAGCTATTTATTAAGATACTTGTTAATTGTTTAACAATAAACAAATTCTACGGCAACGTTGATATGAAAAACGACCTACGTCATTGAAAGAGAATGGAGGAAAAGCATTGCTGAGACACGGGAGCTGTTGCAGGGATGAACTTTTAAGTATTTTTACTTCCATTTCCCTTCGCCTATTTGCAGTACCTTTGATTAACTCTTTCGAAGTTTGATATATTTAATATCGACTCCAGGGTGAGGTGTCGGGGAAGATGCCTGGCCTTGCTTTTCTGAGAGGTTTGCCCGGCCTGTGAGAAGTTAAAAGCAACTTGTCCTTGTGGCTGGTTTGGCAAATGTCAATTTTTTGCTTTCCAGTGGCACTGGGTGTGTCCAAGATGGGGTTTTTGGGCCGTTTGCTGCTTTTTCTCTGAGCGGCTTCCTCACTGCTGGCGTTACGCAACTCTGTGTGGCGCTGTGTGTGGATGCACATCTCAGCAATGTCGGGGAGCTACTGAAAACCTTCCCCACTTCTTTTTATTTCTGTGGATTTTGAATTGGATTTCTTTTTTAAAATTTTTTAGGGGGTCTGTTTGCTTATTATTTGCCACCCCAGCGACGTGGCGAGGTGAGGGATGTGAAGTCATGACCGGCTTCCCTACGGGCAAAGCTAAGGAAACAAAATGGCTGACGGTCAGCCATTTTGTGCCAAGGCAGCCGGCTGGCTGCTGGCAGGCTTCGCCTTGGCCATGGCTGCTTCTGCCCTGGTCCAGTCCGTCCTTGGGGAAGCTGAAAAACCTCTCAGGGACGCGGGGCCTTGATTTCCCACTGAGAAGCCCTGCCTGTCCCCGGCACGTTTTGGCACCGATGCGCGGGACCGCGGCTATACAAAGACTGAAAAGCAGTGTCTGCTTTTAAAGGAGCGACTTTGTTGTTTTATGGTTTCCTCCTCCCTCCTCCCTCTCCCCCCCCCTCCATTTCATTCAGTGCTCCTTAATAAACCAGAGCAGCTCCTCAAAGCTTCGGAGGCTTTCCAGCTACTCTCTGAGGCGGGCTCCGTGCCTCCCTGTTTTAAAGGCAGAGACTTGGCCATGCTCGGGCATCTTTGGTCTGCAGATGGCATTGAAATTTGGGGTTGGGGACATCAACTTGGGGTCATCACGAGCCACTCTGAGCCCTGTGAACTCAACAACAGTTGTAGGTCACCTCTCCTTCCCCAAACCGAGCTGAAAGCTGGACTGGAAATGCCATTTTTTTGCCAGCCTGGAGGATCTTGCTGTGAAGGAACATGTTAATCCTTTACCTGCCAATTCTCCTCTCCCCTCCAAGCACCTCAAGAGAGTGGGACTGGGCAGTGGTACACGCTGAGCATGGGGGCCTTCCTGCTCAGAGACTGACCCGTCTTTTTCACAAAAATCAAATTTGGATGATTTTGAGGAGTCAGAAGAGTCTGGAAGGGGAAAACTGTGGTGCCACTACCTTATGGGCTGCACGGAAAATGGTGTTTTTCAAGGAGGTCCAGTTCTTAGCAACCAAGTATCCAAAAATCTTCACAAAATGGGCTTAAATAACTGAGCGAGCAGTGAGAGGCTTTGGGGTATAGTCTTCGGACTCCTACAGACCCTGTTGGCTATTTTATCCAGAATTTTGCATAGCTACATCACATTCAGGCACTTGCAAATCTCGTGCTTCGGCAGGGATGTGCTGGAAGGGAAGGCTTGGTGTCTGGAGAGCAAGGCAGAGCTGGAATGCAGCTCGCTTTGGTGATCACCGTGGGATTTTTGCTGAGGATCTCAGCAGATACGGCGTTTGCACCAATCTTGTGACTAATTCATAACGGCTCTTTGTGAAACCCCAGGGGGTTGGGGGTTTACCATTGAGTTGTTCTCCCGGATGTGTGTGATCTTTTCTCTCCCAGGATCTCCTGCAGATATTAAAAGGGAACATCACTCTTTCCCTCTCTGTCAAAGACAGAGGGAGAGGTGGACATCAATGTGTCCCAGCCCTGCTGGGTTGACCCAGAGGAGTGTGACCAGAGGCTGGAGCAGGACTTCCCAAGGCTGGTTCCATGGTCTTGTTGTGAGATCTTTGACAAATTTAGTCACCTCTCTACATCTCCTTCTTTGCCCATCTTTTGTCTTGGTGGTGTAGACCACAAGCCATCCAGGAGAGGGACTTGCTGTTGCTGGAGTTTGTATAGTGCAAACAAGTGTGACGGTGATTCTAAGGACGGGGTGGTTGTAGAGATCCTTACCCGGCATCTTGTCTCTAAATCCTTCTGTTTTGACTCCTTTCTTCACAGATCCTGTTGCAGAGTCAGCAGCTGGGTATTCCCGAAACCTATAGTCATTAAGACAATTATAATAATTAAATCTCCTGTTTTCAGGATTACTTAGAGAAAAAAGAAAACCTTCTGACTTCTATTTTTTTTTTGTTTTGTTTTCTGTGTATAATTAGATCTATGTGAACTAGGAGTTGTTTCATGTAATTTCCTACCCACAGTTTGAGATTGACCTGAACTCCTCTTCTCTGCAGTGATTTTAAGTGCCTGGCCTATACATCTTGCTTTTATGCTTAAAATGATATAAACCACCAGACCAGCAATCAGGAAAAAATGTCCCTTCAGGTTAATTGTGAAGAATCTGCTCTCTGTATCACCTGATGTGGTCACAGAGGCCACCCGCCTCGTGGTCCTCTACTGTTGCAGTGACCACTGGCCTTCTTGCCACCACGATCTCTTCTGGTTGATGCCTGTGGCATCAGTGTGATTTTTGGGAAGCTGAATCACTTTAGTCTAAACTAATAGTTCCGTCCCTGAGGAGGCAGAGCGGCCTGTGACAGACGGGATGGACCTTTGAGCTCGACTGTAACCTCAGTGAAGCTCTGACTGGTGTTGCAAGCGCCAAGGAGGGATGCGCAACCTCTGGGCATCACTTTTTTGTGCCAATAAACCAAGGAAAATAACATTTCCCATCAGGAATGCAAGGTACTTGGCAGTGCAGATGGGCTGGGCACTTAAATGCTGTAGGAATCAGTCCTGCAACATTGATTTTTTGACATTGTTTATACTCTGTCACGCCGGGAGAGGCCTTGGCCAGATGGCCAGCCACAGTAGGTCATCCCTTGTGAAGGCTGAGTTTGTCAAAGGAAATTAAGAGAATTACCTGGACCGTGCTGAATGCCAGCGAAAAGGACTTCTGGAGAGCTCTGCAAAGGAACAAGGGCACATTCCATACCTTCCTACAAAGATATCCTTGTAGCCCAGCCCATCCTGAAGTCCCACCTCAAGGATCCCAGCTACAACAGTTCACCAGACCTTGGGGGATCTCACTCATAGGTCTGGAGGAGACTGAGGGGGATCAATGCTTATAAATACTCAAAGGGTGGGTGTCAGGAGGGTGGGGCCAGTCTTCTTCCAGTGGTACCTAGTGAAGGGACAAGAGGGAATGGGTACGAACTGGAACATAAGATTCCATCTCAACATGAGGAGGAACTTCTTCACTTTGAGGGTGGCAGAGCCCTGGCAGAGGCTGCCCAGAGAGGTGGTCGAGTCTCCACCTCTGGAGATGTTTGAAACCCCTCTGGACACATTCCTGTGGGACCTGCTCTGGGTGGACCTGCTTCGTCAGGGGGTTGGACTAGATGATCTCCAGAGGTCCCTTCCAACCCTGCATCATTCTGTGATTTGGGCTGCTGCCTGTTGTCTGTGGAAGCACAAAACACTGGACAGCCTTTGTCCCTTTGGGAACTTGGCCCTCTCCCCCGACAACGCTCTGCAGACATTCAGGGGGGCTGGGGACACCCCTGCCCAGTTCTGGTGGCCAGTCCTCCCTCAGATCTCTGCTGAGCCACACACATCACCTGCTCAACGTGCTCCTGGGTGTGTGTATGTGTCCCTGTTGGCTATGGCTTTATTTAGCCTTCCAGGGGGATTCTTTCTCACTGCAAAAGAACCTCACGCATCTCTTTTAAGCTACCAACTTAATACCTCGCGTCTGTGTTGGGGTGTAGAGAGAATGACAGCGCCTCAGAGGGTGAGCCAAGGGCTCGGGGGGGGGGGAAGCCAGCCTGTCTCAGATCCATGCTAATATCTCCTGGCTGAGCTGTAGCATTAAAGGGACACCGAGCCTGCACGTTGCGCTCATTTGTTTAGGAAATGAGATCTGCCTTGATGTACTCGATACGATTACGTTTGCAGCCTAAAAGCTTCCTTGTACTCAGTTATTTCTAATCTGCTCAATTCCCTGGAGTGCCCGGCAGCTAAATTGATGGATTCTCTTATCTGGCGTGGCAGGTTTGTTCTAGATAGGCTGTGTGTTCGAGGTGAGGTCAGCCTGGCTGCCTCCCACTGCAGCCTCGGAAGGGACGTGCTCTCTGCACGCATGGCCCCGGGTTCAAAGGGGAGGGCTGCTGCCGCCGCCGTAAGCCCCCGGCTGCGTAAAGTTTGCAGCCAGTGTGATTGCTCAGGATAAAGTCTAGTCCGAGTGGACTGAAGGAGGTCCAGAGAAGGAAGGAAGGTTGGGTGTGAGGCTCCTTTTCCCTAACTTCATGAAAGCTGATGATTTTTCACACGTTTCTCTTCACAGGAGCCACGGAGCAGCTGATGCCGGGATGAGGATCGTCTCGTTGCCGCAGACTGCCATGGTCCCAAGCTGTCCTTGAGGCTGAGGTAGTAGATTGAATAGTTGTGGAGCCCGATCCTCCCTTTGAGCTAACTATACAATCTACTGTCTTTCCTAAGGAGACAGTCAGGTCTTCGGTTCTCCTCTTCTATTCCCACACCAAGCACGGAGGCGGCTGGTGCAAGTAAAGCAAAGCCAGTGATTCGGCCGTGAATCGGGCAAGAGCTCTGTCCTGCTCTGTGGAGGTGAGGTAGTAGGTTGTATAGTTTGGTGGGAGGGATTTTATCCCATTTCAGGTGATAACTATACAGTCTATTGCCTTCCTTAAAGAGCAGCAAAGCCACCAGCAGACTGGCTCGGCCACTGAGCTCCTGAGGCATCACTTCTTTCTGTTGAGGATCCCAAAACACGACATGGCCTTTGCTGAGCAACTCAGTGGGTCTTCTCTTGTAGCAACCAGGATCGTGTTCCTCCAGGGACTGCTCTGTGCGCTGAGCTGCCTGCTCACAGAAAACTCTCTGTTTAGTGGGTGCAAGAAAAACAGTGAAATGAGTCGGTGCCTCACCTCCTGGTGCTCAGTTCTGTGCTTTTTTTGCAGGACACAGTTTCAAATGTGCTGTTCTTCTCTGGTCTGTGCTTGAGACTGGAGTGGGGTGGATACTTTGGTCCAAAGAGGATAGATCTGAGCTTTTGATTTAAGTTTTTTGCACCTAATTCTGAAGTTTGGGTTAAGAACTAGATCCAGGAGCAGGCTCAGCCTGTGGACTCGAAGCCCTGGGAGCTGCTCAGATTTGGCTGCTTGGCCCCTGCTCAGTAAGTACATTCAGCGTTGGCCGAGGTCCCAGCTCTCCCGTGGTGCAGAGTCAGAGGGTGGTTCTGCTTTGCTAATCCATATCAACCTTACTCACTTGTATGCAAACCCCACCGAGGAGATTAGGGCTCCTGCATATTTACATAGAATAAGCCAACGATTCCAATTAACACCTTGTCCTGGAGGGGAGGCAGGTCAAGAGGAGACGTGAGCCAAAGGGAGCAAACCCTAGTCCTGGGTTCTCCTGAGCAGGTAGCACACCAGGCGTCTGAGAAGACAACAATCCTCAGAGCTCTGGCACTGGCCAGGACATGGGGAATCATTATTTCTTCTCTTCCTCAGGAGCAGGTGGGACTATCCCTCTGCCCTGTTCCACAGTAAGTAGGCTCAGGACCATGAGTGGAGCTGTAACATGATGAGGGGCTGCATCAGCTCTTGGTGGCCGAAGGACATCTTGGCCCGTTATCGTCCCCATCTCCCTGTCAGGGAGACGCAGGAGATCCGAGACGTCGGGGAGTGGGGGCAAGTGGAGGTCACCTTCTCGGATGAAGTGGGAGGAAGAGAGCTGCCAAAAGAAACCGGAGCCCTCAAATTCCACCCCAGAGCAAACGCACAGGGACACCAAAAGACCTGGCTGCTGGGGCTCCCCAAAAAGCAGCAGCTTGGTTAAGGGCTCCTCTGCTTCTTGGGATGGATGGGGTGTAGCTCCGGGGAGAAACATGGATGTGATTTCCTCAGGCTGGGCCACAGCTGGTGGGTGGGGACGCCGCGGTGTCAAGCGGCGAAGGAATGCAGTCCCATCACCAGAAATCTGGCTCTTCAGCCGTCCTGGCGACTCGCTGGGCAAAACTACAGCCTGGTCCTGCTCAGACACATTATTATCCTCTCACTGCTCGCTGAGGAGCAGGACTCTCTACCCACAAATTGCTTGGAAGGTACCAAAATAGCACCCCGAGCATGGGAACGGAGCGGCACAGCCACTTGGTGTTTAAGAGGCATCATCTGGAGAAGAGCTAATCCTGCGTGCCCCAGAGGAATCCAGTTCAGTCCCTCTCCCTTGCACTGATGTTAATGCAGAGAAGCTCAAGCAGCGAAACCGTGTGAGCTGGAAGCCATGAATAAAATATTACTGGAGGTATTCTCTCCTGAAAATAAACTTGCTTTGACTTTTTGTTTAATAAAAAAAAAGACCACTGATGTCTTTTTACTGCCTTGAAGCGAGCTTGGCTGGTGCAGTGGGACCTCTGGAGAGGTGGCCAGCATTCCTGATAGCGAGTCACTCACCAAATTCTCCGTTTGACCAAAATCCTGAGCGTGGAAGGGGAAGCCACAGCCAGGACAGAGTGAGGACACGGGGCAGGTGGGGTTGGCAGCAGAGACCATCTGTTTGGGCTGTCACTAGATGCTCTACTGGGCCAACTCCAGTCCTGGCCCCAAGCCTGAAGCTGCTTCCTCACCCTCAGTCAGCTCAAGAGCTGCAGGTTGGGCTTGGATAGTCCTTGTTATAAACTTATTTATGATTTCAATACCAGCAACAGGAGAACACAGGCACTTCCAGGCTCTAACCCATTGCCTTCTCTCCGATATATCACAACTAGGGCTCAGAAACCTGCCAAGGCAACTTTTACCTTCTCTAACGCTTGCTGGTGTATGGGAAAGGGCAGCCTCTGCCCAGAAGGAAGGTTGGCAGGTTGTTCAAGCTCACAGCTTATATATTTGGGACACCAGGTAACTCCAGGATGCCCAGGCGTATCCCGTCGGGGCAGCAATGCCAACACCGGCTACAATTGCAAAGGCAGGTGCCTTCTTTTAGCAAAAAAGCAGCCAGAAAACATGAGGGACAAAGGTGGGTTCCCACTGGGACCCCTGGGGACACTTGGGGGATGAGAGCACTTTCAGTCCAAATATGCAGAGGGAACATCAGGCAGCCAATTGTACCTACCCATGGCACGTCCCACCACAGATCCCCCAGGATGGAGAACTTGCTTGCCCCAATCCTTCCCACTGACCATATTCTGGGGAGCTCCAGGAGCACGGAGCTCAGCAGCCTCTCACCTTCCAGCAGGGACATCCCTTTCCCTGCTGGGAAGCAGGGTTGTGGGGAGGAACCAGGCAGGTGGGGCTAATGCAGCAGCCAAGCCTTAGAAACACCACAAATCCCATAATTTTAGCTCAACTGACCACAGCTGCTGGTTAAACGCCTCCTCCCACCACACTGTCGGGCTGCCAGGACCCAGCAGCATCTTCCCCAGGCTCTTGGCTCCGTTCTTTTCCCCCAGAAGCTGCCCGCCGTGCCACCCCGATGCCAGAGCATCCATCCTCCACCCCAGCCACAGAGTGGAAACAGTGCAAAATTATCCCTTGAATGTTTTGTGTCCTCCCCTGTGTGCCATACCCTGCCCCTGCCATGGGGTCTCCTTTCCCAAATCCCTCTAATTTAGGATTAAACTAACCCAACCCGGATACCTGCGGTGGCAGGGCTCAGCCCCCAGCCCTGGGGTGCAGGGGAAGGGGTTTTGCTCTCTGGTTTTGAATTTTCCACTACAAGGAACTCTCTAAATAGGTCCCTGCACAACTGTGTGTCCCCAGAAGCCAAACCCTTAAAGACAACAACACTCAACAGTTTTTAGGAAGGGTCACTAGCTCCAAAATCATGATAAAATCCTTAAATCCTGCAATTCTATTGATGGGCTCCTGCTATTAGCGCTGTCAATCAGCAGCACCGCGGCTCCCAGCTCCATCGTGGCTCCCAGCAGGGTGGGGGATCCAGCGTGGCAAACCCCCAAATCAGGTGTTGACCAAATTCCCTGTTTTTTCTTGGAGGAGAAATGCTTTTCTGCTCCTTTTACTGCTTACAGGGAATCAATATCACAGTCTCCTTCACCCAGACACGACAACAGTCCGGGTCCTGAAATGCTCCCCAGCTCCATCCCTTCCAACAGCACCTTCTCCTGTAGAAATACATCATAAAAATAGATATATTTCTATCCCTAACCCAAATCTGACTTTTTTTCCCCCCTGGAAAGCAGCTGGGAGGCAGGAGCTCAGCAATGAGAGCCTCCAGCAGCCCCAGCACCTGGGCAGGAGGTTATTTTTAATCTGATTCTTAACTACATTTGAGGCTGGTGATTAAAATAAAGCCCCTGGACTCTCGGCAGGGATCCTTCCGCGCAGCGAGTTGGGGGCTGCCCAGTTCTCTGCGGCCACTCTCCCACTGCCATCTGCCGGTCACCATCCCGCAGGGATGGCCGTGACCGTGACCTCAAACAACCCCAACGGCAGCTGCTTTTCCTGCCAGAGAACCCGTGCCACCAGGCTCCCGCAGTGGGATTTGGGAGGGAGAAGGAAAGGAAACGCCGAGCCGAGAGGGGCAGAAGGACGGGGGCCCAAGCGTGGCTCCAGTGCTGCCAGTTTGTCCCTTTTCTCCCGGTGCTGCTGGTGGCTGGGGATGTTCCACAGTGAAAAGGCTGCAGGAACATGGGATCTGGGGACACGCACTTGGATTTAACCCCTTTCTTTGCTGCAGAGATGAAAAAGTGGGTGTTTGGGGGTGGGGAGAGGGTGGCTGCTGGGTCTCTAAACAGGGAACCAGAGGGGCTCCAGCCCCAGCTTTGGTATTATCTATATCTATGTATCTATCTATATATAATGTATTTATTTATTTTATTTTATTTTTCACTCCGAGCTCTCTTCCTCTTGCTTTCCTCGCCCAGGAACTCCTGGTGGGGACACATTTTAGCTTTGCACTCGGGGAACATTCCCTACGTCATCCCCAGTCTCCTCCTCCTGCTGCTTTTGCACGTGAACGCTTCAACCTTGCACAAACCAGCCCCCGGGTGCTTTTGGGAA
>VXBW01004376.1:69017-100448 GCA_013400375.1 Thinocorus orbignyianus
GTGGCGGGCACTGGTGTTGTGGGTTCTGATTTGGCCGTGGCAGGCAGTGGGGTTGTGGGTTCTGGCATGGCTGTGGTTGGGGGGGATGGGCTTGCCTTTGTTGTCACAGGGGCTGGAGTGGTGTCTTCTACAATGGGTTCTGGTAAGAGACGAAAAGTGCCATGGGTTAGGGCCAGAGCAGGGACCTCAATAGATCTCCTGTTCTCAGCAGGGCCAGCAGGAACCCACCAGGGGTGCAGCAGCAGCCAGCCCCTCTCAGGTCACTCTGGGCCATGCCCCAATTCTGTGGTTCCCAACCTGGAGACATCTCATCTGCCTCACACAATCTCCTGCCCCTCAAGGGGCATCCTCATGGGGCAACAACTGCTGGCTAAAGCGAGTCCAAAGTCCTTGTCTGATCTTCCTCGTCTTGAGGCAGCTTAGGGGCTGCCATCACACCTGGTGTCTCATGGTCCAGCCCTGGAACTGCTGGTTCAAGGCTTCCTGAGAGCTCCAGGATTGTTCAGAGCTTGGACCCCAACCCAGGGAGGGCTGAGTCCCAGCAGCCTGTCAAGGGACACGCGTTGCTTCGCTGCACTTACCACACAGGGAGTTGACACAGACTCTGCCCTCGGGACACTGCGAGCAGGAGGGTCCTTCCCTGTACGGCTTTCGGCCTTTCATATTACCCCTGGAAGCAGAAGATGCCAAGAAAAAGAAGGTGTGAGGAGCAGGGGAAACACCCATCCAACAGGAGGGGTCTGATTCAACGGGAACATCCCAGCCAAGGGAAAGAAAGCTCAGGATTAATGGAGAAACCAGGTCTTGGTCTCCTGCCACAGACACTCAGTGCTGTTTGCTCACCAGCCTGACCCCAAGGCTGCCAAAACTAGAGGAGACAGCTCCATGGACCATATCCTTCACCACCCCTTAGATCCAAGCCATTGATGGGCACCGGGGCAGGAGAAGAAGGGAGACAAAATCACCAGCCCCCCAAGAAGGTCTGCAGTGATTGGCTGCTCTCGTTGGTCTCACAAGCTCCAGACAAGTGGTCCCCAAGGATGGTCCCAGGACTTTGCAAGTGGGCACCCACCTCTCCTCCCACATCCAACCCTTCCTCCTGGGCCAAACGTGCTTCTCCGCCCCAGGTGACCGCTGCTGGTGGTGGGGAAGAACAAGGCACAGAGCAAGGAGCTGCTGGTTGAACCCTCAGCATCAGCCTTGGGTGGTGCTCAGGGGGTTCTCCCTCCCCGGGTCTGTGCCAGGAGCTGGAGCAGACCTCAGCAACCGCAATCACAGGCAGGGATCACCAGACAACCCTTCCTTCCTCTGTGACCAACCCAAGATAACAAAGGCCTTTCTTGGAATTGCTTTTCTTTTCTTTCTGGACAAGGCCAAATCCTGCTCTGCTGCAGGGACTGGAGGAAGGACGTTTCCAGCACAGAGACCCTGTGGAGATGCACCAGGCCCTGGGAGGTGTGGGACTTACGGAGGATAATAGTTGCAGACAAGCAGGTACATGTCCTCCGTTTCGATCCCTTCGATCTTCTCACAAAACTTTGACCCGCAGCCGATCTGATGTGTGTTTGCCCAGACCACCTACGGCAGAGACCACAGCTCAAGGTGAGGTGATCGGGTGAAGGCAGATGCCCTGTTGGCAACTTGGCCTTGAAGGCTCCTCTGTCACTACACCGTGTCCCCTTCATCTCTACTGTGTGTCTCATCCCTCATCCCCACCTTGCTTCAGCGCTCAGGGTCCTACTCTTTACCTCTGCCTGGGCCACCCTCCCAACCTTGGGCTGTAGCCCACTTCTCCAAGCTTTTCTACCAAAGAGTCCACCAAGGTAGAGCACCACCATCTCGGCTCTGCTTCTGGAACCCTCCATACATCCATCCTCATATTTACCACCACCATCTCTGTTCCTTCTTGCTCCCACCCAAGCTGTGAAGAAACACTGAGACTTCATCTCTTCCTAAGACCAGGGGGCACCCAGCTCTACTGAGGAACCAACAAAGGTCTGCAGAGCTCATTCAAAAGAGGTCTTCTCCAAAAAGCCTGGTCACAGTTAGCATCATGCCCAGGTCCCCCTATATCACTGTGACTCCCACCTGGTTCCCCAAGTCTTTGCAAAGACTCTGGGAGGAGCTGGGGCTCTGGTACAGCTCCTTTCCCAAGAATCCCATCCTTCTACCCCACCAGCTTGGTACCTGGGTGTAGTGGCCACACATCTGCCCGGGGACACATGTGGAAGTCGTCAGGTTGTAGAATTTCTCCTCCGCGTTCCAGTCTTCCACCGCGAACTCCAGGTCCAGGGTTGGGGCCATGGCAAAGAGGTTTTCTCCTCGTCGGCCCCTCTCCTTGTTGTGGTCCCAGATGCACTTCTCTGCGTAGGCTTGAGCAAAGGCCTCCAGCTCCATGTCCCAGGTCTGGAAGGAGCTCGGTGTCAGCATCCAGAGAGGGACACAGGGCTCTCCAACATACACAAGGGCACATACCAAGGACCTCTGGGATCTCTGACCACAGTTTCCCCCCTTCACGGGTAAAATTGAAATTCCTACTCAATACGTGGGATTCTAAGTGTCCTCTGAGAAGTCCTCAGGAGAGGGAAGCTCCTCAGTCAGTGCCAGTACAACCCAAACCTGAGCTTACAGGTCAAACTGGGGAAGGTCGGTGCATCAGCACGACTCCCACAACCTCGCCTGGAGCATCTCTCGCATCATCACGGACCACCCTCAGTTCGGTGCGGAAAACCCGTGAGGTTGGATGGAGAAATGGAGGAAACTCACTCTGGGTCACACAGGAGAGGACATCTCTCTGTGAGCAGGGGTGGGGATGGGAGGAGAGCGGGACACATCTCCCCTGGCAGAGCCTGGGAGCACACATTCCTGGGAACCACCATCTGTTTGTCTGGATCCAAGACGTGGCCAGCAGCTGCCAGGAGCCCCCTCTGGAGCGGCAGTGGCCCCATCACCAGTTGAGCCCACGGGTCCTCAGTGTCCCCGACAGGAGGAGGAGGAGAGGGAGAGGTTTTCCTGGAGAGAGACCCGCAGGGAACCCTACGCTGCAGCTGTTTGGACCACGATGGAGGCGGCAGCTCCTGTGGCGGGCTGGAAGGCAGCCCAGCAAACAGTGGGTCCTGAGGGGGGACATTCCCAAACGGAGCCAGGGCCAGATCCAAAGGGGCGACAGAGCATGGTCTTGGAGCAGGACATGCCACAGGGTGTCAAGGGGACGTGGACAGGCCCCTGTGGAGCAGCACAAGGGACTTGGGGGGGAAGGAAACACCAAAATTTCAGGATGGGGGCACAGAAGATGGGTCAACCTCCCACCGTGGCCTCAGGCTGGGCTGAGAGGGATGGCGGGAGCCCCAGTTTGGGGAGCGCACACCCCTCTGGCACGGAGCTGGGCTCCAGAAACAGGGACTCACACCTGCAGGATTTGCCTCATTAAAAAAGAAAAGTAGCTTTAGGCTGTGTATCCCCCCCTTCCCACCCTGCTCCCGGCCCCCAACCATTTCCACAGCAACCAGGGCCGTGTCCCAAACAGCAGCGGGGTGACCTCAGCCGGGCACGGGGCCACCACCAGCAGGTGAACCGGGAGGCGAAGGCGGCCCAAGGAGACGTCCCGGGAGGGAGGTGAGGTTTTCTCCTGGAAAACCTCTACCAAGAAAGCGTCAGGGCTGCTGAAAGCTTAATTTGTCATGCTTCAAAGATAATAATCGTTAAAAACAAAGCCTTTGGCTCTGGGCTGTGAATGGGTACGGGGGGTTTAAGCAGAAATAAAGCACGGCTGATGCAGGGAGCATCTCAAAGCTCAGGATCTGCAATCAGAGCTTCAGCCAGGAGCAGCAGCTCAGAATTGCCACTGGCTTAAGGACCTTGAGAGATTGTTTCCCCGGGGCTTTCTCTAAGACTTTGGCTCCAAATCCCTCCCTCTCCCACTTTTCTCCACTCTGATGGGTGTCCGTAGGATCCTGGTGCTCAGGGTTCTGGCTCTGTCCCCTTTGAGACACCAGCCAGCCCTCCTACACCTTAATATTGCTTTTTGCTTCATTTCCTTGGGGAAGCTCCCATTTACCAACCCAGAGAGGTTTAATTCAGCCTGGGCAACTGTTGGGCCAGGTGGAGAGATCTTCTCCAAGCCCAGTGACCAAAAGAGCAAAGCATTCCAGCTATCCACCATAAACAAGTTGTCCTCCTCCTCCTCCTCCTCTACGGGCATTGCAAACAGTGAAAAATAAAAATCACGTGGTGCAAGATAAAACACAATAGCCAAATTTTAATCAAATCAAGGGTCTGAATAAGACAAAAAGCAGCACCAGCTCCAGAGCTCGTGTTTGCTGCCACCACAGCTGTATGCCATGGTGTAGAAACCTGACTCGGTTTCTTCCTCACCTCTGAAAGCCACTTGTGAGTCACGGAGGGGATCAGGAGGATGATGGAGAGCCCCAATAACTGAATGACCTGGTTGTGGTGTTTGAAGTTGACCTTCCCTCCCGCAGCTAAAAGCCCTGCAGAGGCAAAGGTCCCCAACGGCAGGATTCCCCTTCCAGCCCATGGTGGTGTCCCACCCCCCATCATGAGGAGCAATCCCACACGGAGCAGCAGGGGACTTGGACCACACTTTGGAACTTCTACAACTACACAACCAACCAAAGACGACTCTACAGGTGAAAGGAAACTTCTCTCTCGAGGCAACTGAGGGAACCCCTCTGTTGACACCTGGCTGTGACCCCACAGAAGATTTGCTCTCTCTCCCCTAAATTAAACCCTGATCCCTCCCAACATGAAGATTGAGGCTCACACGACGCAAACACCCTCTGACGTCCCCCTGTGATAGAAGCCACTCACCATCTTCAGCATGTCCATAGCGGGAGGAGAGACCTGGGAGCGGTATTTGTTGTGCTCATCCAAGATTATCTTCTTCTCTTCATCGCTCAGGGACCAGCTCAGCTCCAGCGCCGTGAGGATCAGGAGAAGGGGAGGAAGACCCGAGCTCAGCATCGCGCAGCCAGCTTCTGCTCTCAGCAGCCCACGGCTCTGGCAGTCACATTTAAAGCACCTCCCAAAAGCAAGGAACACCCAACAGCTTGAAGACCGGGGAGGAAACGCAGTTCTTTATTAGAGCAGAGTCCTGGAGCCACGGGGAACACACCCAGCTCACATATCGACCCTGATGGAGAAGCAGCCAGTGCCAAGGAGCCTGCAGGGTCTGCTCCCCAAGTCAGACCCCGGGCCCAATTCCTAATCCCTCTGGATCAATATTTTCATCCCAGCCTCTGCTGCTCCAACCCTCAGACATGGCCTCAGCCCTCAGTTACGGCTCCTCTCTCCCATCTTCTGCCCCTTTTCTCTTAAAACTAGAACAATAATAATCCCTAATAAGCAGCCAGCAAAGCTTTACCCCAGGGTCCTCCTCCCCTGCTCCTGGGATGCAGCTGCATCTTGAAACGAAGGCAACAAGATGCAACTGCTGAGAGCGGTTTGCAGCCGAGGAACTCCCCAGCTGGGGGCCAGAGCCCACCCTGTCCAGCCCCACACTGGGGGGAAAACAGCAGGGAATTGGGGAACACCACCACCCCACCTCCCCCAGGCCACCCCAGCTCGCTGGGAAGTGAAGGGTAAGCAGAGGGGTGACACTCCTTCCCTGTACTATCAGGAGAAAGATGAGCAGGAGAGGAAGGACAGGGTACAGCCATGAAATTGCCCCCAAAAAGGGGAGTTGAGCCCCTCCAGGGCAGCAGTAACAGGCTGGCACCTGGACGGAGCAGGGTCCCCAGTCACCCTGCTATGGAGACCACCCGGCAGAGACCCTCCAGCCTCCTCCTCACCATCAGAGATGGTGCACCCATCCAGTGCTGCCACAGGCGCTGCCCAGGGGACCACAGGGGAGGAAGGACCTGTGGGTGGGCAGCTCCGGCAGAGCCAGGTTTGTCACACAGCGGTGGCGTTGGCTCTGCCTCCCCCTCCCCTCTCCCCAGGCAGCCCTTTGTCATTTTTCACAGAACCATGGAATTGTCCAAGTGGGAAGGGACCTCTTGAGATCATCCAGTCCCACTCCCCTGCTAAAGCAGGGCTGCCCAGAGCACATCCCTCAGGGCTGCATCCAGGTGGGGCTTGAAGGTCTCCAGAGAAGGGGACTCCACACCCTCCCTGGGCANCTTCTCCAGGCTCCAGAGTCCCAGCTCTCAGCCTTTCCTCAGCAGGGAGATGCTCCAAACAACTGGAAAGGACCAACACTGGCTCCAGTTCTAGTGGCCAACTCACCATGGCCTGTCTTACAAGGAACATAGCTGAGAAGACCCCAACACACACCCTGGGAATGAAGGGTCAACCTCCAAGTAGTTCCTGGCACTACAGGATCCTGACTAAGCCCCACAGGAGATCATAGAGTCAGAGAATGGTTTGGGTTGGAAGGGACCTTAAAGCCCCCCCAGTGCCACCCCCTGCCCTGGGCAGGGACACCTCCCACCACACCAGGGTGCTCCAAGCCCCATCCAGCCTGGCCTTGAACCCCTCCAGGGATGGGGCAGCCACAGCTTCTCTGGGCAACCTGGGCCAGGGTCTCACCACTCTCCCACCAAAGAAGTTCTTCCCCACATCTCAGCTCCATCTCCCCTCTCTCAGGGTCAAACCCTTCCCCCTTGTCCTAGGGCTCCCCTCCCTCATCGAGAGTCCCCCCAGCTTTCCTCGAGCCCCCTGAGGGACTGAAAGGGGCTCCAAGGTCTCCTTGGAGCCTTCTCTTCTCCAGGCTGAACTCTCCTAACTGTCTCAACCTGTCTTCACAGCAGAGGGGCTCCAGCCCTCCCAGCATCTCTCTGACCTCCTGTGGTCCAACAGGTCCATGTCCTTTCTGTGCTGAGACAGTGCAGCAACAAGGATTAAGGGAAACGGGACACGAATTTGTGCTTTTGAGGATGAGAACAGGGACACATGAGGAACAGCTGGTGTGTTCCACAAGGTCCGGCGCAGCTGCTGGCAGAGGGGGTGCAGGGCCATTTCTCAACTCCCCAACCTGCCCCCGACGGCTCTTTTTGGAGCCAATGTCTGAAGCATCAAGACTAATGGCACGAGGTCCAAACCCCACCCTGGAGCTGAGAAGCTGGTGTCCAGCCGTCTCATTAGGTAAGCACGGGAGGAATGTGGCTTCCCCTCTGCTCCCCTGAGGAACACCCCTTCCAACACACCTCCGGGAGCCAGCAGAGGGGACAGGAGCCACACAGTGACAACCTGGCGGGGTGTGTGGGGTCTGGGTTGGGGCTGGTGGGCTCCAAAAAGGGCCAACTCCAGGCAAAGAGCCTGGTTTTCTACTGACTCACGTCTCAAGGGTCTTCAGTGGGGTTTCTCTGCCATCTAAGGCGGCTAACGCACGGTCCTGGGAACAGCAGGATCTTTCCCTCCTCTACTTGCCTGGATTTTATGAAATCTGGAGGAGCTCATCGTCTTCCACCCCTTGGGGTTTGGCTGAAATAAGCTGAATTTGTGAAGAATGGACAGAGATTGTTATGAGGAAGAAAGGAGGAACTGAGAGATCTGTTGCATCCACTTTGTTTAGGGAACCAGGCTAAAACCGACAAAACATTTTCCAAAGTGTTTCTTTCAGTATTTTCCAAACAAAAGTGTTCCAACTTCTGACTGAAAATGACACTTCCACTCTGAAAAAGTGCCCTAAAAAGGGTCAGATAACCCTTCAGCGGCTGCCACGCAACATGAAGAGAAAACAAAGCAGGAAAAGGGGAGAAAAGGTGCATTAAACACTTGTATTTAATTGCAAAAAGTAAAAACTTTGTCTTTTTATTCTTCTTACATACAAATCTCATTTATTTACACACTTTACAGGCTTTTCCCAAGTATTTACAAAGGTTGCAATATATTAAATTAGGACCATCCATAAAATTCTGCATTAAGTGCATATTTACATTCTTTTTTTTCTTCTTTTTTTTTAAATCCACCACTGAATTGATAGTGTTCAGCATTTGGAACAGTCTTTATGCATATTTAGCTTTGCCTCCCAGCACCCCTGAGCCTTTAGAACTCGCCTCCCCCCTCTCCTTAGACAAAGAGATAATGCTAAAAAGAAATCACCTGCCAGTTGGTTGAATCTCCAAAGCAAAGGGGAAGTCCAGCATCTCCCTTGTTTAAACTCAGCAGGACAGTGAATCTATCCTTTACAAGGAGGAGTTTTCCTGAAGAGGAGAATATAGAGTTCTACATATAAAAATTTATAGGAATAGGAAAAAAGTTTGGGTCGCTCCTTGTGCCCACCCCACCCCACGGAAACAGCCTCACCCCAAAAAAAAAGCTCAGTTCCCTCAGGGACTACACACAGACCGTGGGCACTGGGATGGGGCTGATCCTGCCAAATTCCCTCCCTGGAGCAGCATCACTGGTGGAAATGAGGGGGTTTAAAGGGCAGGAGGGTCATACTTTAAAGTGATTGAGCTCGTATCTTTAATTAAAGATGCTCTCCCACCTCCCCACGCCAACGAAGGGCGTGCAGGGCTCGCTGCTAGAAAGCCAGGGAAGCCAGCCACGGGAGAAGGGAGGTGGTTTGATCCAGCCCAGTAAAAACCAGTTCCTCTGCCAGACCATTACAGCAGGAGGACAGATGAGCGGGAGAAGCTAAAGGCCCAAATTCCCTGGGAAACTCGACCCTAGAAAGCTGTCGGGGAGTTTTTTGCAAAAAAGGGAGTTTGAGGCTGGGATCCGCAGAGCTGCCTCGGGGCAATTTGTGTGTGCAGGGGGGAGGGAGAGAGGGAGGGAAAAAAACACAGAAGAAGAAAAGAAAGGAAAAAAACCAAAACACCAAAACAAGAATCAATGAAAACTGGCAGCTTGGCTCTCGGAGGGGATGCTGGTTTCCTGGTACTGAAGGACATAACGCTGCTCCTTTCTCCTCCTTTCAGTGACCCTGAGTTCAGGACTGACTGAGAGCAACGGGCAATGACCCTGCTTTTGGAAACCAGCTTTAAACCACGATCCTCCTGCCCGGCTGACGGGCACCAGCCCGTTGTCCCAGCCCAACAAGGAGGGAAACGACCCCTCTCTCTGCACCTCTTTGGGGTAGCACCTATTTCTGCGCCTCGCTGGTGTGATTTCAGAGCAGCTTTGCAGCCTCAGGGACATGGAGTGAGCAGGAGCCTGTCTCCCAACTCATGGGCAGAGCTCTGAAGCATCACAGATTTTCAAAAAGCTGGGACACACACAGTGACCAGGGCAGGGAGTGAGGGATTGTCCAAACCGGCTTGAATACGTGCAATTGTCACAGCAAAGCTGGAGGTGAGGGAGACCACGATGGGACACACACCCTCTGTGACCCAGCCGATCCCGTCTACCCTGTGATGCACCGATAGCTGAGAAAAAAACCACATCTCCCCACCACATCCAGCCTCAGCAGGTCACCAGGAGCTGCCAGGATCTCTAAGGAAGCCACAGCCTCCTCACAGCCACAGCAAAGCTTCTCTGAAGCCAGAGCCCTGGATGAGGAGGATGACCAGGGATCGCTTGCAGCCATTTAGCCAAGGTGTCAACACCTCCTTTTGGCCATCCGAATTTTGCCACTTTGGCCTCACCTCGGAGTTTTCCACCTTGGCTCCACATCTGGGTTGTGGTGCAGAAGGTGTCAGCACTACTTCTCTGGCAGCTGAAGACAGGAGTTGCTTTGGAAGCCGATCTACAGAGCAGGGCTCCACACTCAACAGCAGCCAGGGCCAAAACCGGCTCTTTATCAGCAGGAGAATTGCCCTCCTGTTTCAGTTTAGCAGCTAATTCCTTACAGCTTTTGGAAGAGGAAGAGAAAATATACTGGAAGTTCAAAAACAAATGATGTAAACTCCAAAGGGAGCGAGGTTGGGACATATGCAATGTATCGCCTCGACACAGAGCTGGAAACTTATGCAGAAACCATAAAGTGCACTTGGAAAGCTGATCTGCAACCAGTCCAGCTTCACCATCTTCTGTCCAACCAGCTGCAACTCTTTGCAGAGGGGAGAAGCAACACACGAGAGCCCTTCTGCTAAATAGGGACAAACCTGCTCTGGAATTGTCCCCTTTTTTCCCCCCCCCCAAACTACACAGCAACCCTAAATAGATCCACTTTCTCCCAGTGTTCCCAAGGGAGCCAGGCAGCCACAGCGGCTTAAGCACAACTCACAAAACAGAGGCATTTCACAGACACTCATTAATTGTCCCCGTGGCTCCGTGACAAGTGACATTCAAGGACACTTAGAAGGAAGGGCATCACCAAACCACCCGCAGCCCCAGCGCCGAGGGCTCCAGCAGGTTCTCTCCCTTCTGCAGCTCCAACCCAACGCTCTACAGAAACGGGACCAGGTACAAAAACCAGCAGGAGGTGAAACAACCTTCTCAGCCTTTGACTTGGACTTGAGAAGCTGCCAAAGGGTAAATAGCAACAGTCACTAACGAGGCCCTAATTCTGCCATCACCAAACTCCTGAATTTCCATGAACTAAGACCCAGGCTTTAAGAGGAGGGAGAAGGGCGGGGTGTGTGTGTGGGTGTGTGTGTGTGTGTGTGCCTTCTAAAATGTACAAGATTGCACGTGGTGTCACAAGCGCAAAACACCCCCCGAGCACTAACAATCCCAACAGAAGTCTTATTAATCCAATTCCCTTTAATATTTGGCTACAAATTAAATGAGTCCCTTTCTGTCCTGAGAGAGTCAGACCCTCCTCCCTCCTTCGGTTCTAAGGACCTGGTCTGTGGGGGTTCTGTGCCAAGGACCCCGCACACAGGCTGGCAGGGGTGCTGGGGTTGTTCTTATCTGTTTGTCGGAGGAAAACCAAGGGTTATGCAGAGAAATGTTTGTAGCATCAAGGCCTCAGACTAAATTCTTTGGAGCAGGAACTCTCCTCTGCCTTCTCCTTGTACAGGAGCCAGACATGGTCATCCCACTTGGCAGCTTTTGTCAGACCCTAATAAGATGAATTCCATGTCTGCTCCCATTCTCCTGGTCCTGCTCAAAACCAAAGGCTGGGAGAGACATTTTTCCAATCTGTCATTTCACGCGTAGCTCAAATATTTACAGAGGAAAAGGTTCTGACTCGTGAGAACAGAGTTAACTCGTTTTCAAACCAAAACCCCTCCCAATTCCATATTAACAAGTGTGAGAGTATGTCCTGAACCGCAGCCCTGGCCTGTGAGTTCAGCCCAACAACATCTGTAAGTGATCGTCAACAGCGGGATCAGACCCAAAGGATCAGCCTTGGAAGGGACGGCAGCATCCGCAAACACCGAACTCGAGCCTCTCTCAGGGCACTGGATAAAGCAGAGCTCAAGCAACAGGAAGCATGTGAAGGCAGCCTGGAAAGGAGTCAGGAAAAACCAACGTTCATTCTGAAGATATTCGAGTTCCAGGTTTGGAAGAAGTTGATGCAAAAACAAAATATAAATAAATAAAAATATGCCAGGGATGAGGAAGGTTTTGGGTGCTCCCCCGGGCTGGGAAGGCAGCAGCACCTCTCAAAGCAAGGAGGATGTGAAAACTGGTTGTGCAGCCCATGTCTCAGGTGCACAGTGAGAAGGTGAAACGTGTCCAGAGCTGCACCCAGCTCCTGTCTCCATCCACAACCCCTGCACTCCCAGCACCGCCACCAGTAAAACCTGCACCAGGATTTTTGTAGGAAAAAAATAAGAGGTGGAAGGGAAAAAACCCCATAAAAATAAAGCACAGTGACTGTTTGATTCACAACCTGCTGATAGAAAACTGCAGAAGAGCAATCACGAGACACAACGAAGAGGCCTGAACAGGTTCTTTTGGTACAAGAATAACGCAGTGGGTGAGTGTCTCTGCCCTAAAGTTGCAGGGCTCATCTCTCAGCCCTGCACCGTGGAGCTGAGATTGGCTTTACAGGACACACTGAGGCACACAGCTCCGTACGTGAGGAGAGATGGGGTGGAGTTGGGACACATCTCCAAATCATTCCCTTTAAAGAGCTGGCCTGACAAGACAGGCTGAAAGCCTCCTCCTCAGGAGGAATGTACACAGCGATGTCACATCCCCCCCCTCCACTCCCAAAGTCCCCAACAAGTGGCAGAAGTACCATAAATCCACAAAGGACACAAGGTGAATCTCATCCTGAGAAATCCCTCTGTTGTTCCTGGAGGAAAAAAAAAACCCTTTGCTGCAAACCCAGGGCTTACCTGAGGGGACAGGGAAGGTCATAAATAGCTTGAGCTTCTCCCAAAATACATTTGAGGAAAGGCAAAGAATTACCTCAAGGGTCAGGAAAACAGTCATTTTTAAACACTGTAAACATGCAGGGTGGCAAAGCTGCCTGCCCCAGTTGCCCCAGCTCTATCGTTTTCAAGAGGTTGCCCTTGGCTTCAAAGCCCAAAGTCTTCTTTCATCCTGGAAACAGCTCTGGTTTTCCCACCTCCCCATCATCCTTAGCTGGCAGCTCCATCACAAACAACCGCTGGCTCCGTCCCTTTGGCCACGAAGCTCATCGTCCAGTAATCTGTGCTGGCATAACCTTTGGAAGGTGCAAGAGAGGCCAAATTAGACAAATCCATGTTTAACAACCACTCTTACTTTCGGTGAAGCGATGGGGGTAGGCAGAAGCTCTTTGGAAAGAAAACTGCCCTCAGTGACACACCAAGTTGTGACACCCGGCCAAACATCGAGTCTTGTGTAGCCCCAAATGCTCAAGTTTTAATAGAATCATAGAATGGTTTGAGGTGGAAGGGACCTCAAAGCTCCCCCAGTGCCCCCTCCTGCCCTGGGCAGGGACACCTCCCACCACACCAGGGTGCTCCAAGCCCCATCCAGCCTGGCCTTGAACCCCTCCAGGGATGGGGCAGCCACAGCTTCTCTGGGCAACCTGGGCCAGGGTCTCACCACCCTCACACCAAGGAAGTTCTTCCTGAGATTTCATCTCCATCTCCCCTCTTCCAGTTTAAAACTGTTCCCCCTCGTTCTATCCTTTTCACACTGAGCATCTCATGGTATCCCACTGGTTGTGTTCCAGGCCACAAACTCCCAGTCCAGAACAATTCCTCCTCTGTCCAAGCAGTCACACACCAGTTTGGAAGTGGCACTGGCACACAGAGGTATCAGACAGAGAAGACCCAGCTGGAAGGAGGCTCCTGACTCTAATGGATCTCCCAGGCCCTGCACGCTACAGATTGGGGACTCACCCAGATCTCCAGCTTCCAGCTCCACCTTGAACATCTCACAGTGTCCTCTGCACTCATCCCGAGGTACAACCGTCAGGGTGAGCTGCCCACTTCCAACAGCAAAGAGGCTGTGCAAACTGTAGCTCTGGGAAGAGAGGACAATATTTCAGAGGCCTTGAGTGTGTCTGATCAAACAAGGGGTCACAGCAAGGTGAGAAAGCCCAAACCACAGATTTGCTTCTCATCCTGGATCTGCTCCATGCAAGGGTCCTCCTCCCCTCTTCTGTCTGAGACCCTCCACACCCACAAAGTCCACAAGAAAACACAGGAGGAGTCTAGGCTAGAAACCTGAAGTGTCAGGGAAACATTTCCATGCAGGTATCTCAGGATGGGTGAGCAAGGAACCACTCCTAAAATGCAACTCTTCAATGAATTCTGCCCAACTGTGCACAAAAAGGCCATCCCCTCATCCAGCTGCAAGGCCAGGACATAAATGTGAGTAGAGTTGGGACATCCCATGGGCATCTGCAGAGGGAGAGGGATGCGGGGCACCACCTGAATGAAACCAGACCCCCCTGAGATGTCATGTTACACAGAACTGATACAAGACTAAACCCTCAGCTGAAAATGTCCTGCAAGTCCCCCAGAGACTTGGGGGACCAGATGACAGCTCACAGACAGGGAGATAACATCCCTGAATATCTCACCTTATTCCCCAAATCTGGGTGGCGGATGAGAAAGCAGCTCTCCAAAGACACTGTCTTGGGGAAGGACAGCAAAGAAGAAGTCGGGAAAAATTCCTGCAGAATCCGAGTTTTATTCACAGATTTGTTCCTAAACAAAACAAACCAACCCATATTAAAGAAATATCCCATACTGAGAGTGCTTGTATTTCTAAGGCTAGTTCAAGGATCAAAATTCTTCACAAATATTCCTGCTTGATGAAGAGCCTGCTGATAGCTACTTCCTAGGAGCAAAATTCAACCTCTCAGCTCCTAAACCTGTGCTCCTTCCCATCTTCATCTCAACACCTGCAGCAGGATCGTGTAAATGGGGAATAAACAGATTGTCATGGATGCCTAAACTTAATTTCCCTCCCTTCTCTTCCCTTGAAATGATGTGAGTCACTAATCAGATCCATTAATTACAGCAGATGAGGAGAGGTGCTGTTGTACGCAGCCGTAACTGAAACCACATGGCGAGGGGGGGGGATCCAAGCCTGTTCTCCAGACCAAGGAATATCACTGGGAAAAGGCAGGGTGGGGTTTGTTATTTTCACATCTCTGTCCAGTGGTCTGACATGATTAACACTTCTGTGCCCTGATCATCATCCATCTACCACTGCTGCAGCTGAGAATTGCAGCGAGAAGATCCCACCTAAGCATTAGCTAAAGCATGGATGCCACCAGGTCCTCCTCCAAGGGCTTGGACACCACTCTTTTCCTCCTACAAAGGTGCCAGGGAGCCTGCTCCACACCAGGTGGCACCTTCCCACGCTACTTCTCACCCTTCTCCACATGAAAAGACATCAGTTGGGTTGCTCTGCCACCTCAGAGACCTCCAAATCGTTCACATCTTGTAGCCACACTGAAGGCTTTAGCAAAAAGCTTTTAGTTAACAGGGGGTGAGGATTAGGGTTGGCTGCATTTCCTGCATGAAACCAAACACCAATTGCAGGATTCCTTGGCTGTTGATTCTTGGTGGTTTCCTGAAATTATGGCATCTCTTCCCAGTCAACACTAATGGTATTTCCACTGGGCAGACAGTGGTGATGAGAAATGTAAATCAGGTGCCTCAGGTGATGAGACCACAGCCCAGATGATTATCAAACAGCCTGAAGAACAAGACTGAGCAGTCACTGGGATATTTTTGTCTTCTAAGGGGAGAAATATGTGAAATCCCAGCCACAGCACTCCATTTTTAGCACAGAAGTCTTCTGCTTGGATGAAATCAGTGCCAGCAGACAGACAGAAGCCTGTAACCTGCTCCTGTTCCCCTTCCCTCCAGTTAAAGCACAACTTGCAAGCTCCTAGGAACTCGCATCAGCCAAAACCCTGGCACCCCTGCAGAAGGGACATACGTGTGTCTATCACGTGTTTGGTCTTGGACTCACCAGGGAAAGAAAAATGGGCAGCTCCACAATTCAGCTGAATTTTCTTCTATTATAACCTCTGCCAGGTCTGGATCCTGGGACTGAAAATGCTTCAGTTCTTCATAGGAGAGATGCTGCCCTGTCTTAAACGACACAGAACAGAGATAAAAGCTGTGCACCTGGAGTTCTTCCCCTCTCCTATTTCCATACTGCCAAAGAACAACCAAAAACTACAGGCTAAGTTCCCAACTATAATGATAATTAGTCAGATGACAACTTGCTAAGGATGCAGTGAGCTCCTCAACCCCTGACGTCTTTAAACTGGGGCTAAATATCTTAGATACGTGTTCTACCTCAATCAGCAGCTGGAGTTTGGGGTTAAAAACGGGGCAGGGGTCTCTGGCTGGTGCACTAGTTGGGAGCAATCATCCAGCCTTATGCATCTGTACATTACCTTGATTAGAAAAGGTTGAGACCTCTGGAGCTTTTCTGATAGTTCTCCCAAGTCTGTCACTATCTGAAGGCTTTTCACAGCAGAACAGACTGTGCAGTTTAGGGGAAGCGTAGAAGCGTTCTGTCTGCAACCTGCTGCCCACCAGTCCTGGCATTCTTGGGAAGAAACAAGAGAAATGTCTTATTAAAGACCAAAAATGAAACAAAAAGGAGGCATGNGATTCTATGATTTTTATATCTGTAAGTTACTCTAAAAGAACAAGCTTCACCAGGCCAGGGAACTCATCACAGAACTTTTGCAGGAAGCTGAAGATTTTGGGGATATGGCTTAGGGTTGTGAGAAAGGGGAGAACTTTATGGAAAGGACACTTCTCTGCACACGTGAGGCATACAGGCTAAGTTACCCTTTCATTGTCAACCAAAGAATGGCAACCACTATATATAGTGCAATTAAACTGAAACAAACCCACAGTCAAGAGCAACTCAAAGATACTCTCAAGGAGACACCCAGAAGATGAAAAAAGAAGATCCAGGTTGAAAAGAGTAACTCTATTCTGGTTAGAAGTGCTGCCATGAATCCTCTTAAGACCTTCCCGAAATCACTACCCTTCCCCTTTATCCCTGTGTTTAGGGGAGAAAGATTCTGTCCCAAGCAAAGTTCTCCCAGCCTCTGATGTGCAGAAGATGTTGGGGAATATGGGATTTCACCAAGATGTGCTGCTGCTGGCTTCATTCATCCCATGCATTGCCTTGAAAATGAAATGGGGAAAAAAGTCCCAGCACAGGGAACCCCTAGAGCACAGCTCTATCCATTTTAATTTCCAGAAATCATCGTTACACCACAACTGCCTGAATTCACCTACAATGAACTCTGCATATGTTTAGATCTTTTAAAAAAATCAGCTTTTTTACAGGAAATCATTGCTCGGTGCCCATACCCTGCCTCCATCCTCCAACTTAACAGCCCTCCCAGCACACGAAAAAAAGTAAGTAAACATTAACAGAAGAGAGTTGTTGTAGCACTGCAGGAATAGAACAAGAGCCAACAATTTGGAATGCTCCGTGTACTTCTACACTAAAGGATCTGCAGGAGCAGCCACGACACTGAAAGGACACAGCTTTAATTTCACAGCCCTGGTTCTGCAGCCTTAATCTGACAGGGAGGTGTTTAACTTGGGCAGTGGCAGCAAAGCCACCCAAAGGCCTGGTCTGTCAGGCTGGGTTAGGAAAATGCCAAGGTTTCAGGACACACCTCACACAAAACATCCCAAAATCTGTCCCCAGGCCAGGCCCACCAGCTCCAGCATGTATCAAAAGAGCTGGTGACTCCTGGTCACGGCTGCAGGTCACCCACTTGGGAAAGGGAGCAGGTGGGAAAGGTGAGGAGGAAGAGACAGTGAAATTTGCCTGAAAAATACAGGTGGGAAACAGGGATGCAGAGCAGCTTTCCAGGGGGAAAAAATAAAGACCACACACAGCCTGTTAATGCCATGGCAGTTTCCAGCCACCCTCGTGCCCCTGCACAAGGGCAATAATCGATGAACAGCACCTTATAGGAAAGCTCTCATTTCATTTTCCCCCCTCCAACATCTGCAACAGACAACGAGGCACGTCCTAGAGGATTTAGGTTCATCTGGACATAACAACAAGGCACAGACTGGGATTCATTTTGCTTTTTTTCCCTCTCTAAATACGTCCAGTCAACTCCCAAATGCTGCATTTCCCACCCTACTGCTGGGATAGGGCTGAAAGGGACTGGGATGTAATTCCTAGGCTTTCTGGAAGACGTGTCTCCACTGCTGTCAGGGAAAGGGGTAAAAAGGCAACACAAAGTGCAAAATCCTCATTGCGAGCAGAAGTCCCACTCCCATGAGAAACTGCTCCAACGTCCTTTCCCTCCCTGCTCACAAGAGAAAAAAGAAAATCTTTGTTCCCCTGCCTGTAGAAAGCTCCAATTTTACAACAACAAAAAAACTCAACTCACAAAAAACAGCTGGTCAGTGACAGGAAACAAAAGGCTGAAAGATCTCACCAGAGGAAGGGCAGGCAGTCGCCATGAGGAGAACAAGAAAAATCAATCTCATGGGCTCTCATCACACAAGGAGCAGCAATACCATAATTTCTTCCTGGGCAAAACTTAGAAACCTCATCCCAGAGCCTTAAGCACAGTTGTCCCCAACTTTTCTCTTCGGGATCCGGGCAGTGCCCCACGTAAGGGGATGCTAATCAGCCTGACAGTATAGAGCTTGATTCCTCTTTTGAGCTAAGCTGGGATATTTGCATTCTCAATTGCTCGATTCAGGAGGTTATTTCTTTTCCCCATGAATAAGCCAAGCCGAGCACGGTTGAGCCGCATTTCAAATGCTGCAAGTGGGGTTGTGGGATTGTGTTGGTGTTTTTTTTCTTGGGTTTTTGGGTTTTTTTTTGGTAATTAATCTTTTAGATTGATTGTTGAGGGTGTTAGTCTGTGCAGCAGCATGCGTGTGACTGGCATGACAAGTACGGGCAGCCAGAAGCGCCTGCCCTTCCCAGGGAGGGAAGGAGGGAGGGAGAAGAGACGGGACACGGAGGAGAGGGCACGCAACAGCTCACCAGGGAGAAGAGCAGGGGTTTTACCAAGGATGCTCGTTTTCTCTTTTGACTACCCTCCCTGCATTCCTTTTACATTATCACCCTGCCCAGACAGCCCGGGGGGGATTATTTTCGGTTGAAGTCAAGCGAGCTGTCTGTGCGCATGCAGATTGAAGGGAAAGATACGCTCCTCGTCCCAGTGCAACCATCACAACCATCACGTGCAGCTGTCACACCACGGTCCCAACCACTGGCGTTTGAATGGTGAAGTGCTGGGCGTGTGTGATTTATCCCCCCCGGAGCCCGAGTGCAGGGAAGCAGCTGTAGCATCCACACGTACAACTATCCAGTACAAGAGGGGAGCTCAGGCCAGTCCCAACCAACCTCTCCTCCGCGCTCGGGCTTTCTCACCCCTCTTGGAGGAGCAGCCTTCAGTTTGGGAAGCAGACCCTCCTCAGCTTCCCACCGGTCATACCCACCTAGTATTTGCTTTTACGCTTTATTAGCTCTCCAGAACAAGAGCTGTCTCCTCCCCTCTGTGTCAGGACAACTCCTAGCAGAGCCAGGGCTGGGGACTTCCAGCTGCTAACACAGCGCAGACAGGGAGATAACAACTTTCCTCACAACGCGCCGATGATTAATGCTACAAGGAGTTTATGACTGTATTTTCCACTATGCAGAAATACAATTTTCAACTTGCAATCAGTTTAAAAATGAGTACTCCGCCCTTCTTGGCCATTTTCACAGAGGATCTCCCAAGTTCTTGGCTGTCCCTAGAACCAGAGAGGGGTGTGTGCGCACAACCCCAGAGATGCTGGGTGTGGATGATCAGATTGGAAGCTACGAGGTTACTGAGAAGACCTGGCCCTGCTTTTACAGTTTTATTGCAGTGAAGCAAGAAAACTTATGGAAACTTGCCCACATCGATCCGAGAGCAGAACCTCAGCAACAGCCCTGGTGTCTTTAGGGACGATATGGAGGGGTAAATATCAGTCTGCAACTGCAGCAGGTTCAAAGGGAAGCTCTGGAGCCAGGCAACCTTCTGCTCCTGTGAGACACGCAGAGCCAAGGGCTGTTCCTGACCCTAATGAAGTGTTGAGAAGGTAAAACCTGCTGCGTGCAGAGCTGCAGGTGCTGAGGCAGTGTGCTGGCTCCCCAAAACACTGCTTTGCTGGCTCTGCATCATGCTGGTTTGCTCCCTAGGGCTCAGGGCTATGAGGCTGAAGGAAACTCCAAGAGGTGAGCAACAGCTCAGTCTGTGCAGGACAGTCTGGTCCAGGAGAAGGGGGACTCTCCCTGGACCTCACAGCCCCTCCAGGTCTTCAGTCCCTGTGGGTCATTCCTACTCTCATCCATGATAATTAAGAAGAAAGCTCCTCACAGGGCTGTCTAATGCTCTGAGCAGCTCCATAATCTGCAAAATTTGGTTCCAAATCCCTGATTCCTTTGAAGATGACACTATTCACTATTCCACGTACCTCACCAGGGACCAGTGACCTCTTTCTTCTTACTTAGTGAGAGATTCTACCTTCTAAAATATATTTTACCCTTTTAAAAGTACATGCTACCTTCTTAAAGTACATCACTAGGAGCATTCAAGCAATTTCAGCAAGTCTAGGATGAACTCAGGGCTCTCAAGAGAGACTGGCCTGTGCACTGAACATTCACAAGACATTTTTCCATCCTTTCTCGTAGCTCCCTTGTACAATCCTGGTTGGAAATGTTCGTTAAACCACACCACTTCTGGACTGTCCCTCTCAAGGTCCAACATTGCATCAAGAACTACAAAAAATCCTTGTGATCAGGGGAGGTAGGCAGGGAAACCTCAGGGCGTTCAAAAAAGATGACCAAATCTATCCTGGGTAATTCCAGCATAAGCTGAGGATGGGTGGACTCACCTGTGAGACCCAGTGACTCCTTTATGGCTGCACCAACAGCCACAACCCCATTCCTACATGCTGGATCCAACAATGAGAAGATGGTCATCTCTACCTTCACAGTGGCTACACACTGCTAGAAGTTGGGGAATTTTTCAAGGCAGACCTGAAGAGACCCTTCAAAAGAAGGGATTACGAACTCAGCCTACTCTCTGCTCTCTGGGACCATGCATGTCCATAAGGTTGAAGGGAAAGTATCTGAGGCACCTCATGGGATACTCACCTCCTCCACTAACTGTCTCAGCAACACCCATCTACCAGCTGATTCTTCTGGCTGACCCAGGGCAGAGCTTGTCACGAGGTGTTTGATCCCACCTGTAAGATGCCCAGCGATGAAGGGGTCTGTAAGATCCTCACTGCTCTGACATGGAGTTACTATCACTACAGAAGGGCTGCAGCTCTCCCTCTGGTTGGAAATATCTTGCTTCCAGATGTGGGATTTTCCAGTGCTGTTTTCCATTATTTTAAGGACAGGGATTTGCAAGGTCTAGCCCTTAACCTTGAAGTGAAGTTGCAGCTCGTAACCTACTGTTATTGCTTTGACAGCCAAAGAACACACAGTCCAGGTTGTTCTTGCTCCTAAGACACGACTAGCCACTTGCTGTGTTGACACTTAAAGATACTGTACCATACTCCTCGTTACTTGTCCTGCTATGTCATTACAGCACATACTACAGGCTTATCACACCCCCTTTTCCAGGATTTATAGAAAGATAAACCAGTATTTTAAAAACTCAAAGCAATCTGGACATCAACTCATGATCATGATCTATGACCTGGGTAAATCTCATCATTCTTACTTTACAGCTACAAAAGTTAAGAGCCCTGTAGCACAGTTTGGAGGAGACATTGGCAGCACTTGGACCAAAAGCAACGTTTCCCAAGCTCCATCCTGCTAGAATTTTTCACTAGGTTCAAAATTAAATTTGATCATTTATAATGTCATGCCAAAACCTGGCTAGGTAGATGAGTTCTTGAGTAAATCAGACAAGAATCAAAAGGAGTGCTTATTAATTACAGTGTGGAAGTCCTGATTAAGGAACACATCACAGTGTGTTAAACATACGCTACAAAAAGGGTTCCTGCTCAGCACAAGATTCTCACCTCCTTCTCATCTGAAGCTTCTTTGTAGTTCTGAGTATATTGAATATATTTATGCCAGGAGAATAAAGCACTTCCCGTGTTGTTCAGGGCATTTTTAGGAACAGGCAGTAACAAAACAACAGCTACAACCAAACCCATCAAGAAACCTTTACTTTTGTTCTGGGTAAAAAGTCAACAGCTCGAAGAACTCCTCATTCATTTCACTAATGGGTAACGGCTGCTCAAACAACCCAGGGATGATTAGTCAATCTCTAGCAAAGCACAAAAATGATTTTGATCCAACGAGACATTGTGAAATCAAGTCTGCTCAGCCCAGCCCAGGAGGAATTCATGGTCCACTGGGGCAAAAGAGCATTATTTCCAGGAGAAAGCTGCACCTACCAATCTAGGAAAATCAAGGCAGGGACCAAGCTGTCAGGAAAGCTTCCAAAGTCCGCTCCAACCTGCACCTCTGGTTATGCACCCTAGAAAACAGCTCATGCTGCTCTGGTAGTGTCTGCATGACCAACATGGCTTGGAGAAACAGCACTTTTGAAGGAAATCCCTCCAGGTTGCTGCCACTTGCCCGATGGTGGCTTCAGTCTGTAAAAGGTTTGATGTGCCCGTGTCACCAGTGCAAACAGAGCTCTGCCGGGCTGGTAAATGCCTCTGCCACAGGTCACAGGTGGTACATTCAAAGAGAGAATTCACTTGCTTGGCAAATAAGGAAGTAAGTAGTTCTGGAGCTATCAAAATATAGACACAAAAGGAAGAGTTTTTCACCTTCTGGATCACCACAATGATTTGGAGTTAGTTTACTGTCAGCAAAGGCAAATAAACAGTCCACTTGCTGAATGGAGGCCAAAGTAAAGCAGTAGATGAGAAGAACTTGGCACCACCCGGCACTGCAAAGTCAGCCTTTTTCCTCCCTTTTGAACGAGCCAACACACACGTGTCTGTTGGTCACTCTCAGGTTAGATTATAAAAGAGTTGTTTACACACACAGGGACAAAAAAAAAATCAGATAAACTGGCAGCTGTACAGCGATGGGAGGGAGCTCTGCACAGAGTTGCAACCCCACATACATCTCCAAACACATACAAATATAAGAGCAAACCAGCTTGACTTTGCTTAGGGAAAAAAATAAATAAGTGAGAACCTCCACGAGGAAGAGAATAAACCATGCTGAAGGCAGCAAGACATGGAGTACTACATCCAGCTCTTGAGTCCTCAGCACAGGAAGGACAAGGAACTGTTGGAGTAGGGCCAGAGGAGGCCACACGGATGCTGGGAGCACTGGAGCCCCTCTGCTGGGAGGACAGGCTGAGAGAGTTGGGGGGTTCAGCCTGGAGAAGAGAAGGCTCCAAGGAGACCTCAGATCTCCTTCCACTCCATAAAGGGGCTCCAGGAAAGCTGGGGAGGGACTCTTGATGATGGAGGGGAGCCCCAGGATGAGGGGGAAGGGTTTGACATGGAAAGAAGAGAGATTGAGCTGAGATGTGGGGAAGAACTTCTTTGCTGTGAGGGCGGCGAGACCCTGGCCCAGGTTGACCCAAGAAGCTGGGGCTGCCCCATCCCTGGAGGGGTTCAAGGCCAGTTTTGGAGGGGGCTTGGAGCACCCTGGTGTGGTGGGAGGTGTCCCTGCCCAGGGCAGGTGGTGGCACTGGGGTGGGGTTTAATGTCCCTTCCAATTTTGTTTTATAATCCTATTATATTACTCCCTAATGCTTGCAGGGGAGACAGAGGTACTCATACCCTTATTTCACACCAAAGCACTGAAACACAGCGGGAATGACTTGTTCATCCCAGACTATGTCAGAGAAGAGAAACAAATCCAGATTCCTTAGGCTCTATCCTGGGACATCCACAGAAAGCCTTGAGTTATCCTACATGCCAACCCAAAATCCAACATGTTCCTTACAGCAGGTAGAGCCCAGAGTTCTGCAAACCCACCACCTCCCTGGGGGGCTACATGAGGTGCTGATCTCCCCAGCCAACAGTGGTGGGCTCGGCAGTGAGAGGCGTTTCCCCCAGCCCAGAGCAGGCAGCCTGACCCAGCAGTGGGGCTTTCACAAGCTCTGCATAAACACCAGTGCAGGAAGAGCAAATGCAAACCACATTTCTGCAGAACTCTTCCCCAACCGAAGGGACCTGGGTTCCTAGCCCTGGGAAAACAGCTGAAAAAAGAGGCACGGCCGCCAAAACCTGAGGGTCTAAGAGTCAGCTTTGAAGAAACAAAGGGTGGGAACGTTAGTTTTAATATGGGAATTGATCTGGGGGAGAAAGCCAGCAAGCAACAGAGTAGAGACAGGCGAAAAGGAAATTTACTTTGGCCCTAATCCTACAAACTTAACGCAAGCGAGAGCTTTGCGGACAATGCTCCTCACCTCGCCTCTCAAAGGTCCACCCACAGCCACCAACAGACAGGCAGCTCTTGTTATCCATGGCTCCTGGGGTTCAAGGACGAGGGCGAGGGTGAAAGTAGGTCACCCCGAGCTGGAAGGAGAGGGGTCAGTATCCTGCACCCCTGCTCCTCCCAACGCCTCACCACCACTGTAACATGCAGCTCTGTTTCTTGGGGGAAAACTAGACATTGGAGCTCTCCTCCTTCCGTGACACAAACCTGGCTGCTCAGCCCAAATCCACCAGGGGACCAGGCTCTAACCTGCAATGCCAGAGACAGGAAAGCTGCCTGAAGGGACAGCAGGGCTGCAGACCACATCCACACGCAGGCCAGCTGTCCCTGCCTGCCGTCTGGCCCGGAGGAAGCCAACAGGACCACCCATCGCCCACGCTGGCCACAGTTGGGCTCTGTCCGCACCACGCTGGGCGGCGTGGCCAGGGGAACCCTGCCAGCACCGCCGGTGGGCCCGGCAGCCTCCAAACCACTACCAGGTGGCTTTCAACAAGAACAGCCTGAGCTGGATTTGAACTGGTGCCTGAGCATGGGAAGCTCCAAGTTTCATCCTCAGCCCCCTCAATATTCTCATCTCCCAGGATCTACGTAGAGAAAGGAAGAGGAGTCTGTATGTTGAGTCTCTTCCTTAATTGCTTTTCTCTGCTGCTCAGCCTCCTCGTATGGTGTCTTTTCCTATGGCAAGCATGGATCAGAGAACGCTGCTCCTGCTGGCAAGACCTCCCAGCCTCACGTCAAGGAACAGGATGACAAGCCAACAGTGTAACTCCTTCCCTTCAGCACACAACAAGGCCAAAATTAAGGGTGAAACATTATGCACGAAGCAGGGCTGACAGACAGCTCGGGAGCCCACCCAGCCCCACGCCACGCTGTCCCTCTTCTGGATCCACTCAGCAGTGAGCTGTGAAGTTGACACCAGCACCCCTGGACAACCGGATGCTGGGAAAGCCCCAGTGGCTCCAGCTGCCTGCTGGGAAGCCAGGACATGAGGGATTCCCACAGGATCCCAGCCAAGGTTCAGGCTGGGTGCTGCACCCTCCCATTCAAATAACCAGGGCTTAGTCCAGTTCCTTTCTCTGAGCAGGATCGAAGTCACCGCAGTCACTCCTGGCAAATCTGTTAATTGGGACAGGCTGTGGTTACCACCACAACCTAATACTGTTGGAAAAACAGAGCAGGAACTGCCTCATCCCCTCTGTACCTCCCCTCCCTTCTCCAGAGCTGGCCTCCTGCCCACCCCGCCGCTCATCACTCCACATTTCCAGGACTCATGGAGGTATGAGGAGTTTTATAGGCATTTAAACAACCTAGCATCCTTCCTCCCTGTCCATCCTTTCCTTTTCCCCTGCTCCTTTGGATGTTTCCCTGTCTCCTCCCCATTCAGCTGGTTTCTCCATCAGCAGCCCAGACTTATTTCTGCTCTTATTCATCTTCACAGCAAGATACTCATGATTTTGGGACAGCAAAAGGTTTATCGGGCTGCCTAAGAAACCTCCCTGGGCTCTCCCCATCCAAGGGGACTCCGAGGCATCTAAAGGAAGAACCTGCCAACTTTCTGAACAAAATTTCACTAAACAAATCCTGTCGGTTTTCTCCTCTGTACAGCAGCAGAGGGGTGTTCACTCACTTCAATGCTGAAATAAGATAAGCTGGCTATGAACATCCAGTGGCTACGACAGCCACTCCTTGCCATTGTTTTTTCCTCCTACGAGAGATTCCAGCGTATGAGGAAGGAGACACACAATGGGGGATACCCCGTTCCATCCATACGGACCCGAACCAAGAGAAATCCCACGTGTCGGCGGAAGAGAGGGAGACACAGAGAGAAAACACAGAACGGCGCTGGCATTTCAGGGCACCCTTTTTAGCCACGGCAGGAAGGTCAGAGCCAGAACAGACGACTCCAACACAATGGGCTGCCGAAGCTAAATATAAACCTGTCCAGGGCATGGATACAGGAGTTTGTTTTTACAGCGAGCCGCCAGACAATCGACATTGTGCCACATCCCTGCTCAAAATAAATCACGGCTTTATCACTCCTGACAGCCTTTGTATTTTATCACAGAGGCAGAGCCCACGCTTACACCCCTTTGCCAGTCTAAGTCAGTGGAAATGATTAATGGAGAATGAGAAATACTCTAAATTTTCCATTTCTACTATGCCAGTCCAGGAAAATCTGTCATGTTGCTCTCCTGTGATGGGACCACCTCATTAGGGAGCCATTTATCCAGCTTCCTCACACACGCTACCCTTAATGTTACGTTAACTGCTACAAACGCCCGCACTCTCAAGCCCACAGGCCTTTCCCAATATGCCACTTGGCAAAAAACTGCTTTTCCTTAAACCTGGGTCACATGCTGAGGTTTTTACACTTTGCTCACAGATACCAAGATCTGGTCGACGAACAGTTTTGCTGGGTAAATGTCACAGGCAAAAACAACCTCAGTACGATTCTTAGAACCGAAGAGATTTTTTTAGAAGAAGGGGGAACTCTGGTGGAGCTAGAAACCTGAGGTGTTAAAAGCAAGGAAAAGAGAATCAGAGCTAAAATATGCTTCAACCCCAATGAATGGAAGGAAAAGCACCCTAGCTAGAATCCAGGATGCTGGTTTTTAAGGAAAAAAGAAACCTGTGGTGCCATGCCAGTAACACATTTGTTATTTGGTACCCAGGGAAACATCCAAATGATTCTCATGGCTGGTATTTAACTTGGTATTTCTTGCTGGGCTTATGTTAGAGCAGAGAAATCATATCCTTACTCTCGAGCATGTACTTCTTGGCAATGGGCAGAGAGAGCAGTCGGATGTGACCGATGAGGGAGCCCCAGGCGTGGGCTCTGGAGAGCGGAGCTTCGGGCGGCAGCGGGCTGTACGGCTGGATCACGAAGTAAACAGTCAGCAAGACCAACCCCAGCGTGAGCAGGCCCTGTGAAAGAGAACAGGCATGTAATTAACTACAGTGCAACGAACTGGTGTGTCTTCAGAACAGGACACACCTTCTGGCTGGTATCAAAGGGTTGTGGCTGCGTGCTCCAAGAGGAACACTCACATTTTTGCTGTGGCTCCTTGTTTAACTGCAATGCTATTTACGTACACAGAGCTGTCACTCAGTTTTAGGGCTGCCCAAGGACAAAAATCAAGCAGCTTTCAAACCCAAACCCCACAACTCTGCTCTTCTATCTTAGCACTGTGAATAATCTAGCACCAGAGCAATGAGGATCACAGAATCATAGAATGGNGCGCTGGACCTGTTCCAACAGTTCCATGTCCTTTCTATGTTGAGGACTCCAGAACTGAACACAGTGCTCCAGGTGGGTGTACATCCACAGATACTTCCGATTCCTCCCACCTAACCAAATAAAAGCTTGCACTTCTGCCATACCTCTTACACAAGGTTTTCAAGGCTTTTTGCAAACATCTGTCAAGCCTTGGAAACACTTTGGCAGAGTTGGCACCAGCTCCCTCCTCCATACCAGGATCCCAAAAAAGCCTTAAAGGGACAACGTGACGCATTTCTCCCCCCTGGCCAAAGTCAAAGAGAATCAACAGCAAAAACAAGAACAGAATCTGAAAGTTCAAGCTTCCAGTTTCCTGTTCTCCTGCCTCATTTTACAGCTTTTTATAGACTGTGAGGAAGAAAGCTTGATGCTTCTTTTCTAAATAGAAACCATCCTGATGATTTTGTACAGATGACACTAAAATATTCCTGAATATTATGCCAGCTGGAAGCTCCTCATCCTTGCAGCAAACATGTTGAACCTGCCTAATGAGAGCGTCCTTTTACCCACTTTGCAAAACTTTTTACAGCATCTTTTAGTCAAGGGCCCCAAAACATTTTACTAGCATCAAGCATCATGGCAACAGGTTTATTAGACTAGAAGAAGAATAAAGACAGGTAAGAAGCTCGTGACAGGGTCAGAAACAGAACCTCAATCTCTTCATTATTCAACACTGAACTTTAAGAACCTCCTTCCTTCCTCAGGTTTCCACTGAGAGTGCTGACACTGGGAATCTCTGCCCGAAGAATCAATCCAAGTCTCATTCTTTAATAAGGAGAGGTGTTGACATGTTAAACTTTCAATGCACATGAGTCATTTCAAATCTTGGTCAGCTGTCTTCTGTTTTCAAACCAACTCATGGGGCAAAGGAAGGAAGCTACACTTCCCAGCTTTTTAAATAAAGGACTCAGAAAAAGCCATCCAGAAAATGCAACGGGAAGTAAAAGGCTCAGGTGCAAAAGGAGAACTCCAGCCCTCAAAAATAATCTGTGCACACCCAAAAGACACCTTACCTTGTAGAGAATCACTAAGACAGGATACCGCGGAGGTCCCCTTTGGGGTTCATTTCTTTCCAAGAGCTGCCTGATGAACTTCTCTATAGCTTGTTCTGACATCCCACACTGGTGGCCAGTCTGCCTCACTAGATCAATGGTCTCTGATAGCTTGTCATAGATGCTGAGCTCGTTGGCCGAAAGCTCCATGGCCTCCAATGAGTAATCCCTGCAGAGAGATTCAGGATGTTAACAGAAAACAGGTTCCAGCTGTACAGCCCAATCCCAGCATGTGCAGAGAGATCACAGGAACGTCGCCATGTCCAGGCAAGAAGGAAGGTTTTGCTGGAACAAACCTGTTGGCAGCCAAAGGCACAACATTTAGCTGCAGTCCTAATAGTCTCAGCTGGTTCAGTATCTCCCAGGGATAGAAAGAAGCCGTGAAATTTCCTGACAAGAGAAGAACTGGCCGAGATTCACAGCTTATGTAAATGAACAAAGCTTCCCAGAAATCAATGAAACTCCATTTATTCATCTATTCCAAACGAATCCGTCCCATAAAGCGATTGCTCACCAAGTACAAGAGCCAGCAACACAAAGCTGATCATCACACACAGTAGCCAAGCTAAGCTCTTCCTGCGCTATAATTTTAGGCACTTATTTGAACGTAGATTTGTTTTCATTAAATCTCCTGTCAGTAACAAGAACAGGACAGAGAGACAAGCAGTATGTGCGGGGCAAAGTTCAATAGTTGACAATTTGTTCAAATTTTCGCAACCTGATGTCCAGGCCATCTGATTATTGAGTAACAGTAACGTGATAGCACCACGCTCTGCAGGCAACAGAAGGTCCTAGTTCCCCTGAAAATTTGCCTGCAGGTCATTCATTCAGCAGAAATACCACATAACACCACGGCAAGAATTGTATTGTGAATGCAAGACAGAGACAAAATGGCATTTAACAGCAAATTACTTCCCAGGGAAGTTTGTAGGAACACACCTATGAGCAATCAACATTAAGATGCCAAAACAAATAAATAAAGAAAGAACTGTGCTCGTCTACCACTCCCCCTGTCTGCCACAAAGGCAGAGCCTCATGACACCAGAGCAGCAGATGGGCTGAAGAAAAGATGTAAAGAAATTGCTGGACAAGCTAATAGCTGCCAACACCAGAATCTTATTGTTAAGAGAGACATTTAGCCTCAGAAGAAACACTGCTGGGGGAAAGGAAGCATCTATGAGGCTTTGCTTTGCTTCTTGTTTCTGAGCCAGGAAAAATAACCTGGATTAAACCGGGACAAACTTAAATTCTTCCCGGAGAGACACAGTTTAGCAATGCATTACCCTGACCATCATGCAAAACCACCAGCAGCACAACCAATACATTCAACTCATAGCTGAAAAATGGAAATTTTCTCCCTCTTTTGCTCCACATACCCCCTGACACCAGGGACCAGCCTGTGAATCTTGTTCAGCAAACAAACTTGAAGTCTGAGTTGCCTTTAAAGAACTGGCCGACAGCTCTCCCCCTAAACCACAAGCTCCTAAAAGTCAGAACTCAAGCAATGGCATTTTTAGGATTATTTTTTTTCCTGCAATGCTAGGGTGTAGTTTCAGGAAAAAAAACAAACAAACAACAAAACACTTTACAACAGGACTACCAGCTTCTCTCCCCTGCAAAATCAACTCCCTGTTCTGCTCTGGCACATTTGTTTATGTGGTCACATGGTGAATCAGATCAGGAAAATTATCTGGCTGAAAAATAACCCCTATTTGTTTGGTCAGCAGCTGCCCAAGCATCCAACTCGAGCGGTTAATGTCAGACGTTATATTAACATTAGTGTCAGATTTCCAGCCACAGCCTTAGAAACACCAAAGGAGTAAAATGTCAAATTAAAACCTAACCCCAAGCACGCAATGAGAACACGCTGCACTATATTGCCAGGTTAATTAGCTCCTGGCCCTGTTCTACCGACATTCCTTGCGTTCCATGCAAATATTTGTCCCAGATCTTACCACCTGAGCAGACCCATGGGCCAGCAAAGCTGCCCCAAACCAGGTTTGATCAGTAATATCTCATCATGGATCGTAAGCTCTCCAAGGCAGGGACCTTTTCTTCTTGTCTGTAAAGCACCTGGCATGCACTTGGCTCTATAAAAACAACACATTGCTTTACAAACTCTTCCATTTATGTAATACCCTGATTCATGTAACAAGCAAAGGCCAGCACATCTGCAGGATATTAAATGCCTTTTTCTCCCCCAGCTTTTATGATTACTCTAGTTGCCTTGACACTGCAACCGGTGCATTAAATGGTCTGAAAGGTTATCTAACTTCCTCTGGAGCCCGTGTGCCAAAGCTTTCGCCTGTGAAACCCTCCTGTGCCCGATTCCAGCAGATTCAGCAAGCTTCCCCTGCTTACAGAACCTGCCTGGAGCCACCTACAACAGAAATGCTGTCAAACATGGTGATTTCCTCCTTTCCAAATAGCAGGAGCATCCTAGTAGGAAAAAATGCCCAGATACATCTTCCCCTTCTCTACATTTTTCTTCAGCTCTGAGCAAACACCTTTTGTTGACAACCCCTGCAAGTCACAGGCACTAAAAACCCAACACAGCTCCTTGGCAAACTAAAAAGTAACCAAGCTCCTTAGCTAGGAAATGAGGCATTAAGCTCCCACATTGTTTCGAGAACAGATGAGGCCTTAAAAAACAAATAACAACCCATTATCTCTCTTCCTATGGCCACAATACAACCGACAAAATAATAACAACAGACTACTGTACCCACTCTGCTGTCGCACGCACAGACTGAGCAAGTCTTATCCCTCGGACACAGCAGCCCCTCAGAGACAGGCCTTTGAAACTGGGGAACCCATATGTTAGGGCTATTTTATTATAAACTCCACCACCCCAGGAGGAATAAGCAGCTCTCTCTGCAGACATACACAGCGATGGTTCTCGGCCTGAAGGGTTTCCACCCAAGCTCCCAGTCCCAGCAAACCCCATGCACAGGGAGGTGTTTGGACCTAGGCCTTAGAAAGATAAATATTTAGAGACAAACGCTGTTGGAGGAGTCTCTTAGAGGGACTCTTTAAAAGGGAAAGCTTGCTCGCCTTGCTGGTGGAGCTGAAACAGCGATATAAATTTTAAAATAACAAGCAACAAAACCAAACCAAACCTATTCTCATCTGCTTTAGCACCATTAATCCGCCTCCCTCGGCCCTGCTCAGGGGGGTCAGGCCCCTGCCTTGTGCTAAAACCCCTCCGGAGCGGGGCCTACACCCCACCACAGGCCCCAGCATCGCCCTTATGTATCTCTGAAGCAGAGGAGCTCCAGCCAGGGTATTTTTTTTTTTAAATAAAAGTAAAATCAATACGTTAAAGGGGAAAACAGCCCCTCATCCCCCCTCCCCAACCCCCGCAGTCGGGCGCCTGGCGAAGGCCTGGCTGAGGCCGGGGACGCCCCGCCAGGCCCGGGGAGCCGCCCGCCACCC
>VXBW01004376.1:101471-125742 GCA_013400375.1 Thinocorus orbignyianus
CCCCAGCATCCACCTCCAGCACCTCCTATGGTCCCCCAGACCCTACAGCAGCCCCCCCAGACCCATTTGCCTCCTCCAGCTCTGCTGAACCCCCTTTCTTCTTCCCACCAAGCTTCCCACCCATCCAATGCCCCCCTGAACCCCACTTACCCCGCAGCTCCACGGGGACACGGATGCTGGTTCCCACAGCGTGAATGACAAGCAGAGACCACTTGCAGGGTGTTAACCCCCCAAAAAAGTATGGAAAAGCCCCAAAAAGAATGGGAAAAGCTTCCAAGAGTAAAGGGCTGGGAGATGGAGCAAGCAGGAGGTCCCTAGAGCTGCCCCATGGCACGGAAAGCTGGGAAGAAAGCAGGAACAAGGGGTTTCAGGAACAGCTTCAGTCCTTAATTGCAATTAAATGCCTTTTTGGAGTGGCAGTGACGGACTTTTTTGGTATCTCTCCGGCCTTGTTTAAGTTCTCAGCTTCAACAACTTCCTGCAGTGAGGAATTCTGCTGTTTAATTAAACATTGCCAGGATAAGTACTTCCTCTGATCAGGTTGGAGTTTCCTGCCCAGTCCATCCCAGTGTGGGATGGGGTCTCCGCGTCCCGATTTCACTGCCTTTTGAGGGGAATGGGGTGAAATTCTGGGCCACAGAAAGCTTTAGGTCGCTGATTTGTCCCCACTCGGCAGGAGCTTGTCTGGGTTCTCTGCTTCCAAGGTGGACAGTGGCAAATGCCTGGTGACTTTGGGCTGGTTTCCAAGCTCTTCTGCAATCTCGGCTTGGCTGGGGCAGCTCCTCTGTTTCTCACGAAGTGCCCTGAGGAATTACAAATGGCTCAAAGGGAAACAACCTGATTTGCAAAAAAAAATAATTAATAAATACATAGATTCCTGTGGTGCAAACAAATATGCATTTCCCTGTTGCTATTAATATCTCAGACCTTGGTCCTCTTCCAAACGCTGGTTTAGCAGCTTGCAAATGAGCGGTGCCTTTGATTCTGGAGTGGGAACGTTTGCTGGGATGGTGAACGATTAAATGCCATGGGTGGACCACGTTTTTGGGGCTTTATCACCTTCCTGGTGTTTCTCTCAACCTGGCAATGAAAAACTCTTTTCCAAGTTTGAAGTGGAGTAACAACTTGTTTTCTGCAACACCACTGGGCACAAACTCCCCCTTTTTTTTCCCTAAATGTGATTTCCAGTGGAACGATACAGACTTTTCTGCCTGTCTGCTGTTCTGGGAAGCCTTTTCTTTCACAGATCTCTCTTTTGGGCCCTTTTCAAGCTCCCCTGGTTTTTCTTTTCCAGCAGCAACAGCACAGTTTGAAAGTATTCCTGCATTTGCTGCCATCTAATGGGAGGATTTAGCCTCAGCGACCTCAACTCTTAATTTTGCGAGCAAATAAAACCCAATCCTGCTGCTGCTCAGCCAAGCAGCGTCTTCCCGCACATAATCCCGGTAAATTTAGGCGAAGGGAAAAATCTGATCTGCTGGATGGCTCTGCACGGGGTCACGCAGACCCAGCAAAAAGAGCCTTTTGGGGTTAATTAGGCTGAAATGGTGCTTCTCTTATCACAGACCAGTCTTGCAAAGTGTGGTCAGATTTATACTATTTGACGATAAAACAGTAAAACGAGAATAGTGAAGATGGGCCCAAACAACAACAACAAAACCGTTAAATATCCCAAATGCAGGCACAGCTCTGAACTGAGGCACGTCAACTGCTCCTGAGGAGCTGTGGTCTTCAGGATGCTCCCACTCCTCCATCAGTAAAAATACTTTATAATGAACTACGATAAAAAAGGATGGACATGGAATGGGAGTATGAATGTATTGCATTAAGAAAATAAAGTATTTTATGAATTTTAGGGCTATGAAGATGATGAGGGGCCTGGAGCATCTCTCTTACAAGGAAGGGCTGAGGGACTTGGGGCTTTTTAGTCTGGAGAAGAGAAAACTGAGGGGGGATCTGATCAACGCCCGCTTAAAGGGTGGGTTTCAGAAGGATGAGGCCAGTGTTTTCTCAGTGGTGCCCAGTGACAGGACAAGAGGGAATGGGCACAAACTGGAGCAGAAGTTCCATCTGAATATGAGGAGAAGTGCTTCACTGTGAGGGTGGCAGAGCCCTGGCAAAGGCTGCCCAGAGAGGTGGTGGAGGCTCCATCTCTGGAGACAAAACCTGCCTGGACACGTTCCTGTGGGACCTGCTCTGGGTGGACCTGTTCTGGCAGAAGGTTGAACTAGATGATCTCCAGAGGTCCCTTCCAACCCCATATCATTCTGTGATAGAGCCCAGGGAGGACAGCTTATGGCATGGGACGGGAGCTTTGGTGGAACAGAGGTGCTGGAGCACTGAGGTGGGGCACGCAGGGGAGATAAATCAGCTGTAAGAGACTTGGAAATCCCTCTGTCATTGCACAGTGGCACCCCACTCATAATCCTGATTTCACTGCCCATGATCTTGGTCTATCTCCATCTGCAAATCAGCACCATTTCCATGGGGTGATTTCTGGGTACAACCCAGGGCTGGCCCAGTTTGTAGGTGTAATTCTGTGAGCAGCAGAACCGAGATAGTCAGCTCTCACCTGACTCCGGGCAGGTCTCTCCTGTGGAAATTTGTCATTGTCTGATACAGACTGAACTTAAACTGCAGTTTTTCCATCGATAGGGATGTTAATTAGTCTCAGTTACTCAGGCTTTATTCATACAGCAATCACAATTGTCACCCATCAGGGACTGCTAAAAAATAGCCCCTGGGCTCCAAACCCAGTTGAGGCAGGGAAAGAAAAACCAGGTACATTTCCACTGGCATCAGAAGCTGTTAGACCTTGTTTCCTTCAAAAGCTGAGCTGTAACAGCATCAGAAACTTGCAGAATTACGTTTTTATTTTTTTTTTAAACTATATAGTGTTATTAGAAAATCAACTCTTGTCCCTATATTTTTATCAGGCAGAAACTGGCTGCTGTTATGCTTTGCCATAATATTCATCTAAATAATAATAATGGCAACAAAAAGCAAACCCATCTGAGCAGAATTATTCCCCCAAAATCCGCATGTAAGCAGAGTCTTTAAATACAGAACTGCTGGGGATGAGGCAAGACATGTGATATGTACAAATATTAAAATATAATATTTGGTTTCTTATTTATTTATTCTGCTTGTCTTTCTCTGCAAATAATATAGTTCTCTGCGTCAAGCCATAAAAAAAAAACAAAACAAAACAAAACAAAAAAACAACCAACAAAAAACAAACCACCAAATCTTGAAACTGTGATTTAGATTTTTCAGGCTGGGTTTTAAAACTTCATAAAGAAGTGGTGGCGGCAGAAGGGTGGGGTGCAGGAGCTTCCTCTTCTCTACCCATCTTGAGATTCGCTGCAATAGTGCAAAAATTTGGCCAAAAATCCTTTTCCGGGAGCAATGCAAAGAAAAGGGCTCTTGCATGCATCTATCAGATCCTACATCCCACCACCCCAGAGCTTTTTCGGTTATCCTGGATGTGCTTTTGGGGCTTTTGAATTTATTTTGAGCAGTTTTTAGTAGTTTTCTGTCAAGACCTGTTATTGCTCACTGGGATGATAAACCAGGCAAGAGAAAAACTAGCTTTACTTTGCCTAATTGGAGAGGGTTACAAAGTGCCTTTAGGATATACTGCATATTTCATCATTCCAGATCCAACGTGATCAAAAACCCAGAGCAGAAGTCACCGTTGTGCAGCAGCACCAACACCCCTAAATCCACTTATTTTTTACTCCTGGGATTCATTTCTTTTATCCCAAGACTCAGTTTTGCTCCCTGCTGCTTCCAGCATCATTCCAGTAGCTTGTATCCAGCCGGGTTCCTTTTCTTCCTCTTTCCTTAGACCGTTTTCTTTTGTCTGTGAAAGAAAGTGGTGAAGTTTCCCAACAGGTATTTTGGGGTGGGAGGGTGAGGGAGGTGTTCATGTGCTCTGGGATAACGGCAGGAGGTGACCGGGAATGGGGCTGGGTGACAACCAGCTCCTCTGCAGCAGCTTTTGCTCTCAGCATCCAAGGGAGATCAGATGAAACAGCCACGTGAAGAGCTGAGATGATTCCCAAGGGCTATTTTTATGCTTTTCTGGCCATTGCTGCAATTTCAGCTCACAACGGGTGTGTGTGCGTGGGTCTGTCCATCACCAGCAGCAGCCCTTTTTCTTCTGCAGTGGCTTTGGTACCTCTTTTGCCTTATTTTTAAATTCATCTTCACGAACTTTGAGCAACCTGGGAGAAAAGGAAGCAAATTAGCCGGGTATTTCTACCTGTATTTCTCATTGGTTTGCAATTTCTCTTGACTAGCATTGGTGAAGGAGGCTCAGCATGGCTAAAAGGAGTTAGGAGTCTCACAGCTCAGCGGGATTTGAGAACCATGGGCTGTCCTAAAAAACACCAGCCTAAATAGAATCTTGGACAGAAATCATTTCAGGGGAAAATCAGCACCATCCTGAAAAGGGTTTTATTAATCTTCTTGTAATGCTGACTGCTCAGGAAACACCTTACAGCACTTATCTCTGGCCGTGCACATGCTGCTCCGAGGTTTCCCTGACATTTGGGCACAGGGAGTCTCAAGTGACAGCAGAACAGCAGCATCTGGAGTTAAAAAAGCAGGGAGGGAGCCCATTAAATTCAAGGCAGCCAGCAAAATCCAGGCATCTCACCTGACTAAGCTGACCATGGACTCGCAGACGTTGTGGCCTGAGGCAGCGCTGCACTCATAAAACGTGAGCTGATGCTCCTGGAAGACAGAGAGCCCAAAGAGAAATGTGATATTCTTGCACTGGAATAGATTAATACAGGAGTAAATAACCATGGGATAGTCACGGTGTCAAGGGGAAACAGAAGGACTCAAGGGGACAAATAACTCAACGAGTTATTGGAACGTGAGGCTGAAATCCAGGTTTTCTGGTAGCTCCAGCACCAAAATTTAGTGTCAAGGAAAGGGCTGACACTGCAGGTGAAATGAGATGGGATGCACTCTGGTTAGTGGAGTGAACACAGAGACATAACTGGACGTTCCCAGGTCTTTTTGTGCCTGCCAGTGATGGAGGTGTGGGGGAAAAAAAAAAAAAAACAAAAAACCAAACCAAACCAAAAACAAAACAAAAAAACCCCAAAGCATCTAACCCCTTGTCCTCCTGTCCCCATTTGTAAAACTAGTCCATGGATACTGGCCCAAATCCCATAAACTTTGAAGTTAAGTTGTTAAAGGTGAAATTCTTCTCACTGAATTTTTATTAGCTCCCTACATTTGAAGAGATTAATCTTACTTCAAACATTTCACTGTCTTTCAAACAGGTAGGGCTTGGTGGTTCTATTATTTAGATGATGCTGGGAAGGTATGTGGCATTTCCCAGCAAAGATAAGTAGGGCTGAAAATGGTTGAATTTATAGATCCAGCTCCATAAACTGTTTCTCTGTGGTGGTGCTGAGACAGAAATAGAATGACCAGGGGAAAGCGGGGCAGGAGAGGGTGAAAGATGGGTCTGATCACGGAATCATGGAATTGTCAGAGTAGAAAGGGACCTGTAGGGATCATCCAGTACCACTCCCCTGATAAAGCAGGGTTGCCCGGAGCACATCCCTCAGGACTGCATCCAGGTGGGGCTTGAAGGTCTTCAGAGAAGGGGACTGCACACCCTCCCTGGGCAGCCTCTGCCAGGACTCTGACACCCTCACCCCAAACAAATTCCTCCTCAGATTCCAATGGAACTTCCCCTGTTTCAGCTTGAGCCCGTTGCCCCTCATCCTGTCACTGGGAACCACTGAGAAGAGTCTGGCTCCATCCTCCTTCAAACCACCCTTCAGATCCTTGTGAGCATGAAGAAGGTCTCCCCTCAGCCTTCTCTTCTCCAGGCTCCAGAGTCCCAGCTCTCTCAGCCTTTCCTCCTCAGGGAGATGCTCCAGTCCCTCCAACATCTTTGTTGCCCTACATGGACTCTCTGCAGCAGTTCCCTGTCTCTCTTGAACTGGGGAGCCCAGCACTGGAGGCAGGATCCCAGTTGTGGCCTCCCCAGTGCAGAGCAGAGGGGGAGAATGACCTCCCTCGACCTTTGATGATGTACAAAAGGTGACTGAAAGGCTTTCACCGTTCTCCAGGTCCTCAGGCTGCTGGCACCCATCCTAAGCTGTCCCTGCCTAACCTGGGGGGACAGCATGGGGACAGCAGGGCCCTGTACCTACCTTGGCCAAGCGTTCCCCCTCCTCGGTAGGGACCTGTCTCTCAGCAGCGCAGTCGGTTTTGTTCCCGAGGAGCAGAATAACGACTCCGTCTTCTGCTCCTTCCTGGGAAATTAAAGAGGGGAGGATTAGGAGCATGACTGAATCTCCCTTGAGCCACAGTCAGTCACACCATCTACACACACCCTGGAGCACCGTAAAGGATATCCACGGATTTGGGCTGATAATAGAACCTTAAATACTTATGTGAGTTTAACACCATATAAGAATGGGATTTTTCTTTTTATTAAATCTTAAATCATCTCTCCCTGTCTATTACTGGGGGCACATTGGACGAATCACCCTTGCAGTGAATTCACTGTGTGTTCAACATCAGGAACCCTCCAGAAGATGCTCTGGTTGGGATCTACATGCACTGAAGAAAGTGACATCCCATTTTGTTCCAGTGCTTGTAAACAGAGACTTTGTACTTGGCTGGCAATCTCTGACAAGAAGTCTTTAATAAGACACGTGTTATTTCCTGTTTCGCAGGGCTCAAAGTGAGCTATTCTTGATTTAAAAGTGTTGTCAAAATAACTTTTAACATTTTCCGGTTTTTAATGTGTCATGAGTTGCTCATTATCCCAACAATGCTAGCAACAAATCACCCAGGAAACACTGCAAAAGCGTGACAACTGTCACTGTCTGAATTTCAACCCTCCAATAAAAATTATTTTCTAACCAAAACAAAGCAAAATGCCCTTTACAAAGTGGTTGGTCACCTGCAGAGGTCCATTCCTAACTGGTGGCAGGGGTCAGGTGGGGAAATGCTGATCTCAGAGATCCTAGATTTTGAGGACAGGAAGAGGTTTTCCTGCTTCACCCACCTGGATGCAGCTCAGCCAGTACCGTGTGTCCGAGAAGGAATACTCTGACGTGATGTCGTACATCAGCACCACCCCGTCCGCCTTCCGGAAGAATTGCTTGGTGATGCTGCGGTACCTGTGTGCATTTTAAACCATCACCCACACTGTCTAAGGAGGCTTTTGCCTAAGAACGATCTGAAATCCCAGTGGGAAAGCTGGGAATGCATGTCTAACAAAAAATAAGAAAAGAAAAAAAGGCAAACCCCAGATTTTGCTCCTATCCTAATTGTAGAGGCCTTTATCTTAATTACTTCCTTTATTATGCTTTTACAGATCACACACAGTCCAGAGTCCCTTCTCAAACACCCCTCCCTTTCCAAGCAAAGCCGGTAAAATTAATTTCCACTAAACTACCAGAGAAAACGAAACCAGAGGTTGCTCTCCTGAAGCAAACAGGGCAGCAGCTCACCTTTCTTGACCAGCTGAGTCCCACAGGCGGAGAGCAAAGTGCTTGTTGTCCACGATGAGGTTTTTGACCTGATAATCCAGCCCTAAGAGACACATAAAGGGGAGATTTTGATAGCATAGAGTCCATCCCTGCAACATGGAGAAAGCACACGGTGCAGGTGTGGTCTGAGTTTGTAGCTGGTCCCAAGTGAACCTCCAGCTTTTAGATCTTTAATGGCTGGATTTTGTGAAGGTCTCCAATCTCATGATGAAAGAGACCAGACTGGTTAAGAGAGGAGAAGAAAGCTAAAAGGCAAAGCAGAGAGAAAAGCATCAGGGCCAGCGGTATTGCTGCCATGGAGAGGACAAGCAGGACCAGCTTTGCCTGCTCGTGGGCACCCAGGCCTGTGAGGTTGGTGGCCCTATTTGGTCCCTGGTGGCAGGTTTTACAGCACGCTTGGCATTAGCTGTAATGCACATGTAATGATCACCAGCAGTTTGTGGGGTTTTAAAAAAAAGGGAGTTGTGAAAGTTCAGCCAAGAGGACGCAGAGCTGTGCTGGAGCTGGAGACCTACCCACGGTGGCGGTGAGGTGCGGGTTGAAAGAGTCGGCATGCAACCGGTACAGGAACGATGTTTTGCCCACGTGGGAGTCCCCGATGAAGAGCACGTTGTAGAGGTGGTCTGGGCCCAGGGAGGCTTCAGAGGAACTCCTTGGGGCAGCTCCTGCCCCATCTGCAGTCACAGCCCCCAGCTCTCCTGGGCTGGGCTCACCTTCCTGGCTCATTTTCTGCCCAACTTTTTGCTGCTTCTCCCTTTGACCAAGACTGAGGTCTTTGCTCTGGTCTCCCAAGAGCTCCCTTTGAGACTGTGTGCTGCTGTTGGCTGCATCCCCCAGTAAGCTGTCTCCAAGGACCATACCCAACTGATCATTCCCAGTATCTTCCTGTTGGACTCCTTGGTGAAGGGTTGATGCTGGTGGAACCTCTTGTTTTGGATGCTCAGCAGGTCCAGCAGCTACTTGCTCTGTTTCCATTGTGTGTGGTGGCTTCTCCTCCAGCTGCTGGGAAGCAGTGTGAAGCCTCACCTTATCTGCCTGTGCCGAGACCTGCTCCTGAAGCTTGCTTTGGGCTGCTTGTCCCGAAGCGCCTAGCCGCTGCACATCTGGAACAAGAACATCCTTCTGCATCACAGTTTCCAGCTTTAACGTGCTGATTTCTACTGGCACCTTGGAGACCAGAGAGGTCAGCACAGACACACCGTCATCACGGCTCTGCTTTAGCCCTAGATCCTGACATTCCACTAAACTCCAGGCCCCTGCCTCCGGCCTCTCTCCCTGCACCACTTCCAGACCTGGAGCTCCATCCAGAGGCTTCCCCTCTGCCACAGCCCTCTCTCCCTGCAGTAATTCCAGTGGTTGTGTATCCCCTGGGATCTGTCCATTGGGACCAATGAGCGCTCCCAGCTTTGCTTCCAGACTGGGACACTCAACAGCTGCATCAGGCTCAGGACACAAAGTAGTCTCAACTGGAGGGGATACACATGGACCAGCAGCTCCCTCCCGGGGGTCTGGGGTAGGAGCTGCACACAGACCTGCCATGGAACCAGGAGTCTGCTCCTCTTCCTGCATTCCAGCGGCACCCAGGGGTGCCAGCTCTGCTTCTCTGCCCCTTCCTGAAGTTGATTTGAGCTCCTCCACCTCTGCAATTAGCTGTGTATTGCAATCAGTACGTTGAGCCTCCAGCGCCTCCAGGCTGTCAGCTTCCTCCCGTGCCTGCACATCTGCACCAGCCCCGTCTCCCTGCCCAGCTCCTGCTCCCTGTGGATCAACCGCAGGCTCGTGTGGCAGCTCATGCTCACCCTGCCCTTGTGCCCCATCCTCAGCCTCCTCTGTGAGCTGACTGGCTGCATGGTCCTCCCCTCCTTGGAGGGTTTCAAGGATGGGACCCCCATGCAGCTCCATGTCTGCCTCTACCGTTTCCACTAACTCTGGTTTATCGACCTGATCCAGGGGTTCAACATCTGGAGCCACACTCCCTCCCTGCTCTGTATCTAGGGAGGTGATCTCACCCAGGGGATGCAGATCTGCCCCTGTGCCCCCTCCTGGGGTCAGTTGGAGCTCATCCACCTCTGCAATTAGCTGCACATTTGCATCAGTGCTCTGGTCCTCCAGTGTGTCCAGGATTTCAGCCTCTTCCCATGGTTGTACACCTGCACCAGCCTCCTCTTCCTGCCTGATGGTCACTCCATGGGGGTGAAGCACAAGCTCATGTGCCAGCCCTTGCGCCTCAGCCTCCTCCATGAGCTGCACAGCTCCATGGTCCTCCCCTCTATGGAGGGTTTCAAGGCTGGGATCCCTGTGCAGCTCCATGTCTGCCTGGGAGCCCTCTGTCTCCATTGTTTCCACTAACTCTGTTTTATCAACCTGATCCAGGGGTTCAACATCTGGAGCCACACTCCCTCCCTGCTCTGTATCCAGCGACCTGGCCTCACTTGGTGGCTGCAGATCTGCCTCTACCTCTGGAAGCTCCTGCACATTGTCATCGCTGCTCCGAGCCCCCGGTGGTGGCACATCTCGTCCTGCTCTGCCTTCTTGCAAGTAGGTGGGTGACACAGCCACCACCACTTCTGGTCCCACACTCCCTCCCTGTGCTGCCTCTCCCCTCGCAGACTCACCCTGTGGCTGTGGCACCTCCACATTCCCTTCCTCGGCCCGTGTTCTGCTGCTCCCTCCATGCTGAGCCTGGGCTGGCAGCTCCTTGGCATCTACAGTCCATCCCTGAGGCTGCTCCTCCACCCCAACATGCTTTTCCTCCAGCATCCCAGGGTCAGGAGCTGCTGTCACCTCAGGGAGGACAGCGTCCCCATGGGCTGCTCCCTCTCCCAGCGATGCTGGCTCTGGCTCCAGGCGCTCTCCTGGCTCTATTTCAGGTTTTTTGGAGACCCCCAATGGTAGGTGAGCCTCTTCCCCCAGCTCCATGCCCAGGGGCTGTGTGTGCTCTCCCAGAGCTGCACCCAGCCCAAGCTCATCCATGGCAAGCTGCCACCCCGCTGCTAGTCCTGCCTCAGGCAGCCCCAAACCTGCCTCCAGGTTTTGTCCCCGACCTAATGTCGCTTCCTCAGCTTCTCCTGGGTCCCATGCTCTTTTCTGCATCCATCCTTCTCCCTCCACCTCCACCAGCACCTGTTCTCCTGCCTCTGCACTCTCTCCCGGTGTTCCTTGAGAGTGCTCAGCTGCCTTTAGAATCAGCTCCTTCACAGCAGCACCCTTCTCCTGCAGGAATAACATCCTCTGTACCTCCTCGGGGCTCTCTCCCTGCTCTGCCCCAGGCTCCTGAGCCCTGTGGTGCCCGGCTCCCACAGACGCACCAGCCTGTGTCATGTCTGGAGGATGAAGCTCGGCTGCAGCCAGTCCCTCTTTCAGGTCTCCTTCAACCAGCTGGTGACCGACGTGGCCAGGGAGGGTCTCTCGCAGGATTCCAGGGGTTGTGCCATGGGCTGTGGCTGCCTCCGGCTCTGTCTGGGGTTCAGCATCGTTCTGAGGGTGATGGGCAGCATCTGCTGGGGCTGGGGGTGCACCCGGTGCCTGTGGTTTCAGCTGTTTGCTCAGAGCCACTATTGCATCATTCATCTCTCTTAGCAAAGAGCTTTGGTCAGAAAAGCGTTCCTCTTTCAGAAATTCTGGGAAGGGGTCCTCTTCCACAGAGCTCGCTCTCCGTGGGGTTCCTAAGAGGCTTATTTCTGCCGGTGGCATTTCCCAAACCCTGGAAAGGGCAGAAAAGGGAGGGAGGGAGGTCAGCCCAGGCCCCAGGTGAGGCTCCAGCTCCCTCCCATCCATCTGGGCTGGTACCAGAAGGGTCCCCCCTCATCCACCACCTCACCCCATCCTTCTCCAAACCCCACCTCTAGGTGGTACTGGTGGGTCACACAGGCAGCTACCAGGGAAAGGGGAAAATGGGATGCATCTCCCAGGGATACAGGGGCTGAATCCTGCCTGGCAAGTGAACGTGCCTCTTCTCAGGCTCCGTGTTCATGTTATCAGAGATGAAAAAACCCCACCTCTCAGGCAGGTACAGTGACTGCCTGAGCCAGGGAGCAACACAGGGTGCTGAGCTGGGGTAAGTGGTCTGACCCCGGTGATGAGAGATGGGTGGGAAAGGAGCAATAAAAGGAATGTCACATTTTGCCTGGGGAGGGAGGAGGACTTGGGTGCCCGGTACCAGCTCGTGGATGTTAAGGGCACAAGCTGGACCAGCAGCTGGTACCCAGGACCCCTTACACTTGGTGGGTGCTCTTGGCTTTGGGCTCGTCGCTCTGGGACCCCAGCCTGATGCGCATCTCGGAGCGGTACTTCTCGCTCTTCTCCGGACTCAGCTGCAGCAAGCGGGGTGGAGAGAGGGGAGAGAAAAGCACTTGGCACATGGTTCAGAAACCATGCTAAATTTTCCAGCTGGAATCCAAAGGTACCCACCCAAAATCTTGGGGGTATCAGAACTAACATGCAGCTACCCATCCCACCCCACCCCCTTCCTAAGCATCTGCAGGGCATCATGCTGGCCCAGATTGAGAAAAAATTTAGGGGAGGATCCTAAAAATCCCTGCTGCAGGATCATCCTGTGCTCCTAGGCTCCCTGACAGTCCCAAACTGAACAGTGTGAGACACCCGATCCCATCCCATCCCATCCCTGTGTTTCCAGCTGAAGTACCTGTGGGGACAGGGGCACCTCGACTGACAGCTCTGTCACCACTCTGTCCCTGCAAACACAGAGCACAGGGGTCAAAATCACAGTTGCATCCTCTTCACCGTGTCTATCCCTGCCCTGGGGTTGTCCCCAGCCCTGGAGACAGCAATGGGCTGGAGCAGGACAGCAAAACCCACAACCCTTGGATCAGTCCTGGTTGGGTTCTTCTGGGTGAAGGATGTCCCCATCTCTGCTGGCACTGCCCTTGAATGACAGGTCTGGTGCACGGTGGTGACAGTCCTGGGGTTTTTCCTGATGCTTTTCACATCAAGCCATGCTTAATCTGCATCGTGGAGACCACTGGAGCACCACAATGGTTGAGGAGACCCATCAAACCCATTCTCTGCCCTCTGCAACCCCCAGGAGGAAACCAGAGACGTGCAGAGGGATGCGGTACCCAGAGCTACTCACCCAGGCTCCTCCGCCCGTTCCCAGACCACCGAAGCCCTCGCTGTCTGCAGGCGCCCCTGGGTCCGCTGGAGCTGCTGGTGGAGATGCTGCAGATGGTGCTCCAGCTCCCGGTTGCTCTCAGCCAGCTGCTGGTTTTCAGTACTGGTGGCTTGCTGGGTGCTGCGGAGGCTGCAGCACCGCATCTCCAGCTGCAGGATGGCAACCAAGACACTCACACCCTGCCAGGGCCCCCGTGAGACCCACACCAAAGAACAATGGATACCCCACCTCCTCTAAAGCTGGTGCTGAATTTCCACTCCCCAGGCTGGTGGGTGGGAAACTCAACCTGGATGCTGTGGGGTTGGAGGGGAGCATGGGGATGGGAAAGGAGAGGTCCTATGTGACAACCTGCACCAAGAGCTGGTGGGAACAGACCAGGATCAGCTGTGCAACACCGTGTTGTTGCTACAGGTGCAGCCCAGAGACCCCAGACACACGATGGGGGACGAGGGGCTGGGGCAAGCTCACCTCCCTCTGTGCTGTGACCAAGCGCTGCACCTCCCTCTCGCTGGCGTCCAGCGCTTGCTGCAGCTCCACGCTCTGCTGGTGGCTCCGGGCCATGCTCTGGGGTGGCAAAAAGGACACTGGCACCCACTCACCCACCTGGGAAGCTGCTGTGGGGGCTTGGAGGTGCTGGGTTCCCTCCCAGGGTAGGTGGTAAGGGTAAGGGAATTTACACCAAATCTGAGAAAGGGAAATTTTAACTGTAGGCTAGTCTCTATCTCTCTCTCCTCCACCTCTCCTCCTACATGTTGTGAGATACACATTAGCTTCATGGATGTGGATGATCCATGGATTTTGTCCATGTGTAGGACCTAAAAGCAGCACCTTTTGGCTCACTGGCATTACCTGCTACTAAGAAATTCCCAATGGGAGACCTGTATGTGTGCCTATATGCCTTCCTTGGATCCATACATGTATTAACCCATGATTTGTACCTCTGCTCATACATGTATGTATGGACTTGGGCTTCCTTCTAGTAAGTCAGTGTGAATCTTGCCATCCTCAAACCCGTAATTAAGTTGTTGCTCAATTATTTAATTTACTCACTTTGTGAACCCCTAAGCCAGCCAACAACTAAGTGCTGCTAAAATTCAACCTCTTGTCTGCCTTACATCATCAATACATTTTGAATTATTTTGAAAATCACAACCACGTCAAACGTTCCCATCCCTGCCGGAGAAGGAGCTGCTGGTGGTGACCCACCTCCTGCTGCAGCCGCTGCTGCTCCTGCTGGATCTGCTGCTCCAGGGCCTCGCAGAGCTGCTGCACCTCCTTGTCGTGCTCAGCCACACGCCTGCGGGGACAAGGGAGTTGGGAGAGGGGGGTGTCAGACCCTCCTGCAGTGGGTGAAGGTCCCCGGGACCCTACAATGCCCATGGGTCTGCCAGGAGAGGTTCACCCAAGCAAGGACGTGTCCGGCAGTCTGAGTCCGGCACTTTTGCCATCCTCTGTGTGACTGTAGAGGGAGCCCAACCCCAAACATCAGCTCCAAGTGAAACCTCTGGATTTTCACTGATGGAGACGCTGAAAGCACCTGTGTTTCTCCCTCCTTGGGTGCATCTCCACAGCTGGGTTGAGCAGGGAGCCCCATCTCTGTCCCCATCCTTCCCATCCCATCTGTCTCTGCTGCCCAGGGGTGACCCACCTGTTAAGGGTCACCTCCAAAGCCTCCTTCTTACTCCTGGCTTCTTGGATGCGGTGCCTCATCTTGGCCAGAAAGTCCTCCAGGTTGCCCAGGAGCTGGGGTTCATCCTGCCGGAGCTTCACCCAGAGCTGCCAGATCTCCTGTCTGCAGGGAGAGGGGTTTTTGTGGTGAGCATCCCCCCCAGACTCCCCAAAGATGGGTGAGCTATGAAGTTCTGGGTCATTTAACTCACACCATTCAGGATATGCAGTCCTGAGGGGGACAAATGAGCATCGGGGTGACTGTGACCCTGTCCTCTGCTCCTGTGCTTGGGGCAAAGGCACCTCCAAGCCATTTCTGGGCTCTTTGCCCTCGTGGGAACCTCCCACTCCGAACCTTTCCCCCTCAGACAGCTCTGCCCATCCCACAGGACACTCCGCAGTGCTGAACAGGGCAGCTTACTCTTCAGAGATGTTGTCTGTGCCCAGCTGGTCCATGAAGGCAACAAAGTGTCTCCGCTCCTCACTGTCCACCTCCTCCAACATTGGGTTGGGGATGATCAAGCGGACCCTCCGGGATGCTGTTTTTCGCCGGCGGTGTTCCCTGGCAGCTTTCTGGGAGCTCAGGAACTGTCCTGTCAACAGACACCTCGTACCCTCAGTGCCCACCTGCGGTGACAGCAAAGCCCAAACCCCAACACTTCCCACCCCACAACTTTGACAAGCTGTTCCAGGGCAATAGGACTTGTTACTGGGTGAGCCATGGGCTGAGACCTGGGCATGGGGACACTTTTGGGGCCATCACGTGCCACCCAGGAAGAGGAACACTTCTTGAAGGCAGCGTGTGGGCACTTACGGAGCCCAGCAGTGAAATCCTCAGTGCTCAACCGCCCGGTGCCGGCAGCATCCAGCCCATCGAAGATGAGCTCCATCTCCTCCATACTGCATGGGAAACCCTCCTCCTGCAATTTCTAAAAGCAAAAGCCAATCAGGGGGGAAAAAATCTACCCACCATCCAGGTTCTTTCCACCCTGCTGGCATTTGACCTGAGAAGATGTCCCCATCCCTTACCTGCATGTCTGAGCGGGTGACAAACCCCGCCTGATCCTTGTCCCGCTCCTTGAAGAAGTCCTGCACCCTCTGCACTACTTCAGATGCCCATGGAGGCTCCTCACCAGGGCCGGGGGCTGGTGCTGGGCCCTCACTGAAGCTCTCCCGCAGCTGCTTGCGCCGGCTGGAGCCCATCCGACGGCCCTTGGTGGCCGTCCGGCGCTCGGCCATGGCTCCTGGTGTGCCCTCTCCTTGCTGGAGATCTTTGCTCTACTGCGATGGGAGACGGTGGAACGCGACTGAGGTGGCAATGCATTTTGGCTGATGTAAATGTCCCCCAGGTTTGGCAACAGGAAGAGAAGGGCTTATCTCCGGTTGTGTGGTGCAAACGGAGCCTCGACCCACAGCCAGCAACTGCCGTCCCCACCGGCTGCGAGCCCAGCACCCACTGGGCAAGCGGCTTCTCCTGCCACCGGCCAAGTGCCCACCCCAAATCTCCCCATGCTCCAGCCCAGCTGTGGAGGACACGCAGAGCACTGGCACTGCTGGGGCTCAAGGGCCACCCAGGAGGTGACACAGCCAGGAGGTGACACCAGCAAAGGACCAACCGAGGCGCTGCTGGAGGTCTGGGCAAAACGTGGTGGGTTCCACCTGCTTTCTCGGAGCTCAGCAGCGGCTTTTAGAATTCCTCCCCCGGCTTTCACAGCCATGAGTCACCTCCGGGGAGGCTGCAGGTTCCCATTGCTCGCCCCGACTTGTGGGGTCTGAGCTCAGGACATCACCCTCCCCCCATTCCCCTCATCCTTTCCCCGCTCCCTTCTCCCCCACCCAGCGTCACCAGGGCTTGTTCTCTGCCTGGCAAAGCCAAAAAAATGCTGAGCAGAGGAAACCACAGCCATGAAAAGCAGTGACGCAGAGCGGGGGCCGTGCTCAAGCTGGCTTTCCGCTCCCCATCCAGAGAACCACCCCCTATCAGCCGCTCCAGCCCCCTGCCCCTTTTCCTTCTGACATGTAAAACATGTGATTCTGCTAAATCCCAGGGTGCATATTCCCAGGGGAATAAGCCCCCAAAACATTCCCTTCCCCTTCAAACAAAAAGGTCTTGTGGAGTTGCTGGGGGCCCACAGGCCCACACAGGATACTGGGGGGGGGTGGCAGAAATTAGGGGCCTTTATGGGGGTCCCAGCCCCTAAGACAGCAGAAGTGGGAACTAGAGGTGTGTGAGGGGGGTAGGTGGGGTTGTTAAAGGCATTGAGGAAACCCCCAGTTACCTGCCCCAGCCCCTGAGATGGGTGGGGGGAGCATGGAGAAAGCTGAGCCCACCATCCAAAGTGGGTGCAGAACAAGGAGGGGGGCTGGGAAATGTGCACCCCCAGCCCTGGCTGAGTAGGGTCATCTCCCCCTCCCCAACATCACCAACTCCCAGCAACTCACCTCCCCTCCGAAACACCCCACACAGCTCCCAGCCATCAGAAAAAGAACCCCAGGCAGTGTCCCCCCACAAGCAGCAAGAAAAAGCCCACCCCCCAGCTCATCATGCAAGAAAACCCTATTTTCCTTCCTTTTCTGCTTTTTAAGGCCATGTATGAGCTATCCCCAAAGCGGCAAAGCTTACCTTCCCCCCGTCCCAAGAAGGACCCTCAGTTTTGGGGTGCTGGGGTCAGTGGGGCTCCCTGGGCTGGGAGGGATGCTGGTTCTGGGCTGGGGGTGCTGCTGTCACCCACCGACCTGCCCCGTGCCCCAGCTCTCATTGTCTCTCTTACTCAAGGCGACTTTCCGGCAGTTGAGTGTCACCCGAAAACGGTGCTCACACGTTTCCTGTTTGCTGCCGTGCAAGTGGGGTGTGGGAAGAGGCTCTCTGGGGGTCACCATCCCCCCAAACCCCTCCAGATCCCAAAGGAAGGGCATTACCGGTGGCATCGGGACCTGTAGCACAAGTCCCCATCCTTTCCTCGTTTGCGGTAGTCCAACCAAGGCTGGAAGGAACTTGGAGGAGGGGAAAAATCATCAAAGGAAGAGCAATTGTTATTTTAAGAGTTCGAAAAAACCCAAACTATGTGTAACCCACAGGTTATAACATCCCACAGAAGGCAGGACAAACCTGCAAACCTCCCCCACGGAAGCTTTTTGGCCCCAGAACTTGGAGATCTCCCTCACCACGCTGCTCACACTGATGGGTTGGGGTTTTTTTTACCTTCTCAGTGCTCTTGCCTGAAGTGTTAATTCAGCTTTAAAGTCATCACCGAACCCACTGATTGCACATGGGTTTGCAAGGGGACGGGGGAACTACCCAGGTGATGTGCATCTGTGCTCCACTTTAACTGCAAAATAATAGAAAAAAAGTTCCAAGTAAGAGAAAAGCACTATTATCTTTGGACTAGAACTAGAATTAACACCCCCATGCTCACAGCACCAGTCTGAGCCCAGGCTCCCACGGCAGGAGCTGTGGCGTGAAGGCTGATTATCTGCCCATCTCTCCCAGTCCAAGCTGGTTAAATCACTTACTGGGAACCGGCTGCGCAGGTGCCCTGCCCCATCACACCCACCCGCTCCCAGCCCTGCCCTGCTGCTTTCCCCGTTTAACCTAAGCAGCCAGAAGCCAGCTCAGGTGCAACCCCTCTGCATGGACATTTTGGGCCAATTCAAGGCTCAGCTGCTCCTTCTCCACTCCCCCAGCAAGGCTGGTGCCTGTTACCCCAGACTGGAGCAGCCCCCCAGCAAGGCTGGGGTCCTCAGCTGGCAAAATCCCACCTCTGAGCTCACCTTTGTCACTGGGTTTCGCAACCCCAGGGCTCTTTGCTGCTGCACAAAGACTGAATTTCAGCTTTGCTTTCCCTGAGGATGCTTTATTTGGGGTAAAGCTTCATTTTTTGGCGAAATCTAAAATATCCCTTGGAAAGCTCATTGATTCATGCCCGCTGCCCAGTCTCCAGTGCTGGGGTTAGCACCAGCTGTGGGATCCAGCCCCACAGCACCATCCATCCAGGAAACAGAGACATAGAATCATGGAATGGTTGGAGTTGGAAGGGACCTTAAAGATCATCAGGTTCTGACCTGCTTGCCCTGGGCAGGGACACCTCCCACCACACCAGGGTGCTCCAAGCCCCATCCAGCCTGGCCTTGAACCCCTCCAGGGATGGGGCAGCCACAGCTTCTCTGGGCAACCTGGGCCAGGGTCTCACCACCCTCACACCAAAGAAGTTCTTCCCCACATCTCAGCTCCATCTCCCCTCTTTCAGTGTCAAACCCTTTCCCCTCATCCTAGGGCTCCCCTCCCTCATTAAGAGTCCCTTCCCAGTTTTCCTGGAGCCCCTTTAGGGACTGGAAGGGTCTCGGAGGTCTCTCTGGAGCCTTCTCTTCTCCAGGTTGAATCCCGCAAGCCTCAGTCTGTCCTCCCGTCAGAGGGGCTCCAGCCCTCCCAGCATCTCCGTGGTCTCCTCTTGCCCCACTCCAGCAGGTCCATGTCCTGATGTTGGTGGCCAGAGAGCTGGAGGAGCTAGCTCCCTCTCACACAGCAGAGCCAGACTCTGGCTGCCCTCAGAGCCCCCCAAACAGGGATGAGAGAGTATTTGCTGATTTATTTCTTGCTTCTTCCATCACCACTGCTCCTGACAAACAGGAGGTGACAGCAGAGGGGAGCATCTGGCAGCAGCCAAGGGGGCTGGAAGGACTGACGTCAGGAGAAAGATTAAAAGGGCTAAATGTGTAGGGCTTGACTCAGCAGCAGCCAAAAGGCTGGGTGATTGTGCTCCACAAGCATTTCAAGGGGCATCAGCACGTGTGGGTGTCACCCAACACTATGAGGACAAGCAGATGCTCCAGGGATCCTCAGCTGAACGACGACACAAAGTTGTGGTCACCATCAAGACTTTTATTTTCACCTGGATCCCCCACAAATTGGGTCATTTATCACATTAATGGCACCTTGAGCTCATGATTCCACATACAAGTCTTGCTCAGGAAGCAGCTGATGTTGGAGGCATCCCTGGCTCCCGCCACCAGCCCTGGCATCCAGCAGCTCCAGTCTCAATTCCCCTTGAGACTGCTGCACGTTCTCATCAGCAGTACCACCACATGCTCTTCCATGTCCCTGTCCCCCAGCTTGGGTCACCCTCACTTACCTAGGCACCTTGGAGTGGAGACAGGACCAGCTTGCCCATGGTTAGTGGCCATTTGCTCCACAAGACAGAGTCGTGGGGTCCCCATGGAGAAGAGGAAACCATGTGGACAACAGAGGAGCCCTCACGCACACAGGGGTCCTGCAGAGGTGGTAGTGGCTTCTGGTGGGGACAGGGTGGCAGTACTAAGTCCTCCACCCAGATCCACAGCACAGACACTGTCCCAAGGGAGTGGGGACAAGGACTACGGTGAGGTTTTGCCCCTCTCAACCCTCACACAGCTCCCCAGCTTCCATGTTTCATGCTGCAGAGGAGTCACCCGAGGCTGGAAGGCACAGCAGTACCTGATCCTGCTGCCAGCCAGCCCAAAGCAGCACCCCTAGTGACCCCCACACCCTAGTCTCCCCTCTCCCAAAACCACCCTGCAGACTCCCAGACCATCCTCCTCCACACAGCCAGACCCTGCTCCCAGCACAATTATTTCCATTAACCCACAGACACCAATTCCCCTACACAAGACAAGTGTTTATTTGGAGTTAACAGACAAACAGGGGCTTTTTTCCCCCCTTTTCCAACCCCACAGACTTAATAGCATTTATTAATTATGTATTTTTTTAAATATAAATAAACATTTAATGCTGGGAACTTGCCAGCTTCACCGACAGCAAAGTGCATCGCGGTGCAAGGTGGGAGGTCGATCCCGTTCCTCTTCTGCCTGGGACCGTCTTGCACCAGTTTCCAGAGTCCAAATCCAGCAGAGCAGGAGATGGAACCCCATCAAAGTGCTGAGACCTGACAGTCTTGAGTCCTTCAGGAGCAGAGACCCATCCTTCGGTCCTGGGACCAAACAACCTTCCCTCTGGGACACCCCTTGGTCCCAGAGGTGAGTGAAGCTGCTGACGCTGCAGAGCCAGGTGAGGGTCCTCTCTCTCTTCCCCAGCCCCGAAGGAGAAAAAGTCCAGGAGAAAAAGCTACAGTTTCTTCTTTCGGTGTCATCCCTGCTGGCCAGCAGGACTCCTTCCTTCCCAGAGCAGTCCAGCACGGCCAGAGCAGGCAGCTCCCCAGCCTGGTGTCAGCGTTGGAGGAGGCAGGAACAGGAGGGCAAACTCAACAAGCCAAGAACAAGGTAAGAAAGTGGGGGTTTGGGTCAGCAGAGTCCAGGGGACCCCCTCAAAGGCAGTGTTGGTCCCACAACAAGCTCAGCACTGGGGACCTCCAGTGGGTTGGTCACTGCAGCCCATCTCTGATGGTGACACCACCAGTGAGTCACCCCAAGGAAGGGCTGTCCAGGGAAGAACGTTTCCTCTCCCAGGCAGCCGTGGGAAGGAGCAGTCTCCACGTCACTCTGCAGCCAGCCAGCTTGTCCCCAAAGTCAGGTCATCCCAGGGCTCTATGATCCAGATCTGTGCCACTTTCTTAAGGATATCTGGTGCCACCAGGTAGCTGGGACACATGTGTCCTGCATGGCCTGCCATCAGGCAGGGGAAGGACCACAGCAGGATGGTGCGAGGACAATGCTTGGCCCCAACCAACACAGGGCAGGAGACACTCTCTTTTCTTCAGTCCTCCTCCACCTAGCCTCAACTTGTGGGCTCCTCCTTTACATTGCACACAGCAAGGGTCCCTCTGGACCCCAGAGCTACTCATAAATAAGGAACTACAAACTCTACATTGCTTCATACAGACAGCTTACACGGGACAGGGTGAGGGAAGAGACACGGGCACCTCCAGGGCACATCAGCACGGGCAGCTGTCCCCGATGGCAGAGGAGCCGAGCGCCACCTGGTCACAGCTTGGGCTTGTCAGACTTGGGCTTGTCAGGGATGTTCCTCCGCTTGGAGCTGTAGAAGTCTGGAAGGTGGAAAGAGAGGGTTGGGAAGTGTCTCCAGCCCATCAGGAGCAGCAGGGCAGGAAGAAGGAGGTGTCCCCAAGGAAGCACCTCAGAACTCCACCCAGGTAGACTCTCACCCACCTAAAACCATGCACTCCTAGAGAGAAGAGCCTGTGGGTCTCCACCATCTCTTCTGTGTGGTCTCACCTGTATTTCTACCCCAGCCCTTGGACTTAGAGAACAGGTTCAGGCCATAGGAACTAATGGGGGTGAACTATTTTGGGGCATCTTCAGCTGCAAGACCCACAAAAGCCCAATGTGAGCCCCCTGCCTAGCCCCCAGCAACCAACAGGCACCCAAGTCTGTTGTTTTTTGCCTTGGAAGGTGAGCTCCACCCTCCCAGGAGAGAGATGTAGGGATGGTGGTCTCCTCCCCATGCCCAGGAGCCACGCAGAGCTCTTGCACCCAAGTCCCCTCCATCTGCCCTTGCCAGGAAAGCTATGACACAAGCAGTGCCACCAAGCATGCATGGAGTGACACCACGTCTCCAGCACTCACCTTTGATGGTGGGCTGCCCACGCTTCAAGCTCTGTGGGGAACAAGCCCTGTAAACCTCTGAGCTCTGCTGAGAGCCCTCAGGGCAAATCCCACCAAGCTGGTCCTTGGGGGAGACCTTGCAGACCAAGGAGCTCCTGCTCTCACTGCCAGCGACCTTGACAGGGTTGTGGACCTCCTGGGGTGACTGATCAGCCAGGAAGACCCTCTCCCACTTGAACTGTCCTTCCAAGGGAGTATCGGTCTCAAAGTTGAAGTTCCACCGCTGTTTGGCTTCTTCCAGCTGCTGCCTCAACAGGTCCTCAAAGTCATTCTGGAGCTGGTGGTGGTCCACAGGGCCAAAGAGGTTCCTGCACACCTTACTGCTGCACGGCATCTGCCCAGCCCTGCTCTGAGACAGGGGCATCGTGGTGGCTGGAAGGAAAGCAGGGTGAGTTATGGGGGTGTTGGGCAAGCCACAAGCTTGCCAAGGGCTGGCACATCTGCTACCAGGACAAAGCAGGCAACAGCCAAGGTGGGACAGGCTGGGATGGGATCTGCAATGAGGCAGCCTGAAGGGGACCTTCATCCAGATATTCATCCAGATATTTGGATTTTAGCAGTTTATTGGGCTGTCACTGGAGCACAGCTGAGGTCAGGCACAGCCCAGTGCGATGCAGAAGGTGCAAATGTTGATGTTCCCCATTCCTCCTCCAGCAGGAAAAGCCCTTTCAGGGCAGATCATCCAGCGCTTGGATGCTGCCACCAGCTCCAACCACCACCCCGTCGCGTTCCCACTTCCAGGCAGGCACAGGGCAAGCTGGCAGATGGGTAAGTGAGGCAATAAGATGGTTTTTTCTGGCCAGTTTCTCAAGAACCCAAGCCCAGTGGCAAGGAAGCCTTTTAAGCAACTGCAGAAACATGCCACAGGCTTGACCACTTTGTTAACCACCCTCCTTATCTGCAAGAAGCTGTTGGGCAACCGGAGACGAGAACCTGTTTGTTTGTTTTCTTTCAAATTGGTGCCAAAAACCACGACCTCTGCAGTGAGAGACAAAACCTTTCCTTCCTTCCCACCCCCCCTTCCACATGTGTGGGGCTGATGGATCCCCTCGCACCACCCAGGGTGACGAGGAACCTCGTTATCTGAGCAAAGCAAACAACACTCTGGGATTTGACCCTGCTTGGACATCCCTGCTCATTAAATCTGCCTGGAAAAAAAAACAAAAAGCTCACAGGGGGGGAAAAAAAAAAAGACTTCACGGAAATAGAAGCCCTGTGTATAAGACAGCTTCCTCATTTCCCACCCCATCTGGGACTCCCAAAGCCACAATAGATCCCCTCCCAGTTTGGATCCCCAGGTGTCCCCCCAGGAATGGGGTGCTAAGCCTCCTGCAGGGAGGATTTCTGCCCAAATTCAGCCCCATCCCCCCTCCAGTATTGCTTGTGCTGCCTTAACAGACATGCCACCAGCACGGTGTGCCTGCAGCTGGCTGGAGAGCCACCAGCCTGGGGACGGGGGCCCAGGCTCTGTCCCTAGGGCCACCTCGACCCTCTGCCCCGGCGCCACTCTCGACCCAGACTGAGCATCCTCGAGTAAAAATAGAAATCCAGCTTCCTATCTCCTGGCAGCCGCAGCCCATCAACAGGGTGACCTCATCGCAAGGCAAGTCCCAGCATGTCCAAGGCAAGCCCTGGCAGGTAGCAGGCAGGGGACATGTTTCGACACCCATGACCAGCCACCCTCTAGGGCTGTTCCACCCTCCATTTGTGTCAGACACCCATCTCCCCATCCTCAGGCCACCACCGTGGCCCAGGTGCCAGCCCAGGGCCCCACGCCTTGAGACAACAGCCTGACTCATGGCTACAGATTGCCAGAGCCACCAAATAGGGAAGGATGGGGGACCAGGTCACCGTCCCCTCCCATGGGGCTGGCCCTGCTTTTAGCCTCCCCTCCAAAGCTCCAGGGCTTCTCACCACCCATCCCTAGAACCTCACGGTGACGTGGGTGCCCGACAGCCTCAAAAGGTGAAGACACCTTCATCAGCCCCACCTGTGACACCCCGGACCAGTTACACCAGTTAGAGGAAGGCTTGGGGGAGCGGGATGAGCCGGGAGCACCCACACCCGAGGGGGTGAAGGTTGGGGGGCATCCAGCAGCCGATGTGACCCCGCGCCAGGTGCCTCCCCGGGGGGGCTGAGGGCACAGAGAACGCCCCGCTCATGACACCGATGAGCCCAGGGGACTCTTCAGCCGCGGGGGTTATTCCGGGTGGGGAGTGGGAAGGAGGGAGGCGACAGGATCCCAACCGGCCCCTGCCCAGCCCCAGGGGGACGGAGGGTATCCAGGGATGCTCCGCGGCCGCGCCCCGCACCGCGCCCCGCAGCCACCGGGGGGCGAGCGCAGCCCGGAGCGGGGCTCCGCGCCCCGGGGGGAGGAAGGAAA
>VXBW01004376.1:130126-143486 GCA_013400375.1 Thinocorus orbignyianus
GGTGGGAGGAGGATGAGACATTCCCTAAAAACAAGGCCTTGTGCTTCCTGGAAACATTCCGAGGTGCGGGAGCTGGGGCTGTGAATCGGTGGCTTTATTCGGGCCCTCGCTCGCTTTCATCCCAAGGTTGTTTTTAGCCTCATTTCATAGTCATTAACCTAATTGCTTCGCTGACTTTCCATGAGCTCTTTGGAAGCTTCGGGGGGAGGTTGGTTTGTTTTGTTGGTTGGGGTTGGGTTTTTTTATTTTTTTTCTTCTTTTTGTTGTTGTTTTTTGGGTTTTATGGGTTTTTTGGTCCCCTCTGGCAGCACAGGAGCTCGTTGTTCGGAGCCACCAGTACCTGCTTCCCAACCTGGGGCTGCTTTGGCTTCTCCATTCACTCCCTCCGGCCCCTCGTTGCCCCCCAGCAAGGCAGGAGGGGCTGAGTGGCCAACACCTACAAGAGGGGACACGAAGACCCCGCTGGGAACCAGGGACAAGGGCTTTGCAAAGTTCCTTGTGGGGAAGAAGGTCCATCCAAAATGTCCACAGGGGGATTTTTTTTCTTTTGAGCTAGCTCTTAATGGATTTCTGGAATTGTCTGAGCTGGAAGGGACCTCTTGAGATCATCCAGCCCAACCTGCCTGCTAAAGCAGGGTTGCCCAGAGCACACCACTCAGGACTGCATCCAGGTGGGGCTTGAAGGTCTCCAGAGAAGGGGACTCCTCAGCCGAGGGCAGGGGGACATCCCATCGGAGTGAGAGAGGGCAGGGACTTCAGCCTGGAGGAGGCTGAGGGGAGACCTTCTCACTCTCTACAACTCCCTGAAAGGAGGGTGTAGCCAGGGGGGGTCGGGCTCTTCTCCCAAGTCACAGGCGATGGGAGAAGAGGAAACAGCCCAAACTTGCCCCAGGGGAGGTTCAGGTTGGAGATCAGGAACAATTCTGACAGGGAAAGGGTTCTTAAGCCTTGGCCTGGGCTGCCCAGGGAAGGGATTGAGGTGCCATCCCTGGAGGGATTGAAAAGCTGGGCAGACGTGCTGCTGAGGGACGTGGGTCAGTGGAAGTTTTTGTCAGTGTTAGGTTGATGGTTGGACTCGATGATCTTAAAGGTCCCTTCCAACCTCTGCAATTCCATGATTCTATGACTCTCCAGGCCCAGAAGGAATTCCCACTGCAGGATTCATTGTGTGGGTGGGAATGAGTGAGCGGAGCCTGGGACAGAATCGCTCCCATCCATGTGGTGTGCGGGGTCTCCAGCCCTCGGTACAGCCCCAGGAAGCTGTTGACCAACATGACCTTCTCCCCATGGACACCAGGTGTGGCACAGTGCTGCCGAGAGCTTTGCTTGAAATCCATCAGGAGAAACAATTTGGCCCTACAGAGCTGTGGGTGAGGAGGGGACTATGGAGAGTACAAGGTGGCCATGGAGATGTGGGATCAGAGGAGGCCACAGGAGATGCTGGGAGGGCTGGAGCCCCTCTGATGGGAGGACAGGCTGAGAGAGTTGGGAGGTTCAGCCTGGAGAAGAGAAGGCTCCAGGGAGACCTTGGAGCCCCTTCCAGTCCCTCAAGGGGCTCCAGGAAAGCTGGGGAGGGACTCTTGATGAGGGAGGGGAGCCCTAGGACAAGGGGGAAGGGTTTGACACTGAAAGAGGGGAGATGGAGCTGAGATGTGGGAGAACTTCTTTGGTGTGAGGGTGGTGAGACCCTGACCCAGGTTGCCCAGAGAAGCTGTGGCTGCCCCATCCCTGGAGGGGTTCTAGGCCAGGCTGGATGGGGCTTGGAGCACCCTGGTGTGGTGGGAGGTGTCCCTGCCCAGGGCAGGGAGTGGGACCAAATGGCCTTTAAAGGACCTTCCAACCCAACAGTTCTATGATTCTATGAGAGCTGTTGACCAACGCTTCTCACCACGTGTGCTTTGAACCCCTCAGGCCCAGGGGAGAACCATCTGCCTGGAGTTGACTCAAGAACAAGGTGTCTCTGAAGTTCCCACCATGGGAGGCAGAGACACTGAGCCCCAAACCCACAGTTTGGGGAGACAGGTGTCCCCCTGGCTCCCTGCCCCAGGCTGTCCTCATCGGCATCTCCCAGGATCACGGCACACATTTTGGGAACCTCATCACCACGGGTGGTGGGGCTGAGCAGGGGGAAGGGGCAGGGACAGATCGGGGGATAAGGGGACGCCTGAAATGGCCTCTGTAGCCCAGATCATCCTCCATGGACAGACAGAAGGACAGACAGAAGGACAGACAGAGGGCTGAGGGCATAGTCCCCAGCGGGGCAGAGGCGGTGGGAGGGGACAGCTCTGTTTGTGCACAAGCTCCAATAAAGCCATCGGCGGTGACACGGCAGCCGCCACCCAGACGCCAGGGGTAAGGGTCAAGGGTGCTTTCCTTCCCAGGGCTGGGTCGTGCCCAGCAGGATTTCCTGGAGCTGGGGGTGAAGGAGCAAGTTCCACCCTGATCCGACACCCAGCGCTGGGATCCAGCTGTGGGGACAAGGCCACGGCGATGGAGCCGGTCCAGGCAGCGTGGTGGAGCTCCATGGGGTTCTACCCAACGGGGAGACGAGTTGGGGAGCTCCAGGAGCCAATGGAAACCCTTTTCCTTCTGGTTTCAGGTTCCCTCAGTTGTTCCTTGGCCTCGCCTGTGAGAACCCACAGGGCACCAAAAAAAGGCCATCTGCTGACTCTTGGAAACAGGTTAAAAACATCCCATCATGCCACCCACCAGCAGGGATGACACACCAGAGCCCTTCCCACCTCCCCAACAGCCCTGGGCTTCGCAGAAGACAAAAAGATCTATACATGATCAACTGTAGCATCAGAGAATCATAGAACGGTTTGGGTTGGAAGGGACCTTTAAACACCATCCAGTCCAATCTTCTGCCCTGGGCAGGGACACCTCCCACCACACCAGGGTGCTCCAAGCCCCATCCAGCCTGGCCTTGAACCCCTCCAGGGATGGGGCAGCCACAGCTTCTCTGGGCAACCTGGGCCAGGGTCTCACCACCCTCCCACCAAAGAAGTTCTTCCCCACATCTCAGCTCCATCTCCCCTCTTTCAGGGTCAAATCCTTTCCCCTCATCCTAGGGCTCCCCTCCCTCATCAAGAGTCCCCCCTCCACCTTTCCTGGAGCCCCTTTAGGGACTGGAAGGGGGCTCTGAGGTCTCCCTGGAGCCTTCTCTCTCCCGGCTGAGCCCCCCAACTCCTCCCAGTAGAGGGGCTCCAGCCCTCCCAGCACCTCCGTGGCCTCCTCTGGTCCAGTTCCAACAGCTCCATGAATGAGCTCTCAGTTTGTAGTAACTGGAGCCAAAGGAAAAGCAGGAAGGGGACAAAGAGGGTGAGAGGGAGTTCATGAGAGATAAAAACCTGTAAATGTCTATAGGTCAAGAAACCTGCACCAAGAAACCAGTGTCAAGCAGCCACGGGGCAGAGGGAACTCCTGCCTCCAAATCTGGTGAACATCCAGCCGTGAGTTTCCGAGCGGGAGGTGTCAAGCAGCAGCGTGAGGAATGGCTGTTGGCAGGAGCCCCAGCCGGGCACTCCTCAAGCCTATCTCTCTCACTGGGGCAACCTCCTCCCAAAAAGCTGCTAACACCAACCCATGAAAAGCCCATCAATCCACCCTTGGGCAGCAGCAGGAAGCCCAGCCCCGAATCCAGCCAGGGGGCACTCCACCAGTGCCCAACCACGCTTCAATGCCAGGGCAAGTAACTCCAGTATTAGTCAGAAATGGGCAACTGCAGACACTTCGTGGCCAACAGGAGCGGGGACCCCTGCGGTGGCAGCGGTGGGGACAGGCTGGGTGTCACAGCAGGGTGTCCTCATAGAGACACCGCTGAATATTCATAGCCAAGCAGTGGAGATAACACCGCCCTCCCACAGCTGGTGGCAGCGATCTCCCAGCTGGCTCTCAGGTGACACCCAGGGTGACACGGTGCCTCACCCCGATAGCGCCGCTCCACCCTGATATGGCAGCTCCCGAAGGAGGGCTGTCGCTTGCCACGGGCCTGTCACACCACGGCACACAGCGGCGTCACCGGTGGCTGCACGTGCCGTGGGGACATCACAACCCATCAGCATCCCCCTGTCAGCCAAGCGAAGCACCCAGGGCCAGGACAGGTGGAGTTTGACTATCAGAGGGTGAATCCCAGGGTTCCACTGGGAGGTTGTGGGGTAACAGCGCTGGAATTGGTGGTGGAATCCAGCCAGGAAGGAGGCACAGTCTCCTTTTCCCACTGGGATCCCTCCCCCAGAACATGGGATGTCTTGAAATTACTGGGAGGACGGAGCAGAACCACCACCCTCATCAGCGCGAAGATTTTTGTTCAACAAGGAGTTCTGTCAGCTGCTAAATTATTAAATAAAGAGATGAATGAATCACTGGGGAACATAGCGTTCCTCTTGCATAGTCCATTTTATATTTGTCTGGATCTCGTGTTTATTTTAGCCCTCAACAGTGTTTGTTTGAAGGGCACTAAGAGAATGTAACTAATGGCAGCGCCTCCCTGAAACTTCCAAAATGAAACAGAAAACGGAGACGCTGACAGTATTTCTAGGAAGCTCCAGTGCTTCTTGCGGGAGCCGGAGGGCCAGGAGGCTGCCCCCACTTCAGCAGCTGCCAAGTGAGAAGGGTTTTTATTTTGCCCAGTTTTGGCAGGTTGAGGTGTGAAAATGAAGCTTGTTGGGAAGCTGAGACACACCTCCCCCCAGCAAGCCCCGGGTGCTGTTATCACTTCCCTGTGCGGGATTCCAAGGTCGAACGGGAGCTGCCGGAATTGCGCTGCTGCCCTTCGGCCTCCTGTTTGCAAAAGGAGTTGATGTTCCCTATTTATTTCACTTTTTAAAAAAATTTATTTTATTTTTCCCCTGGTTAAATGACTTCAGCACCAGAACAGGATGATTGAGGATGGTGACAGTTGCTCAGGTTTGGGGACACGATTCTGGGGTGTGAATTGAAAGCAGGGGTGGGGATGGAGACTAAAATTGCCAGAAATGGGAGAAATTTTGTCACAACGTTCAGCTGCTTCACAGATCTTTGTGTCCGGAGCCATCAGGGCATCTCACAGGGGTGGGAGCACGAGTAAGAGAAAGTAAAAGAAGGAACTGAAAGGAGGTGATGTGAAGAGCAGAAGGAAGGAAAAAAAAAGCCACAGAAAGGGCTCAGGCACTGTCACTCCCAGAGTGTGACAAGTTTGGCTGCCAGGTCCCCACGGAGACACAGAGATAAGAGGCACAACCAGCCCCTCCAGGACACGGTGCAGCATCTGCCCCGTTGTCCTCCCACTCCAAAAGAATCCTCTGACTCCACACCACACAAAACCAAAAGGCCCACAACAGCACAGCTCCAGCAAGGTGCTCCTTGGGGAAGGGACCTGCCTTAAGTCTCCTCCACCATTTTTTTAAACTAGAACCACGATGAGGCACAAGGAACCACTGAGCAGCGTCTGTCTGTCCTCCCCTGCCAGGACTGATGGCTCAGGGCCTCCTCCTGCTTTGAGAACCTTTCAGAAGAGAGGAGAGATGGTCTCAGGTGGTCAACACAAACATGGCCTCGTAAATTTAATATCAGAGCAGACTTTCTAAACACAAGCCACAACACTCTACCTGCCACCAGGCTGGTTACTCTCACAGTTGGAAGCCCTTAAATCCAAACTGGAAGCCCTTAAATCCAAGGGGATGTGCTGCTGACTTAATTAACACATGCTAATTACACACTGGGAGAAAGGCTGTGCACAGCCAGTATTGATATATTTCACCTCTTCCTCTAAAAGTTACTACTTTCATTCCCAACCCCCTCCAGATGGCATAAAGCAGCCGCCTGCTATGGAACAGATCCAGCCGAAGGGTCAACTCCTTCCCTCAGCTGAGGAGTGAAGTAAGAAATCAGAAACCTGAAACTGATAAATATTCCCAGTTCTGCAGACTGCCTCGTGCTCAAAAACCACAACCTCCTTCCTCACAGCGTACACTGTCTCTGGCACTTGAGATTTCTTTCCCCTCGGTAGTTGAAAGACACTTGTCCCCAACTTGTAACCACGAGAGAGTGGCTCCGTCACCGAGCATCACGATCCTTCCACAGATCAACCCCTGCCAAAGCACACACTCACAGGGAGCGGGGTTGTGTGGGGCACACGCTGCCATCTCGACCCTGGCCACATTCCACCCCAGACAAATAACCCCACAGGGAGCAGCGCTGTCAGCACTGAGAGAGCAAACACGCTGGGGAAGGGACAGCAGGAGCTGCACGGGGACACCCCGACCTCTGCTGGGGAGCAGGGACACTGCACAGCAGGAGCCACAGCACCCAGGGCCTGGCAGCCCTGGTCTCAGCCATGAGCCCCACACTTCCCAAACTCCACAGAAGGTCAGGAATAAAGATGATGGATTTTTCCACACCTTTTAAGCTCACCAGGTTGAAACGATTTAGGGCTATGAGTGCCTTTTGCACCCCTCCATAGCCCTCCTGCTTCTCAGTGGTCAGTAACGCTCATGCCAAAGCATGGTTTGGGTCAGGGGCCTGAAAACTCATCACAGAATGGTTTAGGTTGGAAAAGGCTTTTAAGGTCATCGAATCCAGCCACAAATAGTACAAAGTTAAATAAAAATAATAATAAATGAACACCACCCCTCTGTCCCCACCCATCTCTCTGGGCAGTGTGTGAAGGAGAATTTCTTTCCATTACAGCTTCCCCAGTCTCGTCCCCGCCTGGATACAAGTGAAGGAAATTAAACCACAACATAGATTTAACAGATTTAATCTAAACGCACACGATGAGAACTGATGTAGCTCATCTGCTCTTGGATACAGGAATAAAGAGGTGGCACTGGGCAGTGTGGGAGCTCCAATTGCACTCAAATCATGCCATGGCTTTATGCTGCCAGGGAAATCTTCATGCAAAGCAATTTCAAAACCAACAGATATGAGGAACAGCTTAAATGTCGTTCCCAACCCACATCCAGGATGCAGAGGAGGTTTGGGAACCTCGGAATCCCCAGTGAGTTTTTTCAGAAAGGGTTACAGAGCTCACCATGAGGCAAGAAGCCAAGCTGGTGTCACCAAACTCGCCCAGGCTGCGCCTGTAACACTCCTATGGGACACCAGGAACAGGATGAGGCTGGGACACAAGCTGGGACAGAGCCCAGCCACCAGCAGTGACCTGTCCCAGCAGTGTGGGAACAGTTTATAGGTGTCACAGTGAGATGTGGCACAGGCCACCTCACCCCAAACTGTGGAGAGCACTGAATTTGAACCGAGCTGCACCACAAGACCCAAGTGCACGTTCTGCAAAGCCAAGGTATGGAGCAGGTACTCGAGTTAAATACTGAACAACAAGTTGTAACCAAAACTTTAATCCCAAGGATCTCACAAAAGACATTTTACAAGTGACATGAAAATTCTTGTACAGTAAAGAAATGTTTAATTCATAACTTTTACAATGTACCATTACACACTCAACACATCCACTCCAGTTGTCAGTTCTGCTGTGTATTTGGTCTATTGGGAGGTTCTGGAATAGATGGTCGATCAGACAATCGGCTATTTCCAAAGTACTCTATAGTCACATGAAGTACAAAATTAACTGACTCTATGGCTAAAAATTTATATTTCACATAATATAAAGTAGCTCAGTTCCAGGTAATGGAAGGCAGAACTAGAGCTCTGCATTAAATGACAGCTCAGTCATTCCCTTCACACATCACCAGCTCCGCGTTCCTGACCATTCTCAGGAACTGAGCTACAGAGCACCTACACCTCGCCCTGCAGCTTCCACAACAAACACACCTCCACTGCACCCTCCTGCCACCAGCTGGATCCCCAGGAAAACACACTCCAGCACATCAAGACCAGAAACATTCTTCTATCTATGCAAGACAAACTGATTATCATTCAGCACAAACAAGAAATGATGTCTAATGGTACATTGTAAAGTGATTAATATTACAAATCATATGATCTGCTCAGAACCATATACAGATTCACATCTTTACATCTGCCACCTGTTACAAGATACAAGGAACAAAGCAAGTTCAACAGCTAAAACATTTTAAAAATGCACCAAGCTTTATGAAGTTTCAAAACAAAACAATGTTCTGTACATACTCCTCCTGTCCTCAGCTCTGACTCCTGTACACAGCTCCTCCTCACAGTCCTACTTCCTCTCATTCGACCTGGAGCGACTGGAGAAGAGGAGAGGTGTTAGGACATGCTGGCAGTATCCAGGTTTTGCTTCAAATCTCCCACCCAACTCAGTTGATGGCATTTAGACATTTTAAAAACACTGTTCCTTTACCAGAAACGAGTATTTTTCAAGGTGAAGAACATCCTAAGACACTAGAGACAATTCACCACAAGCCATTTCAGTATCACCAAGAGAAGGAAACAGTCAAACCACAGAACCACTGTAAACCTCCTCTTACCTGCGAGACCTGGAGAAGGAACGAGAAGGCTTGTGATTCCTCTCCCTTGAGAGTGATCTCTCTCTTCTTCTGTCTCTGGAGAGGGACCTGGTAAAGATGATTACAGTGTCAAAGCAAAGCTGAACTCATTAGGTTAACCAGGCTATCTGAAGAGCTGACCTTCAGCAAGTTAAGGTTTTTAACTATTAAACCAGGGGAAACCTGTTAAAGATTACGTTATTAGCTTTCCCTTCAGGTAGGAATAATCAGCTTGAGCCATACAACACAGCTTAGTTGTGCTGGAAGAGGCATCTTATTCCTCTGCAGCACATTTAATCTGCTCAGGCAGACTGTGCCTCTGCTAACACAGCTCCAAAACCATAAAAATCACTTATGAAGCCTGGAAACTTCCAAGATCCCAACACACTGTCACACCACTGAGCTGTCATCCTGTGACAGTGGGACAGGCTCGCTAGGGTTTGCACTGGCTGTGCTGGTGGCCAGCTGTCTGGAGGAGAGCAGCACAGCGACACAGATTTGGGGGAAAACTGGCTGGAAGCTGGAGCAGCCGTAGAACTGAGAAACTATTTCCATTCTTTAAAGCTTTCACAGAATCATAGAATNTTTCAACTCTGGATTCTCGAATAGCTGCATAAATATATTAACTCCAGGCAAGCAACATGATAGAAACACCACCATTTCTCCCTTTTACCAGATTACAAATCCCACCCTGCAGTTTATTAATGCACACAGGACAAAAATTAAGTTCTTTTAACTTGTTTCTTTTTAAACCTTCTGGACAAAGCAGTCCAGGCAGTGATGAAGTGGTGCCTACCTGCTGCGGCTACGAGAAAAGCTTCTCCTTCGCGGTGATCTAGAACCAGAAAGAGAGATGTGAGGGGTTTTTTATCAATTCTTTCAGCATTAAATGGGGTGAGGCATTTCCCAACTTGTCAAACTCACTGTTGGGCCCAGGGAACGTGCCAAGAATAACTGGCATCCATCATCCAGTACAAGGCATGGAAAGATTAGGCAGTAAAACAAAGCTCAAGTGTGAACAGCACGTTTCCAACCACGAACTGACTTTAAACTAAGAATGCTTCATAGCAGAGTTGTCCAATGCAACACTTTCCATTTCAACTAAATACACTGCCCAGACACCACACCAAAGTCCCACAAGTGGTTCCAAAAAGGAAAAAAACAAAAACCAAAAAAAAGATAAAAAAATAGCACAGACCAAATGTTTTGGAACCCATGCAAGCCAAAAAGGTCCATGACAAGACATAAGAGATACCAAGTGGAAAAAACAAAACGTGAAAATGCGCTCAGTGTCAATATTGCTAATGCCATTAAGTGCTACATTAGAACTGCATACCTGTGATTGTCATTTTTTAATGCCATCGAGTGTGTTTAGACTATTTTTTTCTTTAAAAAAATAATAAAAAATAAAAATATAACCTTAGCTCGGCCCAGTTCATCCCAAAAAAGTAATTGTTTTAAGTTTTGAAAACTGTTAGTAAAACCATTTAAAGGTGATAGGATTTTTTTTTTCTGGCAAGGAAAAGCTAAGTTTGTTAGAGCTTTATTAAAAATTTAGTTTGGCATCTCACATGCAAATATACTGTTTTTTTTATGTTATTCACAGTGTAAGAGTTTCCATATCACCCTTAAAAGTTTTCTCAAGCAACATATGTACGTTACCACTCAATTATGCACAGCCAGCCTTTGATTGAGAAAAGTAATTACTTATAAGCCGCTTACTCCTTATTTTAACCAGCAGTAAACTGTATAAGCAGGAAAAACTTACTAGTTTTTGGTTTCAACAAGCTAGAAATGGTGAGGTGAGGCTGCCGGACTGACTGCCAAGAAGAATTTGCTGAAAAGGTTTTGCCAGATGTTGCGTTGTATTTAGTTGGTTGGCGAAGGGGGTGTTGTGGATTTTTCCTGCTTTTTTGTTAGCCGAAGGCTGCTGCTGTAGTTGTTGTGAAGACATTTGGTAAATAAACACAGCTGAGCTGATTGGCCGGGAATGTGTGGGCGGTCGAGGTGGCTGCTGCCGATTTGGTTAAGGTTGGAGAGAAGGCTGAGAGAAAACAGCATGCTCGGGAACCAAAGGGCGGTGCAACCTGACGACTGGCCATGCCTGGGTCATGTGAAACGACACCAGCCAAGCTGAATGGGGCGCGCTGGTCACATGACGCTGAAAGGGCTAGTTGACTGGCTAATGCAGACTCAGAGGGTGGTGAGAAGAGACATGATGGTGACTCTGTAACGGGTTCATTTTTATTAATAGATGGACCAAAAAGCATAAAAAAAATGAAAAAACAAGCCATCAGTACAACCGTCTATTAGCTAACAATTACTCCTACTGTGTTATCTTTTTTTCTCAAACAGCACAAGGGGAAGCTCCACACCCTGCCCTTGAGGACTTCACTCACCTGCAACAGGTAAATTCAGTCCTGCAAAAACCACGTTGCAGACTTTAAACCTCCAGACACACTGGTCTGGCTCCAAGAACGTCTCAGTTCCCAAAAATCCTGCTAACTTTTAGAGCTGCGTTTGCGAACCTCAAGTGACAAGGATCGTCACCCGATGTTTTAACTCCAAGCTAGGACTAAGGTGTAAAGATCCTAGGTGTTTAGAGCAACTGTTACTCCAGCTCTTACTCAACAGCTGCCTACTCAGGAAGTACTTAAACTGCGCAAACAAAGCGGAGAAACATCTGCATGGAAATGCTAAGCTGCCGCATGTCATGTTTTTGCCATTATGGAATAAAGGAAAGGAACAGCCTAAGTAGAAGTACTGGGAAGAAAGGGAAAAGTGTGACTAGAAGATGAGCAGATTTTAGGAGGAACGAGGATAAATCCAGGACAGAGGGCGCTGACTACCACCTTGCACAGTGACCTAAGGACAAAAGCCAACATTCAACACAATTTAAGTTCACCTCGATTTTGTAGGGGGGTTTGGGATTGTTTTTTTTTCTTTAAGCATTTGCCATCTCCAAATTGTGATCAGATAGATGATTGTTATCCATCAACATGCTTTTTAAAAAGCCTGCTACTAGGATGCTAAGTGGTTTAACACTGCCAACAGCTCTATGAGTGTACTTGGAGCTCAGGTACCTGCGGCGGGGAGGAGGACTTCTTCTGCGGTAGTCATCTCGAGGACGCCTGCCCCAGGATGGAGGTGGACCGCGGTTCCGACTCCGTTTCTCACCATTGGAAAGCTCCACCCTCACACGACACCCACAGAGGGTTCTGGAAAAAGAGACTGACATCATTTGCATGTCCTGGGACAAGTCTGCCTCCAAAATAAACCCCTACAGAATCAAGAGGGAGAAGGAACGGAGAAGGGCAACGACATTCTATCAACACATGGTATTCATCTAAAAAAGCAGACTCTAGCATGATGGAGAAAAGGTCTGGCCAACTCTGCAAGCTGTCCGTGCTGTTAAAGCAGGCAGAGAAGGAACCAAGGAGACTCTCCCTGATCAGTTTCGCCTCTTTGTAGTAACACCATCTGAATTTATCACGCACCATGAGATCCAAGTCATCTCTGACTTGGGAATCCAACCCTAAAATGTAAGATTAACCATGGCCAATGCTATTCCTTAAGAGAAACTACACTTCTATCACCATACACATATTGCTTAACAAACCAGTCGTGTTTTTCATCAACTGAAACTTCCCAATTTAATCTGTACTACTGCCCACAATTTCTCTTATTTCCACCAGGCAAACCAAACATGCAAGAAGGACCTTTTACCTTCCATCTAGTTCTCTTACTGCATCAGCTGCATCTCGTGGATCTTCAAACTCCACAAAGGCAAAACCAGGAGGATTTCTCGCCACCCAGACGCTGCGCAGTGGTCCATAGTAGCCAAAGGCTCGCTCTAGCTCAGTTTTGTTGCCATTATTTCCAAGGTTACCCACATAAACCTTGCAGTCCAGCGGACAAGAGTCACGATGCATCACTAGGACAAAAAAAAAACCCTCATATTTAACATACAGCAAGTGTTTATTCACTTACAAGGTAAATTATTCTGATTGTTTTTCCCAGAAACTTCAATAGCGGTAGAATTTGCCATGATAGAACCGTTAACCTGTGTGGAAGCAGGGAGCGGAAAGGGTAGTGTTTAAGCCCAACGTAAGAGCTAGCTGTTATCTTGTAATCGCGATTAAAATTCACTACTTCGGGGTATTTCATTTACTTTAAAGATCCCCAGCTTTGAAGGAGGGAGTTTCTCTGCGGCCCTTTCCCCTGACCCTAGGTTATAGCGAGGGCCGGGCCTGCAGGGGGAGCGCTGGGCGGGAGAACGGGCCCATTGTTCTCGGAGCGGGATTTGGGGGAGGCCGCACACGCCGGGGAAAGCAGCAGCGCCATCTCCAACGGAGGCCACGCTGGGAACGTTGGCGGAATCCCTCCGGAGTTTCCTCGGCCCTGCGTGAGGAACAAGAGCTCCCGCGGAGCGGGCGGGAAAGGCGCCACACCACCCCCGCGGCACCTCCCGCCCGGCCGCACCTCGCCTCAAAAGGCCACGGAGAAAAGGCGGCGAGTGGGCTCTTCAAGGCAATCCGTGGCCTACCCGCCTTCTCCCCGCCCGGCTTCCCTCAGCGTGGCGGCAGCCACCGCCCGCGGCCCAGCTTTACAAAATGGCGGCTGCTCTTTGTTTGCCGCCACCGGGCCCCCGCCGCTTCCATCCACCCTGCCGGCCACCGAGACCGCAGGTGCCGCCTCCCCCCCGCCCTCCGAGGTGAAGATCCTCACCGATGCTAAGAGGGAGGGCGCACGAAGGCAGCCCGCGCTATATTCGTAGCCGATTCGACCCTCAACGAGACTCCCGCTCCGCTTTTCCTCACTGGACAAAATGGCGGTCGCCGCCTACCCCGCCCGCCCTTATATATGGACAGCCCGCTCCCACGTGACGCCCACCGACAGCAAATCAGAGGGCGCCGTTCCGCTGATTGACAGCTCGGCTC
>VXBW01004376.1:143491-156173 GCA_013400375.1 Thinocorus orbignyianus
GCTCGTCCCGCCGCCTCCGCGCGGCCCCAAACGGCGGCGGGCGGGCTTCCCTTCAGAGCAGCGGCGGGAGCTCTGGGGCTGCTCATCTACCCCAAAAATTCGGCTTTAGAGACCGATTATCGAGAAAAGACTTCAGGTTCTTGAAACCAAGGAACGGCAACACACCCAGGGAGGCTGTTTTGCCGGCTGAAAGGAAAAAAAGACGTTTTTTTCCCCCTCTTGTGTGTCTCTAACACAGTGGGACACGTCCAGGCCGTGGTTTTTAAGCATCATCCCCTCAGCACTTGGGTTTTACACACAGGAAAGTTTCGATTTGCTAATAACAACCATTTCTCCCCATGGGGCAGGGGTTTTAATTAAATGCGCTGAGCAAGCCAGTTTAAAACCATAGTTTTTTCTACATTTCATATCTGGGCTTCCACCTACTGAGGCACAAAAGAGGGAAGTGATTTTTATTTTTTTTCAGCACTTGGTAAAAAAAGAGAGGCTTTGAACTGAAGAATTTTTTACAGAGGGCGTTGTTAGTGGTGTTGATGTGCTTTACTGAACATGTATTCAATTAGTGAGGACATAACAGCAAGAGTTTGGAGTTAAAATAAATACCTTGCTCCAGAAGCACTGCCTCAGGTAACAAACCTCTTGTTTTGAGTATGGATAAAGGGATAAACCCGTCCAAGGTCACCCACTGCTGCAGTATCTTCCCCTGTGAGCTGGGCTTAATCCAGACTTTACCTTTTTGACTTGGGCCAGACAAGCCAAATCTATCTGGTACAAGTATAATTAATGTTATTTTAACTGATGTTCTATGTGATAAGGCATTTTTAGTACAAATTAACACACTGTGTTTCCCAAGCAGAAGCTGTGCAGAGGCTGGGGAGTCCTTGGTCTACTAGAATTGTACCAGCAGGTAAAAATATTACTGGAATTAAAAGACAATCAGCTGGTATAACTAATTAGAATTTTCAAAAATCTTTTGCAGCATCCCTCATTATTTTTAAGACCTTCTTCTCAGTAAAATCCTCCCAAGAGTCAAAATTGGCCAAGGGAGAGAAAAACAACAAGGATTTTGAGGTAGCTGATGCTTTAAAGTATCTCTATCATGTGTACAGTTATCTTGCAATTACTGTCTTTTAATTAATCTAATGCATTGTAGTCTAAATTAGCTGATGGTTCATTCCCCAGGGCAACACAAATGAAATAATTCAAAGCTGACTTGGGGCTGTTCAACCTTTTTCACTTGATGATGATCTCTCAGACGGTGATCTCCCTTCATCGCCTCCGGATCGGGGTTTGATGCTGGAACAGGACCCTGTGGTACCACGAATGTGGTTTGAAATGTGCTTGAAGCCTGGCAATGATATGACAGTGTTATAAAGGAACTAAACGTGGCACGTCACCATGGCAAAAGGCAGGGCCCAGAACCACCTTCCACCAACCTATTTCCACAGCTGGTTTTAGGACACCCCCGACATAGCATTTCAGTAATTTGGAAGTCAGCATTTTGGTTGTCCTCTGAGAAAAGATACCTTGAAACAGCTCTGAGCAGAGCTATATACATGTAGGGGGGTATATACATATCTAGAGATATGAAAGCTGCATGGTGTGACAGCACTTTCCTCCTTATTCCAAGTTTTTAACATAGTGTTTGAAAAATCCTGCTGCACTGCAACTGTCTTGCCTTTGCAGTAAGAAAATGCCCTTCAAGGCTGGTATTTTTGAGATGTACACAACTATTACTCTCATCAGATCTTCCAGGGAAGGAAGGAAAGAACGTTGACCCTACAGACAAGCCCAAACCTGCTCTAACCAGGTGGGATAGACTGAAAAGGCACCTGATGCCTTCACAGATATCCATGGGACCAGGGTCTGGGACCAGACTGAGGAGAAGGAAGGTGTTATATTCAAGCTGCTGTCGCTGTTTCTGAGACTGAAATCTCACATAAGAAAATGAACATATTTTACCCGCTATGGTTTGGCAGAAAGCTCAGCTCTGTGAGCCAAATTTAAGGGAGAAAGGCAATATTTACTGAAGGATACTTGTAACAACAATAGGATCTTAGAGTTGCTCCGCAAGTGACCCTAGATGTTGAAAAAATACTTATTTACTGGAATGACTCTATCTACAGAGAGGTCTTTTGCTAGGAAATGGGATTACAGGAACCCAACAGGAACTGGTCTGGGCAGAAGGGCTGCCTGCACAGCCATACCCGAACCAGCTATGTGTCAAGTTCTGGTGGATTCAACCCATTTTCACATCCTGCCCATAGACTAATCTTGATGAAGGCTATTTTCTAAAGAAACAGTAACTGACACTTGCCTGATCTTTAGATACGGTACAACGAGCTTGGGTAAGCTTAGTCCCACCACAACGGCTTTTCTGTTTCCAGGGTCCATGTCCACAAGGTCCAAGTCACTTCCCTCACTTTTAAAATGTACACATTTTTGCACTGGGAAAGCTTTTAGCTGTGCTCAGGCCTGAAGTAAAGGGAGAGTGAAATGAGAGACTGTAATTTATCCATCATAGACCTTAACCAAGGCACAGCACCCAGTGCAGGAATGCAGCGTGTCCAAGACTGAAGCACTTGGGGATTAATTAGGAGAACCTCCGTTTTCTTGAGTGACACATCACCTGGAGACTCCAAGTGTCTCAGCCTTCCTCCTCCTCTTTCCAGGTGTCTTCTGCTGTTGGTGGCATCCCACCTCCTTCTGCACCTTGTCCACCTGAGGGCTGGGTGTTGGTCAGAACCCCCTGTGGCAGAGCGAGGCACCGCTCTCAGGCCAGTGCACCACGTGCCATCGCTGTGAAGAAAGCAGAAACACAGGCCAGCTCTTGGCTAGTTCTGTCCTTTAAGAAACTGTCCTGGGTTGAGCAACAGAGGACTAATTAATCTTGATTCTATGATCTTCTAACGCTGGGATCACTTGATTCTAATTTATCTGCCATTTTATGGTCTTCTAATGCTGGGGAAAACTGCACTTTTAAAGGACTGTAGTGTCTGAATTAATGAAAATGTTTACTTTACAGCCAGCTCTGGTTTGTGGGATTCAAGGTGGTTTTGAGCTCCCTGAGTCTGAGGAGGAGGAGGAGCAAGACCCGGGCACTTGACCCAAGCTGCCAACAGGGTTATTTCATACCATGAACGTCACTTTCCATTGAAACTAGAAAGTTTGCTGGGAAGCTTTCTCTTCCTTGATGGCTGGGATCCAGAGAACTCCTTGCCCTGGTTCAGGAGCCCTGAGCCCTTCCCTTCCTTCTGAAGCTGCTGTGCTGACACAGTGTCCCACATTGGCTGTCCCTGCTGGGAGGGCACGGCTTCTGGGATGGAATGGGCTGGAGATAATCCTGGTATCAGGATCTATGCTGATTCTTCAGCGTCGTTGCTAATTATTTAGCCTTATCTTACTAAATCTATTTATATTTCAACCCTCGTGTTTCCTTGTTTTTCCCCAGCTCCCCTTCCCGGGTGGGGAGGAGTCATTGGGTGAGAGAATCACTGTCTGAACAACAACAAGGTTTCTCAAACCTTAACAGAAACACCTTCTTGGTCCCACAGACATTAGCGACTGGGCACCCCGTGTGGTATAAAGCTTAGGGACAAGAGATGGGATTGTCGGTAACCTCAGGGCTCCCCGGCTTCCCAAACCCGCCCCCCCTGCCCGGCCAAACCCAGCTCCGGGCACCAGATGGCGGCGTTCCCCTCTCCAGGGCAGGCAGGTCCCAGGGCGCTGGGGAACACCTCTCTTTTCATTCTGCTTGTTGTTTTTCCCCTCAGATCGCTCTCACAGACTTCTCCAGGCACACTGCGACGCCGTCCAGCCGGGGATAAACTAGGAGAGCCCAGTGGGTGTTCCAGGAGCAGCACAAGGGATCGGAGGCTTTGTCTCGGCTTCACCTGAATGTGGTTTGTGCACAGACAACACTACAGCTGGAGACTATTTGGGGAAGGAAAGAGTCAGGCCCAGGCTTGGCTCCAGGGCAGGTTTCGTGGGATGATACACTTGCTCCTGCTACTGTGTTCAGAGTCTCGGGTGCTTCTGTAAATCTGGCTCGAAATCAGAAAATGGAAAATTTCAGTGAGCCTGACGCACTGCTCTTCAATGCCAGTTTGAATTCCCTGGAAGACGGGAGGGACTTCTCCCTGGGATGATGCAGTGCGTTACTGGATGAGGTGCCAGGATTTCAAAACTGCCAGATGCTAGCCCTGGAGCTGACACCCCCAAATGGATCACACAAGATTTTTTGCCTCAGTAAGAACTTGATGATCTTTAAGGTCCCTTCCAACTCTAACCATTCTATGATTCTAAGATTGTGCCCCCCAGCAATAAGAAGGAGACAGAGAAGAGCTGTAAGCACCCAAAGGGAGGAGAAGCCTGGAGCCTGCTGTCTAGGAGCTGAATTTCACCTCCTTCAGATGGTTACAGAGGCGATGCTGCTGCTGGCTCCTTCCTCCCGGGTGAGAATGCTCGTGGTGGCCCCTGTTGTTGGTGCAAGAGCCTTGGTGGCCTCTGGCTGTGCTTCGAGGTGTCATTTCCCCTCATCTCTCAGTGAGGAGGCCAGGGAGGGAGAGCAGCCGCTCATCAGCAGGGCTTCACCAGCGGCTCAGGGGAACTATATTTACCATCCAAGTGTGGTCAAACAGTTTCCTCTCAACAGGGCGGTGTCTCTCTTTCCACACACGGTGCTGAGCAGCTCCTACCAACTTCAGTATGTTGGGCTAAGAGCAGCTACAGAAAAAAATAATAATTAAAAAAAAAAACCCAAAGAACAAAGTAGATTTTTACATCTGAGAAGCACAAAGCCCTCTGGAGCCCACACTCCTGTTAGTGGTGAGTAAGAGAGAACAGCACGTGGAAGAAATTCATCAGCTCTGTCTCCATCTCCCTACAGATAGAGGATCCCTTTGATGCAGTGCAGTCTTTTGTCTAATTAAGTTTTAAAATCCCAGGCAAGAGGATCCTCCTTGCCCTAACGAGGCTATTTGCACATTTGCTTTGCTTTCTGTTCCCTCCCCCTGCTCCTTCTTCCCCCTCAACGGGGCCTCCAGGCTCTCTCTTTCCTTTTTCTCTCCTGCTCTGCAGTGAGCAATATTCTTTCCTCCCCCACCTGCCTCCCCAGGGAGAGGACTGGAAAGGAAAACAAAAGACTCACTCACTGGGAAATCGTCATTTTCCCAGCCCTGCCTGCTCAAACCCTCCCGCTGAAGAAGGTGATGGAACAGCAAAGGCACCCTCTAACCCTCCAGGCTGGGAAAAGCTGGAGGGTGGGAGCGAAGGCTCTGAAGCCAAAGCTAAAAACCTTTGATGGCTCCAAATCTGCTTGGAGGGAGGCCCCGAGGTCACCCAGCCCCGGTCAGCAGGGTTTGCTGGTGACTCCCCTGGCAGAATGGGCTCTTTGGGGTTCTGCGCTGCCCAAGGCTCTCACAGAGAGCTGAAAATGTACCCACCACAAAAATCACTTGGGAGTGCTGCTTGTACAAGTTCTTCTTGTGAAATTCGAATCATAGAATTGTAGAATCACAGAACAGCCCTTCAGATCATTGAGTCCAGCCATCAACCCAACACTGACATGTCCCTCAGCACCATGTCTGCCTGGCTTTTAGATACCTCCAGGGATGGCGACTCCACCACTGCCCTGGGCAGCCTCTTCCAACGTTTAATAACCCTTTCCATGTTAAAATTGTTCCTAATATCCATCTTAAATCTCCCCTGGCACAACTTGAGGCCACATCCTCTTGTCCCATTGCCTGTTCCTTGGGAGAAGAGACCGACCCCCCCTGGCTACACTCTGCTTCCAGGGAGTTGTGGAGAGCGAGAAGGTCTCCCCTCAGCCTCCCCCTCAGCAACATTCCCACCACAGTTAGAAGTATTAACCACTGTGTGTGGCTGTGGTATAAGCTGTGCCCTGAGCATATTTTATAGTTTCTTTAGAAATTTCGCAGACCATGGAAGTCACTCCCTGCCCAGCACCTCTTCCCTATGGGTCTTCTGGACCAGTAAGTCCATTGCACTTCTCAAAGATGTATCGTAACTCCAGCACGGTCTGTCCCCACATACACCCCACGGGGAGACGTTGCAAAGTCACACTCAAGGTTATTTTGACTTCTTCTAAGTCCTTGGGTGGAAAGAAATAAACAGCCAGGGGGAGAGTGTAGCCATGGCAATGCGGCTGGGCCATTAAAGAAGGCTTCAAGTGGCCATTTACGGCCCCATGTCAGCATCTCCTGCAGCTCCTCGGACTCCTGCGATATTAGTTCTTCCGCTGGAGACGCAGGTAACTGCATTCAGTGAGAACCCATTATGGATAATAGAGACACAAAAAGTTCAAGGATGAATTAGAGCAGATGTTTTGGACATGACTTCAGCCGCTGCTTATTAGTCCCTGAAGATGTAACCAAGAAACCTGGGTTTCTCAGGCGGGTGATTCAGTGGAACGGCGGCGTAGCCGCTGCCCTGGAAACGCCGACACGACACAGGCCCCTGTTTTACCAACACTTAACAAATGTCATCGTTAATTGCTGATACACTTTGGTTGCTTTAATGAGCGACACTCTCCTTTAACAGTTGGGACTCAGGTAATGAAATCAGGGAACTGTTCTTTGATTGCTCTGAAATAGAGGGGGCTCAAAATAAGCTGTGATGAGGAGTATAATGAAAAGCAATTTAGTGTCCAGGGAAGATGCGAGAAGAGGTCACACGGGCGCTGCTAATGGGGCCTGTCTCTGCCAGGACAATGTGTTTGTGATCACCTGAGGCTGGGTTTAAGATACCCAAAAGGAATCGGTAGCTCCTGATAACACCAAGTAAATTATCTTTTCAAATCCTTCCAGGGAATTTTTCCTGAGAAAACTTCATTTTCTTTCACTTAGAGCAACAGGAACTCTTCTGCTGTCTGGCCGCATCCTGAGTATCCAAATTCTATTGCAATTACCTGGTTAGAGATCCTAAAATGAGTATTAAACCCCACACAGCAGCAACTCGTATGGTTTCAAAGCACATCAGAATTTGGCTTTTTGCCTGAGCTACTACTTGCATTTTTATTTCCTAGCCAGTGGATAACTCTTCTCTGTATGTCCACAGTTTCCAAGATTTAAAACCAAGTACATTTACCGGACAATCAATGGATTTCTATTAAATTTCTCCTGAACATTAAAATCCAGTGGGATCTTTTTACCACCTCCTTGGATTCCCTGTAACTGTCCCATTTTGTCTGATAACTGGCACGACAGAGTTCAAAACCGTTGTTGATTTAGCAACATTAGTGTCTGATACATGGGGACGGCGAAGGAGGGAGGTCTCTTTTGCATTCCAGAGACATTTTTCCTGATCAAACCTGGAACAACAGGTTTGAATTTCTCCTTTTCATCACATTGGGGCAGAGGAATCCTGTGTTAGAATAAAAAGTTCTCAGGGAAGAGACGAGCCAGCAACGGAGTAAGATCCTGTCCCCAAACTTGTGATCTTGTCCTTAATCACAGCTGAACAGAACATTTTAGAATCCCAGATTTGTTATAGCTGGAAACGGGGAGCTGTCTCACTTCAGTGACACGGGAGGAATGGTCTTAGTCACAAAGTGCCGCAGGGATCATTTCTATTGTTTCTGGGCAGGTATAAAAGGTGGTGAAAGGGAGTCGTTGTCATTGCAACTGGAACATCAAGGGGGGGACCAGCACGGAGACACATCTGTGTGGAGCAGAACTTCACCGGGATCCTACGGGATCATCAGTAAGTAGATTATATTACTTGTGTAACTGGAAGATGCTTTTTAATTAATATATAGTTTCCTGTTGATCACAATAGGAAAGTAGAGGTTATTCATTAGGAGCAGGAGTTCTATATTAGCATAATCTCAAATATCACAGAGCATGTAAATACACATGGATCTACAGTTATTTTTATATATCTGTATTTAACACAAAAAGCTTCAATTTGGACCTAGTACCTACTTGTTCTTTCACATCTCGTTTAATTTGAACATATTGTCCAAAGAAATGTCTCACAAATTAGTGGAGCAGATTTTATTAAAAACAAACTTGATTTTATACAACCAAATGTGTAACTTGCCTTTCTACTCAATCCTTGACAACTGAATATTCAAGTCAGTATAAAGAAAAGCCAGTGGAGGAGCTGCTGAGTTTCTTCTTAACCCAAACTGCTCCTGCACAAAAAGAAGTACTTATTCAAATAATTAGTAGCCTCATTAGATGGGTGTGTATCTTTACTATTCTTAAGTAACAACTTAAATGCTGCAACTTTTGATTTGTTGTCCATCCAGGTTTTGATGTAACAATTACTAGAGGATTTGCTAGTAAATAACTAATGCCAACCCTAAAAGCAGGGTGCAGTCATTAGTATTAAAAAAAAAAGCTGGAATTTTAAGGATAGAGCTGGCGTTAAAGGGGCAGTGGCTTTGAACGGATGGGGAGATGGAGGCGTAGCAATGCCAGGAAGATGGATTTTTGTTTAGAGTGATAGATGTTAGAATTCAGGTGGAAAAAATCATTTCACAATAACATTTTCTCATTGTTCCTCCCTAAGCCAGAAATCCACTTTTATTTTTTACAGAGAAGAAACCCAGTATCAGTCTAATCATGCCCATGCAGTGGCAGACGGGTGTCAGCGCTGCTATTGCTTGTGGAAAAGGTTGTGTCAGTAAAAGTCTGAACCCCAGGGCTGTGACCACCTTTTAAATTGATCTGTATGGTCCTGTCATAAACTCTTAGGCAGCAATCCTCATCTTTTTGTCAAATTTCTGCAAAGTTTTTTATCAGGAAGGTCTTTTGCCAGTTCTAAACGAAATAATCTCTTGTGCTTGCAAATACCCAAGATGGGTAAGGAGGATATTGAGAGGCAGTAAGTGGAAGAGGTGATTAGGGCTCTTAGCAAAGAAATGTAGGAACATGTGATTAAATCTATTCATCTTTTACTGGGGTATGTTGGAAATCCACACGGCTGATGCTCTGGGAGTTCCTGGGCTGATGTACCAGAGCACAGTGATCTGCTTTTACCAGTGCTTAAAGGCTGAAATTCATTTCATCAGGTGAAAGGAAGAACAGAGAAAATCAAGATTTTTGATCATACTGTCAGCGCCTCATCCTGTGGAGCAGCTTCAAAGGAGAGAGAAAAATGTTCCTGCCCCAGAGATCTCTGCAGATGGTCACATTTTTGGCAATTCTTCTTCTTGCCTGTTTTGCAACATGTCAAGACACTGAAAAGTAAGCAATGTCATCCTTTTACTCACTATCCGTAGAAGACTGTTTGCCTTTGATGTAAGGGGCTGTGTTCTCCACTGCTCTGTTACTGGAGGCCATGGTGGAGGCAAAATTCTATAAATTCGATATGGCAACATTTAAATTGCCCTTTATGGAGTATAAAATTAGACTGATTGCAGTTTTAGATGTATAACTACACCACATTTCAGTGGATGCTTTTAAACACAGCACAGCGAACCATGTAGGGACATTCAACGCAAACCATGGAAATGGCACATACTAAAATTCCATATTTAGGTTCCCATTCGGATCCAAATCTGCAGAGGGAGCCTGGAGCTGCAGTTATCTGTTAGCTGAAATCCAGAAATATCTGCATCCCAGAATTGGCCTGCCCTCCCCAGTCATACTTGGCTTCAATTTTTTGGGTATATCTGAAGAAAGTAAGATTTGTTTACATTTCATGGACACCACTGATTTCAGTTAAATTACTCCTGATAAACAGCTCTGGAAGGAAAGAAACAACCCCCCCAAATCCTAGAACATTAAGGGTATGAAATCACCAGCCTGGCCTCAGGGCTGTCCTCCACATGGGGTGGAGACACCTCCAGCGCTCCTTCCTCAGCTCAGAGAAGCATCTGAGGTTGATGGATGCAAATCAGCTGGGATCCAGCTGTGCTCGGTTCCTAATTAACTCTTTCTTCCCTGCAGGAAGAGAGCGGTGACAGAGCATCAGCTCATGCATGACAAAGGGAGGGCGTTTCAAGGACTGAAGCGCCTGATGTGGCTCCACAACGCCCTGGGCAGCGTGCACACAGCCAGCAGCAGAGATATTTCACTCTCAAATGCCATGTGGGATTCACAGAAGAGCCAAGATCCTTCAGATCCCTACAACAGCATCGGCGGAGAGGAGACTTCAAGCCTGATGAAGCAGCTGCTGGACCTGACAGAGAAAGAGCGGGGCTCTCCCCAGTTAAAGCAGCTGGATTCGCTGCAGAACATGAGGAGCCCAAAGGGTTACTGGAACCCACAAGAGCTTTTCAACCTCCTCCGAACCCAAGAGCTGGGCAGCAAGAGAAATCCCAGCGCTCTGCCGCAGAACATCTCCCACTAACCTCAACCCAGCTCACTCCAACCCTTGCTTCAGACACATCACGTTGTGTGGAAAAGCTCTAGCGCAAAAGTGAACCGCAAAAGAAAAACAATGTCCATTTGCTCCATGAACTGCTCCTAGATGTTGAACAGAGCCCCTCATTCTCTCCCGTGGGCAGCCTGTGCACTGCCACTGCGAGATGGGCTCCTTCCTCATGGGCCACAAACCTCCCTCCCCATGGCAGGGCCCTCCCTGGTACCGTAGGGTTGTGGCAGCTCTTTGTAGCTCCTGTAGCCCACACGGAGCAGGAAGTTTGGGTCATTAATCTGCATATTCACAGCTTCACTTACAGCCTCATGTTTTGACTCGTGAAGAAGCTGTTTCCTCCTCATACAGATTATCTTCTTTCACACCTGCCCTGCTCTGCAGCACAAATGACTTTCCTGGTACTTTAGGTCCAAAGGTTTGGGTTTTCCTGCTTCTCCAGCCTCTCATCTCACAGGTTTTCTTTCAGGGTGGCAAAATTCTGTCAGGCCACAGAGGTAGAAGTTGGCAGAGACCCCCACCCTCCCAGCCAAAGCCCCAGATGTGCTGGTGGAAGAGATGAGAATCAGCTTCCAGGGTCCCTGTTTGAGCCCTTTGTTTCAAGATTTCCTACCTTCTCTTTGTTCATGTGAAATCCTCTCCAAGAGCTCCCACAGGGCGTCGAGTTTTGTCGGCAGAAAACCAGCTACGTGAGGCTGGCTGTGTTTCCTGAAGGAGGCAGCACACCATTTTGCTTTTCACCTTTAATGTCAAACTGAGTGGCTCTGCCGAAGCAAAGCAAGGTCCAGTTTAATTGCAAAATGAGTCTTTCAGAAATTAAATGTCATTTCTGTCGTGCAGGGATTGTACACGCCGTTCTAAATTCTGAAATGTCTCCATTGCTCACAGACTTCAGCTGCATGTGCAGAAGGTATTTCTCAGTGATTGAAATCTAAGAACACCTTGATGTTGTTAACAATAAAACACCTTATTACCCTCTGAATGGCATTTGCTTTTTTTGTAGCAATATACACAAATGAAGCAAAATCTTCCTTTGCTAATATCTGCTCACATCTGGGATGAGTATGGAATCCCATTTCTTTCCTCCTGCCATTCCTCAGAGCTCCTCGTTAGACCAATCAGACCATTAGTGACCCCAATGGCTTCAGCCATCCCTGGAGATCCGAACAGGCTGGTATGCGAAGGGATCACACTGCCCAAGTGAGAAAGGTTGCTGGGACACAGGAGCTCTTCCTCCCTTAAGCCCATCTCCGGGCTGTCCCAGACCTCAGAACCCACAACAGGATGACGGGCTCAAACCTCTCAGAACCTGCTGTGGATGGAGGTGACCTCCTCTTGGCCTGAGGGGCTGTTTCCCCAGCCCTGGGAGGCTGAGGTGACCCGGGTGGGACCTGTCCCTGGGTATGGGTGAGGCACTGGAGAAGGTTGCCCAGGGAAGTTGTTGATGCCCCATCCCTGGAGGTGTTCAAGGCCAGGCTGGATGGGGCTTGGAGCAACCTGGTGTGGTGGGAGGTGTCCCTGCCCAGGGCAGGGAGTTGGAACTGGATGATCTTTAAGGTCCCTTCCAACTCCAACCATTCTGTGATTCTATGAGAGCTGTGGAGCCACAGCACCATTGTGGGGAACAGGGAGGGAGGGATGACCTCCTTACCACAACGGCTCCCCAGGCCTACAGAAGCACCGCAAGCAAGCTGGCACCCTGCGGCTTTCACCGCTAGTCCCTCCTAATGTAGAAAGCAAGCCTAATTTGAATTAAAGTGGGTGAATTAGTGGGTGGGTTAAGGCGGGTAGACGTTGCCGCCCTCCCCACAGCTAGGGCCTCCCTCAGCGCAGCGCGCGTGCGCTAGCTCGCGCGCCCCTCCCTCCTCTTCCCGGAGCCCGCCGACGCACGCGCCGCTGGCGGGAGAGGGCGGGGCTGCCGGGCAGGAGGGGGCGTGGCCGGCGGGATGGTGGCGCATGCGCGCTGCGCTCGCGGTCCCTGGGGCGCTCGTGCTGGCGGTGGGTGGGTGTGGGGGCTCCGGTACCCCCGGCTCCGTCTCCGTCCATCGCTCCCCCCCCACCCAATCCGCCCCCCGCCGGTCCCCTTCGCCTCTCCGCAGCCATTCCGCCTGGGACCCCACTGTCGCTTTCAAGTCCTCCCCGCTCCCCTCCCGCTCCTTGTCGCCACCCCCCCCGGGGGGCTCCGGTAAGCCGTCCCCACCTCGTTACTATGGTGATCGCCGTGTCCCCCCCATCCCCTCCTCCGTGTCCCCTCCTCGCCCGGCCCCCGAGGCCTTTTGCCACTCACAGTGGGGGGTAGCGGAGCTTTCCCCCCCCTCTCCCTCCCCCTCCCGATGAC
>VXBW01004376.1:156872-169047 GCA_013400375.1 Thinocorus orbignyianus
GACAGCCAGAGGGATGGGATGGTGCCATCCCCTGTGCCCACAGAGTGTCACCTGCTCCCCGGAGGGGGAAAAACCCCCACAAGCTGTCTCCATCCCCCCCAAACCCCATCCCAACCGGCTTCTGCCTTACCTTTGCTGCAAGTGAATCGGGAAACTCAGCCAAGAAAATACCCGGCGTCTGCGAAGGGACGATAAAACGCTGCCTCGTAAAGATCTGCAGAAAGTAAACAGAACAGAATAACTCATAAAACGGCCCCGTAAAAACCAGGAAGGTTTATCTCTAACCCCCGTGTTGGGGCTGTGAGTTCTAGTGCTTGTTGCAAAATGGGGTCACACCTGACTGCCGGTTACGGGGTCAGTGGGAGAACTGGGCGAAGAGGCTGTTTATCGCTCGGAATCTGCATTTTTAATGTATTTCTAGCAAGCAGAGCTGTGGTACCGGTTGGAAGTGCTGTTCTCCGGCACGTAATCCAACGTGGAAATGGGGGATACTTAACTCCAGGGTGGTATTTTTTTTTTTCCTTAAACTAGAATTGACTCCAAGGCAGTGGTTCCTCGGGATTTTGCCCAGTTTCTGTGTGAAAGTGCCCAGTAAAAGCGAGTGTTTTAAACACAACAAAATGCCTTTTTTTAAATTTTTTGGTTTTTTGTTTTCTCTCTCCTTCCTCAATTCTTCCATTATCTGATGCCTCTTGGGAGTTTGATAAATGGCAGGAGCAGAGGGGACAGCGGGAATCATCCCTGTGAGGACCAAGGGAAGGAGGACTCCGGGATCAGATGTTTCAGTGCGGCCTTTCTGAATTGTTTTTAACATTTCTTCAAGATAAAAACACATCTTGGGAGAAGCAAACACTTGCAGCGCTGCCTGAAATTGTGGTTTTTGAGGCCCAGTGTTTCTTAAGTTTCCTTCCCTCTTATTTTCAGATCAAAAAAATGTTCAAAACAGGAAGTTTGACTGGTACCTTTTATTTTGTAAGACCTTTCCCTGCTCAGTCTTAGTTCAGGCAACGGGGCCAATGGGCTTTGCTGCCAAAATCTGTGTGATTCAGCATCACTTAATTGATTGCAGCTCTCGTTTAAAGGTTATTTATCCTTCCTAATGTTAAACATTGCTTTCCTTTTCCATCCCTACCAGCCATGGCGATGACAGGCCCCACTGCCTGCTCATCCATGAGCAACCACACCAAGGAGCGGGTCACGATGACAAAGGTGACGTTAGAGAACTTCTACAGCAACCTCATCGCCCAGCACGAAGAACGAGAGATGAGGTAAAAATCTTTCTGCTTTCCTTTCCAAACTGGGGAAGAACCAAATATATCTATTAACTGGGGCTGGTTTTCTGGGAGCCAAAGCTGAAATAGATGGTTTTTTGCTGAGGGTGGACCCGAGCTCCCACCGTGAGTGCTGGTGTGGGGCAGCTTGGCACGAGCAGCCCCAGGCAGCTCCTGGGTTCCTCTTGAGAGAAGAAGAACTTGGAGTTTCTTCTGAAATGAATTGAAACAGGCTTGTAAATGCAAAAGGGATATGATCATTAACAAGTTTTTAGGAGAAAAATGTACATTTGATGGTGGGACTAAGTAGAAACTTGAGTCCTGTGTCCAGCTCTGGAGTCCTCAACAGAGAAAGGACATGGAACTGTTGGAACGGGTCCAGCGGAGGCCACCAAGATGCTCAGAGGGCTGGAGCAGCTCTGCTGTGAGGACAGGCTGAGAGAGCTGGGGCTGTTCAGCCTGGAGAAGAGGAGGCTCCGGGGAGACCTTGGAGCAGCCTTCCAGGATCTGAAGGGAGCTCCAGGAGAGCTGGAGAGGGACTCTTCCCCAGGTCCCTCAGCTGCTTCTCGTAAGACTTGTTCTCCAAATATTATCAGTCAAAATCTAACAAGCCACGTAACGGAGAAGTACTGCTTTAACTGTCCTTTGGCTGGAACCCTCTAATTTGCTGAACACCCTCCAGTTGTAGCCCTGGGACTTCAGATGTTCTCCCAACTTGCTGTGGAGTCTATAATCACAATTTTCAGAATGGTTCAGCCTTCCTTTGCTTACAGACTTGCTGCCAAAGCCCTCGCTAGATCCAAGAGGGCTCCTGCTTACTGCAATAACTGCAGAAATGCAGAAGCAATTTAGAAATAAATAGTAACTTGCAGAATTTTATTCAAAGCTTCAAATCAGTAAAGAGAGACTGAGGTCTAATCCCAACAGAAAATATCACTGCTTTAATTCTTTTCTTTCCCTTTGCATAGCTCTTTATTTTTATTATAAGGGCTATCGTCTGCTCCCAAAACCCCAGTGACAGGGGTTTTCTGTTTAGAACCAAGACTTTGGCTGAACAAACACACTGGATTTTATAAGTTATATACATATATATGTTAACAAGAGATTATCTGTGGAGGCACAATTTGGAGTTTGAATCACAGAATGATCTGGGGTTGGAAGGGAACCTCTGGAGATCATCTCCTCCACCCCTCTGCCAGAGCAGGGTCACCCAGAGCAGGTCCCACAGGAACGTGTCCAGGTGGGGTTTGAATGTCTCCAGAGAAGGAGACTCCACCACCTCTCTGGGCAGCCTCTGCCACCCTCACAGTAAAGAAGTTCCTCCTCGTGTTGAGATGGAACTTCTTATGTTCCAGTTTGTGCCCATTCCCTCTTGTCCTCTCACTGGGCACCACTAAAAAAAGCCTGGCCCCATCCTCCCGACACCCACCCTTGAAGTATTTCTAGGTGTTGATCAGATTCTCCCTCAGCCTTCTCTTCTTCAGACTAAAAAGCCTCAAGTCCCTCAGCCTTTCCTTGTAAGAGAGAAGCTCCAGCCCCCCCATCATCTTGGTGATCCTCTGCTGTCCCCTCTCCAGCAGTTCCCTGTCCTTCTGGAACTGGGGAGCCCAGAACTGGTCCCAGTGCTCCAGCTGGGGCCTCCCCAGGGCAGAGCAGAGGGGCAGGAGGACCTCCCTCCACCTGCTGGTCACACTCTTCCTGATGCCCCCCAGATGCCATGGGCCTCCTTGGCCACAAGGATGTCACCACAGTGGTGGTGACAAAATGTGAGTGATGTGCAGGAAGGACCTGATGAGGATATTTGGGGGAATTTCAGCATCCTTTGCTTGTGCTGAGCTGTTGAATTCTGCGGCAGCCGTGGTTTGCCACTGGAGTTTGGTGCTTTGGGTGTGAAAGGAGATGACGGGACGGTGCTGAGGGGGTGCTTAAATAAGGGCAAAGCCATTTCCATGTGCCCGATTGTGGAGGAGATAACCCGAAATATCACGTTGCAGCAGCCGCGCAGGGACTCTGGAGGCAGGAAGATGATCTTGCGAAGAATGACTTGCATAAAGTGAAGGAATTCTTTAGTACATTGGTAACATTATACCACAAAAAACACACATGGAGAGGAAGAAAAACTGACCAAAACCCAACACCAATCCCAGTTCCACCAGCTATTAATGTGACAGCACATTAATGTGACCAGAGCTGGGGAAAAGTTGCTGGGGGGGATCATAACAAATGTCTCCTGAAGCCACTCCCGCCTCTGAAGACTTGTTTCCTTTTTTTCCTTGCTCCAAATCATAATTTTCAACTAATGCTGTGAATATTTGTGATTCTTTAAGGGAGGAGAATGTGTACAGACGTGTTTTCTCTTTCCAAATATTTTAAGTATCTCAGGTATTAGGAAATAGTTGTTTTTCTCATTTTGCTTGTGATGGATTCAAGATGCAGAGAAGTGACGGCGCAGATCCCCGGGGATGTTGAGAGAGCAAATTCTCCCTGGAATAAGTGTGACTGTGCTGCTGAAATACTGATTATGGCTCCAGCCTTAAGTGACTTGCCCTGCTGTCAGAGAGAGAGAGACAAGAACTGAACCCAGATCTCCTTTATCTGTGTTCCTGGACAACGAAAACATACACTTTCATAACTCTAAAGTCAAGAGAGGTTTAGATTCTTAAAGGGGAGAAGGCTGGAGTGGTAAAGCTGTAATATTAGATGCTTTAATTTTAATTTCATGTCTGATTTTTCCCTTATATCTCATTTACACCTGCTCTTTGCTGGCATTACGTCCTGCTTTCACATGAAACACAGGGCAGAGGTGTTGGTTATGTGTAATTAAGAAAGAACATTAACGATACAACCTTTATTTCTCTGATTTGTCTTTGCTGCAGACAAAAGAAGCTGGAGCAGATGATGGAAGAAGAAGGCTTAAAAGATGAAGAGGTAACGAATATGGGAAAATTACCTTAGAGGTTAAATACAAGTGATTTTCCTTTATAAATGGAGATCTGGGATCCCTCCAGAGCCCTCTGGCAGGATTCTCACTGTGGTTATTTTCCCTAAACTCTAGAAAAGAATCAGGAGATCAGCACATGCACAGAAGGAAACGGAGTTTCTTCGCCTAAAGAGAACGAGGCTTGGTTTGGAAGACTTTGAGTCTTTAAAAGTCATAGGCAGAGGAGCATTCGGAGAGGTCAGTCCAGAATGGATGACTGAAAGCGTTTTTAAATGGCACTGGTTTTTGTCACAGACGTGTAGGGTTCACACAAGTGAAGGATAAATGCTGTAACAGATCGGTTTTTAGCTTAACAGTCACGTGAATCTGCCTTTATACCTAATAAATGCTGGTTTAAAAACATTAACGTGCTTTAAAGGAGCTTTAGTGCTGTTGAAAAGGAATTGATGGGCAAGTTAAATCCAAGAATAGCTGTGTCCTTTCATTGTGCACTCCTGGGGTGGCCGTAGAGACAGGGAGAGCTGGGGCCACTTCTGGTGGCCTCCTTCAGAGAAGGTGGCTTTGGACCATCTGCTTCAGGGGTTTGATGGCTCAGTGTGTCACCTCTGATAAATTGACTTCATCTCATAGAATGAACAGAACTTGTCTGGCCATTACTGTGCACTTTGTCGTGCTTTTTGGTTTTATAGTCTGGTCTGATTCCATTAAATGGAAGCCAGGGGCTTGACACTCAAAGTTGTCAAGAGCTGTGGTGATAATGCTGTATTTTTGACCCCCAATTTTTGCGTACTTCCCAGGTGCGACTCGTGCAGAAGAAAGACACAGGACATGTTTATGCAATGAAAATACTCCGTAAAGCTGATATGCTGGAGAAAGAGCAGGTGAGTAGCAACCATGGTGACACCAAGTTAGGTGGGAGTGTGGACCTGCTTGAGGGTAGAAAGGCTCTACAGAGGGATCTGGATGGATGGGCTGAGGCCAATGGGATGAGGTTCAACAAGGCCAAGTGCTGGGTCTCACCCTTGGGTCACTCCAACCCCCTGGACCCTCCAGGCTGGGGGCAGGGTGGCTGGAGCTCCCCAAGGAAAAGGACCTCGAGATGTTGGTTGACTGTGGGCTGAACATGAGCCAGCAGTGTGCCCAGGTGGCCAAGGCGGCCACCAGCATCCTGGCCTGGATCAGGAGCAGTGTGGGGAGTAGGACTTCAGAGGTGATCATCCCCCTGTACTGGGCACTGGTGAGGCCCCATCTCAAGGGCTGGGTCCAGTTTTGGGTCCCTCACCACAAAAAAGACACTGAGGGGCTGGAGCAGGTACAGAGAAGGGCGATGGAGCTGGTGAGGGGGCTGGAGAATAAGTCTTATGAGGAGAGGCTGAGGGAGCTGGGGGTGTTCAGCCTGGAGAACGGGGTTGAGGGGAGACCTTCTCGCTCTCTACAACTCCCTGAAAGGAGGGTGTATGTGTATATCTGTTTATGATAGTAGTTACAGGCCATTGTATGGAACTGAATGCTGAGAACAGGGTTTCAAACAACCTCTAAAACCTTGCTTAGTCTTCGTGGAGGCTGCAAGCACCTCCGAAGGAAGGCAGGAGTGAAGTCGGGTTCTGCTGGGAAGCCTGGGGAAGCGAAGCACTTTTCTGAGGACTTTGTATTTCTCCAATGAAAGAGGAGGAAAAAATCTATGTGTCTGATTTATGTTCCTCCTCCTGGTTTTACAATGACGTACGTTACATGTGTAAATGATTCAGGAGAGGTGTCAGGATCAGTGTTTTACTGCATTTCTGATTTATGGACACAGATATAAATATCAAAGTGATGCAACTACTGGAATTCTGACCTGGAGACATAAAGCAGCAGCATGTAACATTTTTAAGGCTTTCCTCTACAAGTACATCTGGGAATATAATGGTCCCAGACAATCATAGAATCACAGAATGGTCAGAGTTGGAAGGGACCTTAGAGATCATCAAGTTCCAACCCCCCTGCCCTGGGCAGGGACACCTCTCCCTACAGCAGGTTGCTCCAAGCCCCATCCAGCCTGGCCTTAAACACTTCCAGGGGTGGAATCATTTCTTGTTGAGGACTGGGATGAATTGAGGAAGCACCCTGTGTTTGTGTTCATAAAATCAAGAACTGGTTTCCATTTCTGAAAGTATCTGTTTCAAACCCCCAAGCTTTATGCAGAGCTGCTAAATCAGTGCGTTGGGCTCTGTCAGTGGGAACGGGCTGCAGCTGAATTTGAAGGACACACAAACTGTTTAGAGAAGAGCTAGGTTTTGAGAGATCTCTTTATAAAAAATCGAGATGTTTTTGATGATAGGATTAACCTGGTTTTACAATCAACCATGCGTTTGCCCTCTTGAATGTGCCCACGGTAATGAATGGTGTTTTGGAGTGGTGTGTTATCTGAGTGGTTTTAAGATAAGAGTTTTCAGAGTGTCCCGTATCACTTGTAGGGTTCTGATTTGAAGGGGACCCAAGTGCCCTAAGAACTGAAAGAATAAAAACATCAACGTGGGTTATCTTTCTGTGGAACCGTGTTGTTCAGGAGGGTGGTTTGAATTTCTCTAGCTTGAGTTTTTTGCTTAAAATAATGAAGTTTGTGCTCTCTTGCCTTCCTATGTACATCTCAACTCATGGCAGCAAAAGTCACACAGTAACTATAGATTCCCTCAAGTGTGAATGCCCAAAGGCTCAAATCCCCATAAACTTTCCAGTGGAAACTTTGGAATGTAAAAAAAAGTCTTTCAGATCTTGGTGCTGAGGAGTAAAATGGAGTTGGTGTTATTTGGGACTTATCAGAGTCTGGAAAAACAGAGCAGTCTAATGAAAGCCTCTCACCTTTTAGCCAGCAGAAGCTTGACTCTTGGGTTTGATTTTGAACACGTCATGCTATTTTATTACCTGGAAATATTGGAGAGGGTGAAACTATGGAAGTTTTGATGGTGTTTGTGCCCTCCTGCAGAGGTCTGACTGCTGTCTTTTCCATATTTGATGCTTCTCGATATAATACTTGAATTGTCTGTGGAATGAATGCATGCAATGGAGCATAGACTTGTAAATAATCCAATGCAAATGTGTCTCTCCAGGTTGGCCACATTCGTGCGGAGCGAGACATCCTGGTGGAGGCAGACAGTTTGTGGGTGGTCAAGATGTTCTATAGTTTTCAGGACAAGCTGAACCTCTACCTTATCATGGAGTTCCTGCCCGGAGGTAACTGTCTGAGATCAAAAGACTGCTATTTTTCCTCCTGTTTCTGGATCTCCAGCTTCTTAACTCCAAACATAGTCTGGGATGAGAGTGTTTGTGGTTACCGTAGAGTGAAGAGAAACCAGAGTATACAGGGGGCATCAAGAAGAGTGTGACCAGCAGGTGGAGGGAGGCCATCCTCCCCCTCTGCTTGGCCCTGGGGAGGCCCCAGCTGGAGCACTGGGACCAGTTCTGGGCTCCCCAGTTCCAGAAGGACAGGGAACTGCTGGAGAGGGGACAGCAGAGGCTACAAAGATGCTGAGGGGCCTGGAGCATCTCTCTTACAAGGAAAGGCTGAGGGACCTGGGTCTTTTTTTGCCTTGCAACTTTAAAAGTCCTTTTTTCAGAGGTTGATGAAGTTGTGGAGAGGCAGGGGTTGGTTTCTTCTACCAAGGAACAGGCAGGAGGAACAAGAGGATAAGGACAGGACAAGAGGAAACGGCCTCAAGTTGCCCCAGGGGAGGTTCAAATTGGAGATCAGGAATGATTTTGACAGGGAAATGGTTCTTAAGCCTTGGCCTGGGCTGCCCAGGGAAGGGGTTGAGGCACCATCCGTGGAAGAATTTAAAAGCAGAGTTGACATTGTGCTGAGAGACACGGGTCAGTGATGGGTTTTTGTAAGTTGGGTTGATGGTTGAACTCGATCATCTTAAAGGTTCCTTCCAACCTGGAAAATTCTATGATTCTATGATAATGCTACTCTTATTTGACCGAATAAGAAAGTTATACCAAAAGCCTGTAATACATTTGACTAATGAAACCACAAGAATTTCTTCTGAGATGATGCTGCACAAACACAATCTGGTTTTTGTAACAGCTGTGATGCTGAAAGTGTGTATTTTAGTCTGTGATTCAGCGGAAGAGTGGCAGCCCAGGGCTGGCTCTTGTTTAGGGGATGCTCCTATAGAGCTAGATCATCTCTGTCCATGGATCCATCTCAGGAACTTCCATGCAGTTACAGTACAAGCCTCTCCATGCAGTGCTACAAGGGGAAATACAAGAGTGTGTCACGGAGGTGCTGGGGAACCCTATTAATTTATACAAAATCCATTTAGACTTCCCAAGGTTTTAAATATCTTAGTTCTTATCTTTGCCAGTGTCTCAAAATTAGCGGGAGTGGAGTTTGGGTGTTTGCTTGTATTTACCTTTACTCTTTGGGGGGGGGTTCTAGGTGACATGATGACACTGTTGATGAAAAAAGACACTTTGACAGAAGAAGAGACGCAGTTCTACATAGCTGAGACCGTGCTGGCCATCGATTCCATCCATCAGCTGGGTTTTATCCATCGGGACATAAAACCAGACAACCTTCTTCTGGACAGCAAGGTACACACCAGCCACTGCCTGGGGGGTGGTCAACAGGCCTTGTAAGTTTGAATATTGACCCAAACCAGTGTTGACAGTTGTGAACTTCCCAGTTCCAGAAGGACAGGGAACTGCTGGAGAGGGGACAGCAAAGGGCTGCAGAGATGCTGAGGGGCTGGAGCATCTCTCCTGTGAGGAAAGGCTGAGGGACTTGGGGCTTTTTAGTCTGGAGAAGAGAAGGCTGAGGGGGATCTGANAGGCCACCCCATTGCTTCCAGGTGGTTACTGGAGGCAGTTTGCAGAAAGCTTTGTTGTTTCACTGTCCTCCTATTGCTTGCTATGATTTTGCTTAAAAATTAGCTTGTTTGGGGAAAAATAAGTTTGCCAACAGTAAATAATTATACTTTAGCAGCTAATAATGTGCAGTGGGAACTACTGCCCTAATTCAGTACGTCTGCATCTAGTCTAGATGTAGAGAAATTCAGGACTTTGAAAAGGATGTATATTTCTAGATATACATTTAAAAATCACTCCTAGTCAGTGTGGTCGCCTCTTCTCCTATGAGGACAGGCTGAGAGAGCTGGGACTGTTCAGCCTGGAGAAGAGAAGGCTCCGGGGAGACCTGAGAGCAGCCTTCCAGGATCTGAAGGGAGCTCCAGGAGAGCTGGGGAGGGACTCTTGGTCAGGAAGTCTAGTGACAGGACGAGGGGGAATGGTTTTAAATTGGCAGAGGGGAGATTTAGGTGAGATCTTAGGAAGAAGTTCTTTGCTGTGAGGGTGGTGAGGCACTGGAACAGGTTGCCCAGGGAAGTTGTTGATGCCCCATCCCTGGAAGCGTTTAAGGCCAGGCTGGATGGGGCTTGGAGCAACCTGCTCTAGGGAGAGGTGTCCCTGCCCAGGGCAGGGGGGTTGTAACTGGATGATCTTTAAGGTCCCTTCCAACTCTGACCATTCTATGATTCTGCACTAGGACAGACCCAGTCCCTGAACATGAGGTGTTTCTCCTAATCTGTTGGTGTTGATGTTGGATCCAGGGACTACAGCTCCCTCTGGAGACTTCGCTCTTGCTCTCACGCTGTCAGGAGCTCGCAGGAGCAGAGGCTTCTGGAAGGAAATAATTCCTGGGCTTTCTCTTGCGTGGCAGGGATGGAAATATTAATGGCTTGATAAGAATTAATGGCTTGATAAATATTAATAGCTTGATTTTTATGTATGCAGCCAGTCTTAGGCTAAAACAAGGAATGCAAAGAGAGTGCATTTATTTATTGTACAAAAGAAATGGAAGGGGAACAGTTGAAAACTGTCCTTGCTATGATAATGCTTTATAATGGTTTTATATTTTGCTTTTTTAATTTTTTCCTAGGGCCACGTAAAGCTCTCTGACTTCGGTCTGTGTACTGGACTAAAGAAAGCCCACAGAACAGAATTTTATAGGAACTTGAACCACAGTCTTCCCAGTGACTTCAGTAAGTTACCTGGTTTCAGCAGGGTGTCTGCAAACTTGCTGTTGGGACCTGAGAGAATTCATTGCAGCACGAGGTTGAAGGCTGTAGAGGGGGGGTCTGATAACCAGCACTGTGTAATTCTGATTTTCTGTAGACATTATTTATAATTTTAGTTATTTTAATGTACATAAACATCTCAATTATTTCTAGAAGGTTGTTGTTGAAGCAGACTCTGCTGTAGCCTTTCTTTGCGTGTGTGATAGACCTCCAAAGACAAGTCAGAATGTGTTGGTAGATGCCAGCTGTACCTTACTGTTCCATCGCTAAGGGAGCACCTGGGCTCTAGAAACAGTCATTTTCTCATGGGGAATAACTTTGACCACGGAGTTAAAAACCCACTGAGAGTGTGGATCACTATGAAGGGGCTTTATCAAATTTCATCCATAGGTTTTCCATAGGCTTGGAAGTTTAGGCTGTTGACAAATGTGCTCTTTGTGACCATCTTCCGTCGATACGATGGAAGAGGTTCCATCCCATGCTCTGCTCTTGTCACCCCCCACCACAGACACCCCTCAGAGTGGGCCAGGCAAGGCCAGGCTGTGCCAGGTTAATTAATTAGCTCATCTCTGCTGATGAGGCTTGTCCTCAGGGAGGTGGATTGAGGTGGGCTTCCACAAACACCTCCAGCTTCTCCACGGTGGGAAACTTTGGATGTAGGGACTGGGGATGAGCTCCTGGGGACTGGAACCTCTTCCCAGCACAGCTGAGCACAAACCAGGCTGTTTGGCCAGGCCCTGGCTGCCTTTTTTAATATCATAAAGATTTTTAGTGTAATGGTTGTGGGGTAAAAAGTATATGTTGGGTGACCAGGGTGGTGCAGTCACATATATTCCAATCTCCTTCAGCTTTCCAGAACATGAATTCCAAAAGGAAAGCAGAGACATGGAAGAGAAATAGACGGCAGCTGGTAAGAATGTTTTACCTGCTTGGAAATGTTCTCTGCGGAAAAGGCACATGTATTTAATTGATGGGCATTAATCCATTTCAGAGTTCTGACTAATGGCAAAATAAAAAGATTAGTGCTTTTTCTTTAAAAAGAGGAATGACTCCAGTTTATCCTTCATCCATCAGCTGAACAGCTGGTGGCACATCTGCCTGAGATAGCGCTGCCATAATTATTTACATTAATATCTGATGCCTCCCAGCTCAAACTACCAGTTCTTGCCACTTTTGTTATAAGGAAGGGTTAATGACCTATTCCAAGGTGTGTATGGAGAGGTGTATATATAGATTTTCCCATCTCCAAGGTGTATATAGACAGTGGTACCTTTCCCCGTTTCCCTGATGGTATTTTAAGACTTCTCCACGTGAACATAGAATCATAGAATGGTTGGAGTTGGAAGGGACCTTAAACATCAAGTTCCAACACCTCTGCCATGGGCAGGGACACCTCTCCCTAGAGCAGGTTGCTCCAAGCCCCATCCAGCCTGGCCTTGAACCCCTCCCCTTGAACATGTTGATTTTTGGCTCGCCATATCTTGATATAAAGGATTTAAATAACTTTCCTAAAGGATCTAGGAGACAATCTGGTGTCTTCCTCAAAATAACTGTTGTTGCATAAGTTCCCGCTTCCATATCAGGCACTTTTCTCTAAAAATGTGTAACTGATGGTTATTTGTTCCAGGCTTTTTCTACCGTGGGCACTCCGGATTACATCGCCCCTGAGGTTTTCATGCAGACTGGCTACAACAAGCTCTGTGACTGGTGGTCGCTCGGGGTCATCATGTACGAGATGCTGATCGGTAAGAACCGGGCAGTTGCCCAGGTTTGAAGCAGGAATCGTGCTGTAGGACATCAGCTGGGTTTACGTGATCGGGGTCAGGCTTTCCAGTACCCCCTCCTTGCGTGGTCTGTGAGGTTTGTTTTGCTGCCCTGTAGACTTCAGGAACTATTTTTCCCCCTCT
>VXBW01004376.1:169106-256591 GCA_013400375.1 Thinocorus orbignyianus
GAGAGGTGTCCCTGCCCATGGCAGGGTGTTTGGAACTTGATGATCTTTAAGGTCCCTTCCAACTATAACCATTCTATGAGTCTAGTTTTGGTTTCTACAGGATTGTATTCTTCTTTCTTTTCAGGTTATCCACCGTTCTGTTCCGAGACTCCTCAAGAAACGTATAAGAAAGTAATGAATTGGAAAGAGACTCTCACATTTCCTCCAGAAGTTCCAATATCTGATAAAGCAAAGGATCTTATTTTAAGGTGCCTACCGTGTGGTTTGCCAGTTAATTTGGTACTGATCTTTTTGGCTTGCAAACTGTACTGTGTACCTCTCGTGGGCTGTTTCACGTGGAAAACCCCTGATGCTTGTGACTGCTCCACACTGTTACGTACCTGCATCAAATGCTGGGCTCCCGTGTCAAATGTGTTTGTCTCAGAGGTCATTTAGTGGAGCCCTGGCAGGAGCTCCCACATAAATGCTGCTGGTCTGGCAAAATCGGAGTGTTTCTGCTCTTTATCTGCCTGTGAGCTTCCCTTGGAAGCAACTTAACCTCTTTTTTTTGCCAGAACTTGTCTTACAACAGCAATGGTTTTGCTGTTGTGCACTGGAGCGTATAAATGTATCCCAGTGCTTGCTGACTCTCACTCTTTCATTTGTATTTTCAATCCCGTATCTATTCTCAGGACAGAAATATAAAGGTCTAGCTTTTTAGGCTTTATATCTTCTCCTGCTTTATGCTGGTCCTGAAATAGAAAGGGCACATTATCCTGTCGGGCAAGAAAACCATGTCTTAATTGTAGCATTTGCCATGACATTCCTAAACATGAACTGTGTGCGTTGGTTTTGCTGTGGGAGTTCTTGACCTGCTCCATTTATATGTTAAGAAACCGTTAGTGGTATCAGCTCAGAAAGCCTTTCCATTTCTGCATGGAATGCTTTCGTTTTCATTCTTCCTTCATTTTCATTCTTCCTTCCATCCCAGATTTTGCTGTGAATGGGAGCACAGAATTGGTGCATCTGGTGTGGAGGAAATAAAGAGTAACCCATTCTTTGAAGGGGTAGATTGGGAGCACATCAGGTAAGATGCTTTGCAGAAAAGCAGGTTCCTCTTCTCTCGGGACCCTCTAAAACTAGTCCTGTTGAACTGAAGGGAGCTGCTTGACTGGCATTTATTTTAGCTAGGTGTGGGTGAGAGGATTTTGTTTCATATCTGAAGCTTGCTAAGGTTTAGGTACCTTCAGCCTTTGGTTTTGTTAATGGAAAGTGGCTGAATCCTGTTTCCTTCTGCTTTTGAAATGTTACCGCTGAACCTGCTCTTCTTGGCAGAGAGAGACCTGCTGCAATTTCAATAGAAATTAAAAGCATTGATGATACCTCAAACTTTGATGAATTTCCCGAATCCGACATCCTTAAACCAACAGGTAAACACTTTGATTCTGAGGGTGAACAATCCTTCCTCTTCTCCTGTACAATAACGTAACTTCCCTGTTAATTAGAGAAAGAACTTTTCCAGATAATTGTTTTTATCAGACTGTTAGCTGGCAGTCCTGTGGTGCAGGTGTGTGAGCTGTAGTTTGGGTTTTGGGAGATGGGATGTGGAATGTGAATGATGCAGGAGCTGCCTGACAAAGGGCATCTCTGAGGGAGCAGCACTCCTAAAGTTCAAATCTTTGAGCCCAGCACGGCCAGTGCCCCTGGGTGCTGGCTAATTCAAAGTTTAGAGGTGGGAGAGGGTAGGACAGAAGAGGAGGATAAGTTTTGGTGTAAATCTCTAAACAATTCTTACATTTAGTGTAGTCACACACTTGCTCCATGTGTTTAAAACCCACGTTAGAGCAATTCTTGTTGGGGTTGGAGAATGAAACCAAATCCCTGAATTTATGGTATTTCTTTCCTTAGAGAAGCATTCTCCCCTGCTCCCCATCCCGTGTTCTGTATGAAAATAACCTTTGAAGTCTTCAAAGGGTAATTTTCTTTTTCTATGTCTTACCAGTGGCAACAAGCAACCATCCAGAGACTGACTACAAGAACAAAGACTGGGTTTTTATCAATTACACCTACAAGCGTTTCGAAGGGCTGACAGCCCGAGGAGCAATCCCATCCTACATGAAAGCGGGGAAGTAATGGATCTTTCCCTGGAACTTGTTGGAAGCTGGGGAATTCTGTTCCTGGACTTTGGGTTTATAGCCAGAAAAGAACCTTTTCTTTTTATTTTTTATGGTCTTTTTTTAAAGAAAACTTGAGGGCTATCAACTCTTGAAGAACTTCAGGGCCCTGGTCTGTTACTAAGGATTTTTTCTTTCTACACCGTTGAAAAATTCCCCCAAAATCCGTTTGCCTCATCTCTGTTGCCAGCACGTTTGGCTGCTGCTTCAGGAGCAAGAGTTTTGTTTTCTTTTGAAATTCTTTGCCAGAATTGTCCAGTCCCATCAGGAGACAAGAAGAAGTTTTGCATTGCTGGGATGTTTTATAGGGACCGTTTTGCCAGTCCCGCGTTAAGTGACAAACTCAACCTGCTGATTCTGCCAGCGCCGTTTTCCCAGTGGCTGAGGACTTCAGTGCAGAGGAAACGAAGCAATAATTAAAGTTTGAGATTAGACAGCTCTCCAGTAACCGATGTAGTGGAAGGACACGACGTGTGTTGCCTTAACTGTAGGTTGTAGTGCTGTATTTTTTTTTATAATGCTATTTGGAAGCCTCTTTAATAGCGTTTCTCATCTCTGTGGCAGTGGCCTCCAGCTGCCGTGCACTTTACTTCTGGTACTAAGACAGTGACCCTCAAGCCATTTAGGATGGTTTTTTTCTAAATGAAATAATTGTGCAACACTTTTTTCTTATTTTTTTTTTTTTAAATCCTTTCTAGCCAGCAATAGGAGAAACGGGGCGACTTCCTCCACCAAGTTGTCACAAGTTTTCAGTTACTGTGTGAAAAGCTGGAGCTCTGAAACAACACAGATGATAAACCCCCAGCTGGTAACACCAGTGAATGTGGAATTAGGGCAGAGAGGGAGGGGACATTCATTTAACCTGATTCTTGGTGGGGTCTCAGCCCTGGGGCTTCCCAGTTCTGCTGCTGCCACCTCTTGGCCACTCTGAAGATGTTCAGTGGAAAGACAAAACCATCTTCTGGGACCTTTTTGCTCATGGTTTTGAGCAAAACAGCATCAGGTTCTTCTGAGGCTTGATGGCAGAGCTTTTCCTTCCAGCTCCTCTTGCTGTCATGGCTGAGCCATCCATCCCTCTGGTCTTCCAAAAAGGTGATGCCTCAGGAGGTCACTTTTGGGGTGGTGGAACCCACCATGTCCACTCTTTGACTACTGCCTGGTGTAATTTATAGAAGTACTTTCGATGATGATCAAGGATGCTCTCCAGGAGAGCCCCAAAGTGCCTTTCCTTGCCCGGGCATCCCTCAAAACATGACTGCATTTTTGGGAAGGAGGATTCTGCCTCAGTTGAGCTGTTGGTAATTCTTTTAATAATCCTGAGCTTCACTTTGCACTCGTTTTGTAGTTAACTCTGCGTCGCCAGGGGCAGGTGGTATTAACCTTTGGGCCTGCCAGGTTCCAGTCTTTAATTTTTTTGTCAAAAATATAAATTTAATGAGGTTTCTAAAAGCATGTATCCATTTGAATTGTCTTGGATTCTTGCAGACTTTTATTGGTGCTGAACACTAATGACTTCCCACAGCCAGAAAGAAGCCAAAAGCTGTTTAGAAACAACACTCAAGCGGTGTTTCAAAGCAAAAGGAAGGCTTTCAGTTCTATGTAGTCCTAACATTCTAGAATAGGAAATGAAAGAAAATGAGTTTGTAGCAAAAGTTGTTGGTTTTTTTTTTTTCATAGGTGCTTTTTCTAGGGATTTTTTACCTTTTCAACTGAGTGCCATCCTGAAGGACTGATTGGGGGACTGGGAGTACCGTATAGAGCTAAAACTGGACGATAACTCGTTCCCATCCTCTCCCTCAGCAGCCCCTCAGGCTTTTTCTAGGTGTCCTAGGAGTTTAGAGATTTGCCATAAGCAGTTTAGATGCCAGTTGGATCCCACAAAGCCAAAAGGCAAAAATAGCCTTAATTAGAAGTACCAGGAGCACTGTAGTCAGTAGGGCTTACTCAGATAAGGGCTAACTGAAGTAATGATTTATAGGATCAGGCTTTTTATCAACTAGTCAGGAATAACACCTTCTGATCCCTTTTTTATGTTTTACAAAGGGCTGATACCAACTTCTCAAATTGCTCCATCTCCTCATCCTGCAGTTTTTCTTCTAACCCTTTGAAAATGTTGCCTTATAAACCCTTGGAAAACAAAGAGGTGTTAACGTCAAAGCATTTTTAATAATTCTTAACAGCTTAGATACTGCCTTAAAATTAAAAAGAAAAGAAATTAAAAATCCTGCAAAGCTGCTGTGGATCAGGAATAAATCATTTGGAGTAGCTGCATTATTATCCCTTTGCTCAAAGGGACTGGCATTTTTATTTATAAATACCAAAGATGAAGAAGCTACACCATTGTAAGTTGTGATAACTTGCTGTGAAAAACAAAAACCATCTCTGTAGGAATATGTATTGTGCATTTTTAGTGCATGTGGTGTTTTAAAGTCTGCTGAGACCTCAGATTGTTCACTTTTGGAGTTAAAGGTGAGGTTTTCAGAGGCACAAGGAGCAGTTGGGTACCTCACTCCTCTTGTTTTTCAGTAGAAGTTGGGTGTCTTCGAGCATAGTCCTCTTGGACGCACATTCCCAGCGGTCAGGTGTGTGTGACAGTTCCATCCTGAGCCTGTTTCCTGTTACAGCTCTTTACCAACACCAGGAAAAAAAGGAAAAGACAGCATTTTCTTCCCAGGATCCATACCTCACTGCCAACATCAAGACTTTTGTACGCCTGTTCCATCATCTCCCATGTTAGCCAAACATTTTCTTAGCTGCTGGCTTGTGCATTGAGGTTTTATAGATCTTTTAGCTCTTTTTTTTATTTTTTAAGCTGTAGACAGTTGCTGGTCTTCTAGGAGTAATTCCCAGCTGGATTTCCAATGGATCTGAACGTGAGTTATGCTGCCAGTTCATCCCTGTATCATGCCTAGCACAAATCTGCACTAAGTGTTTCTTATCACTGTGCCCTGACTCTGCCTTAAACCTGTACGTTTCAAAGTGTTCTGTAAATAATTGAGAAGCTGTTACTAAATTGCACTGTAAAAAAATTGGCAAGTGTTTTGTGTGTTGCTTGGGGGGGAGGAGAGCCAACTTTTTAGGGAATGATCTTTGCATTGTGTTGTGTAAATAAAATCCTCTTAGGAAACACACTTTTGCCAGAGTGTTTTGTTTTCACAAACTGGAATCTCAGACTTTAGAATTTAATTGTACAATCAAAGGCTTGGGTAGAAGGCCATGGTTAACTCCTGGCTTGAAGACCATGTTTCCATGAAGAAATGAGCATCATTAAGGATGAAAGACAAAGCTGATACTCAAAAATGTACCTGGCAGGGATGGACGAGCCCAGCCCTGACCCGTGCTGAGGTGTCTGCACTCTATAACTGTCACTGCAGTTTACCAGCTCCAGGGCAAGTTGGTTTTAATCTTTTCCTCTTTCTATTTTTAAAAGGGATAATAAGCAGTGAGCAAGTGGCATTGGAAGGAAAGCTCTGACTTTTTTTTTTTCCTACCAGTTTGTATCATGCCAAAAATCAACTTGCAGTTCTTATTTAATTGCTTCACATTTGTGACAGCTCCACTTGTGAGCACAAGTTCCTGTTACTACTTCAGTCTCTGTTGTAAATTCCAGCATTGTTCAAGCTCTAATGCCTTTCTCAAGCTTCATGAAGAAAACCTTTGAAATCCATCCAACACTGGAGATAGAAATAAAAGCCAGACCCGTTCCAAAGCTGTTTTCTTCCAAAGACAGAAGTGGGTAGAAGCAGAGAGCGGCTTTCACGGCAAACTAACCAAAAATAGCAGGAGGGCCTGGTGGAGATGCTGCATAGCTTGAGGGTCAACTACCCTTGTCTCATACCTGGGCTATGTGCTGCTTTTAGAACATCACAGCAATGAGATGGTCAACGTCAAGGTCCTGTCTTGTGTGGCTGCTGCACCACAGCACCGGGTCCCTTCCAAAGCAACTGGGTTCTGTTTGATGAGAAGCTATTTCTAAGGTTTTGGGGTCACCTTATGAAGCCAGGACTCAGCCTTCTAGCAGCCCAGCCCCTGCTCATTCTTCTACTCCACCTTTAAAACGGTTTTTAAAAAAGCCAAACAAGTCACATATAATTTATGCTTTAATACAGAAAAGAACCCATACATCTGCAGTTCATACACACCACGGGTAACACTTCAGTCTATCTGGAGTAAGACAAAGCTTGATCTTGAATCTGAATCGTAGGTGACAATGACAAAAGGAGGAAGAGCAAATGCATACTTCAACTTGATTTAGTGTTCTATTAGAACTTTACTGAAAAAACTAATCCAAAATTCATCTTTAATTACTTGGGAAAGTCAATAAACTACTGTGGCTTTTTGGAGTGATGAAAACTGCACGGAAATCATGGAAGCCAGGCACCTCCATCCCATGCCAAAGGTCCAGCTGATGACACAGGGTACCAACAAGCGCCTCCAAGGCACTGACAGTCTCTTACCCTCAGGCACTGGCTGGTTGTGCTCAAGTGCCCGGGGTCTAAGTTTCTAATAAACTGGCTAAATCCTTCAAGAGGCCCAGCAAACATTGGGCTAGAGACAGACTCTGGTGGGATTTGTTTTGGCTCAAGGTGGTGCCTTGATTCAGATCCCATAAGGTACCATCAATCCAGGTTGGATCCAACCTGGTGCGGTGGGAGGTGTCCCTGCCCAGGGCAGGGGGTGGGACTGGATGGGCTTTAAGGTTCCTTCCAACACAAACCATTCTCTGATTCTATGATCACGTCAGATGTTTGGTAGCTGATGCCTGGACACAGCCCTGCAGGGCAGAGCTCAACAACACGCATGTTCAGGTCCTTAGAGCAGAACATGGTTAGACTCCAATTCCAAGCCAGCTGGTAAATACCAACACACATTTACTTAAAATTTACACTGCTGTAAAAATAAATACACACAAAAATAATCCATAGAGGGCTGGGGGGGGAGTTTCATCGCTGCTGGGGGGGGACAGTCTGACCAGCACCTTTGCTTGACTTGCGGGAATGGGAATGGCTCGTTACCAAGGCAGGGAACGGGTTTGGTCTGGCCCTTCACTGGAAGGTTAATGGTTTGTATTGGTTTCTCTACTACAAAACTAGAAATTCCTCTAGAGCAATAATGGAAAGGGATTGCACACACCACCTCTGCACAGATACTGAAGGACACTTCTCCACACTGACCCAGCGACACACAGGGAGGACTTTTTTCAAAAGCAATCAGGTGGAGCCGGGCATCTGAACCCTGGGACTCCCGGCACATCCTGAAGCACTTTTGGAAACCTTCCCATAGGCACTTATAAAAAGAAGAAATCTATTTGCTGCATTAAAAAGAAGCTAAGAACAGAAACACTGCAATTAACGGAACCTGCATCCGTACAGATGAGAACTAAATCTATCAGCAAGTACGTGCCTTGGCAGAGATTTGGTTACTCTTCAGTAAAACGAGACTTAGAAACCTTCAGGAAAATTTGGGATCGATATTGTCACGTTACTCACACTGAGCAAAACCCTCATGGTCAGCAGCAAAACAGTAACAGCAATCTGGAATGCTAAGCCTACCATACACGTTGCAGACAGATGGAGAATAAGGGAAATTTAAATTTAAAGGGTTAAACCTTCTAGAAGCCAAGTACAACCAGGTAACCCAATGCCAGGTTTTAACAGCAAGAGGAGAACTGACCTGAACTTAACTTAGAGCAAAGGAGCTCCCTCCCTCTCTTCCTTTCAGAATGGGTTTCTGCTTTTCCTTGCACCAGCATGTTTTTAAGCACCCTGCTCTGGGTACATAAAACCTCTACATCAAAAAAGTGAGCTCATCAGGGGGTTAAGGAAGCCTAAGGGTAACTCCACACTGCAGGAATGGGACCAGTTAATACAACAAACTGAGCTAAACCAGCCTGGAGTATGTCTATATTTACAGTCACAGCTTGGTCGGCCCCAAATCCAAACTGAGCAGAGCCTTAACCACAGACTAGAAGGAGATATTCTGAGCAGCAAAGGAGAGCTGCTCCCTGCTACCTGTATGTTTTGCTACTGAAGGCTGGTTTACTAGTGGCATTTCTTACCTGCCTGAAAACAAACTGGTCCAGTCAGTTCCAAACTGGGAAGAAAGCAGCTGACCTTTTAAAGCTGCAACAGTTGAGCGCTCTTTGGAGAGTCTACAGGAATTTTAACTAAGGTTGATGAGACCAAGGGTTTTACTCAGGTAGGAAACTGTCTCTACTGGGAGCTCCTCCACTGGCTCGTTGTGTCTTAGCAGGGGGATGGAGACAACTGAAAGTCTTTAGCATGCACAGTCACCTCTAGAAAGCTGCTCACATCTATTAGGTTACTAAACAGATTTATTTTGTTGGTAAAATATCAGCTAGAGTCTCTTCTGGTTTGCTTTTTCCTTCAGCATGATCTACTCTTTTCACTAAACAGACAACATCCCTAAAAACAGTGATTTCATCTTACAGAGGAGTATAGATAGGAAATTCCTGTGAACAGGCAGATGTTTCCTACTGAACTAGTTTGTCCTTCCCCAACAGCTCGGTGCCAGTGTAAACAGATTCCTCCACTCTCAGGATTTTGCTGTCGTTCCTCCACACTCGGGGTTCTGCTGTCACAACCGTGCTACATTTCTGCTGGTTGATGAAAGAGCTTCATCCGTCCCGCTTCGACATCGCGTCCTTTGTAAGTGATTATCACGAAAGCAAAGCTAAGTGCCTAATGGTAAAGGAAAGCTTTGTCTTGACAGGCCCAGAACTTCCTCTCTTGTGTCAAACAAGATGTTTCTAAACACTGCTGTTCCTCTTTTTAGAAGTTTAGGTAAAATATTCAGCACCAGTCTGTCTGGAAGCCTTTGTAGTAGAAACAAACAGTATTGTTTTTCTTGTTGTTTGAGGAGACGTTACTTTTGATTTCACAATTAAGACTATGGAGTGTGGTTCTTTATTAACATGCTTGAAATACCACAACGTAGTAAGAACAGAAAGCACCTCGGCAGGAGTCTGTGTTCCATCACCTGGGATGAAACTGCGCTGAGACCTTCCCACATCAAGCAGGACCTTCCACCCTGAGCCACCGCTAATCGGGTAGATCGTTAACAGCCATCTGGGAGAAGGGGGCGTTTAGCCTGTCCAGTTCATCGACTTGGGGAGGGTGATGCATTATAACCTCATGGTCCTCTGAAACATCATCACCCACAGTGACCAGGTTTGTTAGGGATTTGCTCCGAACGCACTGGAAATCGACGTGGCGGCTTTTGCCTTCTTCCTTCTCCCAGGACATCTGGATGAACGGCCGCTGAACGTAGTTGTAGATCACCTCCGAGCGGCCGCCGGGCCTCCTCTTCACCTTCTCCTTACAGGTGGGGTACCCTGAAACCACAAACAGCCACTCAGTCGCACGACACACATGGGACTTGAGCAAAGGGACAAGAGGATCCCAGAAAAAACAGCAATTATGGGAACAGGAGGGACTTGTGGACAACTGGCTCACATTCCAGAGTCTTGGCTTGCTTGCTTTTCCCCTGTGTGCAGCCACAGGATCAACGGCTGCGCAACCCTCAGCCATTTGGTGAACAAACAGCTACTATAAACCTCAGAGTGTCCCAGGACAGAGCATGACATTCCCTAAGGTCCCCAAGGGAATGCTCAGATCAGCAGGTGGAAGAGTTTGACTCCTATTTCCTGTTTATTCAGTCCTAAAGTGACCTCCCTGGTACATGTTATGTATCTTTTATTTTCCCTTAACTTTTAAGTGCCTCTGGCCAATTTCAGTGTAATATGATAGAGGTGAAGGAACATGCCCAGCTTCATAAAACAAAAATAAATACCTAGGAAAATACAGAGCAAAACAGGAAATGCCTTGAGTCCAAAGGAAACCAGGCTTTACGAAGCACAGAGTCACCTGTTTTCTAATTTCCTTTGCTGAAGAAATGCTTTACCTTCAATCCCAATGCGAATATTTTTCAGGCCCCTTTCCTTTAACACAGCTTTTGCCACATCCCGGTTCTCGATGTACTTGAAGAATCTGTACAGCTTGGAACTGTAAAGGACTTGAGACAGAAAAAGGGGGGATTAGAATCTACGAGGAGGGACTTTCTCCCCATTTTTGACACGCTGAGTTGTGGGGATAGAATCATAGNTCTTCTCCAGGCTGAACAGTCCCAGCTCTCTCAGCCTGTCCTCACAGCAGAGGTGCTCCAGCCCTCTGAGCATCTTGGTGGCCCTGCACTGGACCTGTTCCAACAGTTCCATGTCCTTTCTCTGTTGAGGACTCCAGAACTGAACACAGTACTCCAGGTGGGATGCCAAAAACCAGCTCTGGCTTTCAGGAACCACTTCAGGTGTCTGCTCTCATCACTGGGATGATGAGCGATGAGAACTTCCCTGGTGGGAGGGCACTGATGGGTCTGGGTATAAATGGGTGGTGCTGGGTGCATAAAGCAAAGAGCATTCACTCTCTGGGGAGGCAGGAAAAGGCTGAGGGGGAGGAAGATGCAGTGAGTGGTGTCAGACCACAGCTCTAACCAGGCATCTCGCCTCTGGGAATGGCCAGTTCAGAAGGAAGGTACAAAATAGGACCCCGTGTGCCAGTGTCTCTTCCTGGAGAAAGATGGTTCTTTGGACAACCTTTCTGTACGGCCACGCATCCGGATGGTCACTAAACACAGAGCCAGGAGCCCCAGGGCAGTGCCCTTACTTTGTGAGTACTCCTCTCCCATGGGAGGTGGGTGATCTTCATCCCAGTCCACGGTGTCTTCATCCGTCAGCACGACGATGTGGCATTCGCGTTCCCCTTTCCTGGCACTGTCCACCATGATGGGCAGGATCAGCTCCTCCAGGTAACTGTCAAACTGCTTGTGAGCACCATCGTTGGAGAGCTCATGTAACAGAGCACCTAATGAGACAGAAATCATATGATGAGCTTTTTTCCATGCTAGGAAAATGTGTCTCAGCTCTACACTTTGCAGATACATTCAAGAGCACAGCCTGCAGCCTGCTTTATAGAATCATAGAACGGTCAGAGTTGGAAGGCACCTTAAAGATCATCCAGTTACAAGCCCCCTGCCATGGGCAGGGACACCTCTCCCTAGAGCAGGTTGCTCCAAGCCTCATCCAGCCTGGCCTTAAACACTTCCAGGGATGGGGCATCAACAACTTCCCTGGGCAACCTGTTCCAGTGCCTCACCACCCTCACAGCAAAGAACTTCTTCCTAAGATCTCATCTAAATCTCCCCTCTTCCAGTTTAAAACCATTACCCCTCGTCCTGTCACTAGACTTCCTGACAAAGACTCCCTCCCCAGCTCTCCTGTAGGCTCCCTTCAGATCCTGGAAGGCTGCTCCAAGGTCTCTCCGGAGCCTTCTCTTCTCCAGGCTGAACAGTCCCAGCTCTCTCAGCCTGTCCTCACAGCAGAGGTGCTCCAGCCCTCTGATCATCTTGGTGGCCCTGCGCTGGACCCATTCCACCAGGTCCATGTCCTTTCTGTGTTGAGGACTCCAGAGCTGGACACAGGACTCCAGGTGGGGTCTCAGGAGCACAGAGCAGAGGGGGAGAATCACCTCCCGTGACCTGCTGCTCACACTGCTTTTGATGCAGCCCAGGATGGGGTTGGCAAACTCCTTCACAAATGTTCACTTTCCAGCTCCAGAAGTGGCAAAATCAGATATACACGAGACTGCATTTCAAATGGGATGCAAGTCACACTGTAGAACCACTAAAAACACCACCAAGGTCCACTCAACGCAGCAAAGCAGTATCAGACTGAAAAATTAATTCATTATGATACTTAAATTTCCAGCAACAACCTCTGTCCTTGAAAGCACATTTTCTGCCTTCTCTGTGATCACTCCTCAGAAGACAGGGCAGAGAATTTCACCCAGGGCCTGTGCCACGATACCACATGCCCCATTGAGTACGGTGCCTTTCACAGACTTGCCTGTGTTAAAAGTACTTTTGGGGTTTTTTTTGCCAGCATATCCACCAAAAAGCTGTTCCCAAACAGATCCCTTCACGGCTAGGAACTCCCTACTACTTTCCAACCTTGGTGTCTTCAATTCCTGCTCTGCTCATCATCCTTCAGCTTAAATTATTCATGATTCTCTGGTACATTTTAGATTGGAGTTATAACCCTGCTTTTAGCTTTCATTTTGCCTGGCTCTAACAGCAGCTCTTCTTCTCAGCCTCTGTTACAAGGGCAGACTAGAATTTTTGGCAATTTCCATTTGCTTTTTTGAGCAACATGTTTGTGTTCTGTAGGATTCAATCAGGCTTCACTGATGCAGCAAAAAAGGAAGCTGCTTAAACCCAGCACATACACGAGCCCTGGTGGAGTCCACACCTTCATGCTTAAACCATACTAAGAAATGCACTGAACCAGGAGAACACTCAACACCACACAGATGATCTCCTAAGAGCTGATTTCTTTCCAGACTTACTTAAATCTTGACATTTGATTGTGTTGAAATCAAAGTTTATGCAGAGGTAATCACACGTGTCTCGAAGGTCCGGGATGGAAATCCCATCGGGGCAGTTAATGATTCCGGTTTTGTAATAATCCTGCAAATAAAAGGACAAGTTTTGGAAAGAAAAAAAATGAAGAATAGCTTGGCCTTTGATTATTTTTAATTAGTTCTTTGTTTTGTTAAGCAACATTTGGGAGTTACAGAGGCTATATATAGCTCTGTGAACAGTCAGAACCGGCCACGCTTGTCCGAGAATCTACGTCTCTCTGCAGATTCTCTCGGGTGTTATAAACTGTGAGCTCCAGTTAAAACTTTTCCCATGACACAGGGTTTCATAACATCTTGTGTGCAACGAGCATTTATATGCACCCACAAGGTCAGGACACAGCTCAGGAACCATGACGGCATGACAAGAGAAAGGTAAAAGGCAACATGAGCAAATATCTGAAACGATGACTCATACCAAAGTCTATTACATTTTCTGTTGGTTTTGCGTTTTTTTTTGGTAAAAATCACAATACAAAACAGTAATAAAAGAATATGTCCCAGGGGGTGTGCAGCTGCATGGGAGATGGCTCAGTTTTGCACATGTGACAAACAGATTGGAAAAAAACAACAAAAAAACCCACCCAATTTGCAAAGATCTCCTTACCAGCACGGTCCGGAACACGGCTGAGCTAATTCCTTCTGCGATCTCGTATTCTCCCTTTTCATTTGGCCTGGTGAAATTGTACTCTCTTCCAGGTCCAAACATTCTGAACAGATAAAAATCTATGTAAGTGCACACATATACTTCAATATCCTAATTCCAGAGACCAAGAGGTGCACTGAGGTTGAACCAAACCAGCAGTGCCACATACATACAGCAATCTGAAACCTGTATTTCAGTCACTTCCCCAGTAAATAAGCACAAGAGCTGTCTCTCAGCCCTCCTATAGCCAGGCTGACTGTGTCTGTTGCTATGGTTACGGTACCGTATGGAACAACCGCTGCTTAAAGGAACAGATCATTCAACCCCAGGTCAGAAAACACCATGGCAACAAAGGGTTTTCACTGAGGCTACACACAACCACCGCCTGCATTTTGATCCCCTTTTACTCACCAACCTGTCAATGACCCCACAGAACCCATTTCCCCATGGTCAGAGAGGGGTCAAAGTGCTGACAATACAAAAATTAGGTGTTTTTTGTTGCATCATTAGGTTCCAACCTTTAAGCCGTGCTACAGGGAGCTGAGGAAGTTCTCTTATGGGAGTGGATCATAAGATAACAGCAGCAGGGGGATGGAGCATTATCGTTTTCCCCATTCTGGAAGGCAATTTATCTGCTGTGAACAGATGAGCTTCTTACAAACAAGGCAAATACTCAGAGAGAAGGCAAAAGCAGACCTTGTGCTAAAAGTGCACATTGTTTGAAGGGAGAATGTTATCTAGAGAACGACCAAGTCTACATCTGGTCGTATCTTCAAAGCCTCACTCACAGCTGAGTGCTGAATGAGGCCAACCTCAGCGTGCTTGTGTGAACAGATGAGACCACAAAACAAAAATCAGGGGTTTGCTCCATTTTAGCAAACATTTGACCCCCTTGAGGTACTTTGTAAATGGTGGAAATCACCCACCTTCCCAGCATAGTATCAGGATGAGCTGTGAAAATTTGTGGATTCACTGCAAAGCGAGTACCATCGACCACAAGCGTCACTTTCTCTGGAGCCACCGTTTGTGAATTGATGTTTGAAGACACAGCGCAGCATCCATGACGTTCCTGGGTATTAAAATATTCTGACTGTCTCTTATTTCCATCCTGGAAATGACAGTTGTGTGTGTCTTCAGGAGCAGACAACATGCTACTGATCTGGGGACTTACTGGACAAGCAGCATGTCGGCATTCGGAATCAAAACCTGAGAGAGGCAAACAAATATTGCAAAGGTAAGATACAATTTCCTAGAATGGTTTGGGTGGGAAGGAACCTTAAAGCCCCCCCAGTGCCACCCCCTGNATAATTTATTGAAAAACATAATTTCATAGTAAGAGTTTCTACCGTCCTGAGAGAACTGAGTCAGGCAGTAACACAGGGTGTCAACACAGGTAACCATCAGGGTTCTTTTATATGACACAAAACTACACTGCATTTTCAAACTGAGTCAGTGCTTGGATATTGGAATAAAAAAATATTCCTGATGAACCACGATGCTTAATACCCCTTGTTAAAGCAAGATGGATTCAGTGGGTTTAACGTTCTACACTCCCCAGTACAACACTGGAATTTTTCCAAAACATAACAAACCCTGCAATAAAAAAAATATCTCCCTTAAAGGCTACTCTAAGGTAAAGAAATCATCCTTACCCTCAGTCCTGGGAGCTGCAGCGGGGCTGTGACCTCCCAGCACCACATGACTTTCTTCTGACTCATGGATGGCTGCAGTTCTGTTTTCCACAGAGCAACTGGACTCTGGATTTCTTGACCAGTCTGTCCCAGCAGCACAGTTAACATTCATGCTGGGCCTCCGTGACGTCAGGTGTTGGTTGCGTTTCCTAAGAGAAGAGCTGGGAGAGAAAGGAGAAAATACCAGGTTGGTAATTCTGGAAGGAAATCCCAAGTAATGAAGCTCAAATCCCTGTATTGGTCCCTCAGGCTCAAAAGCACTTCGCCGTGCTTCAGACAGGCTTTTGATGCTCATTATGTCCCTACACTAACCTAGGAAGAAGAAAATAAAAGGTATTCAAGTAATCAGGGCTCTATTTCATCTATATATCTTCACTTTTTTAAAAGTCTAAAGCTGCCAATGCCTTTCAATCCCATGTTCCTGCAAACCCCCTCCCAGCAGTTGTCTGACCTCCAGACCACTAGAACCCTTTAAAACTGTTTACGCATCTCTTGATTCCCAGCCCTGGCAAAACGAGCTGTGGAACATGGCTATAGCCCAAAATCCAACATTTTCCCACTTACCAGCTCAGGCATTGCCTCTGAACCACTCTGAGCTTTGACCAGGAGGTTCCCTGCTCCCAGTGATTGCCTATTTTGGGGTCTTCCTTCTTCTTGGTTTATCACTTCCCATCACAGAGTGCTCACCCCAGTATTTAACCCGTTGTAGTCCTGCACAAATACTCCTATCACACAGACTCAACCATGGCAGTCTCACACCCATCCCACCCTGGCTCAGCCCAGTACTCCCTGCTTTAACCAACATCTGAAGGGAGCCTACAGGAGAGCTGGAGAGGGACTCTTTGTCAGGAAGTGTAGTGACAGGACGAGGGATAATGGTTTGAAATTGGAAGAGGGGAGATTTAGATGAGATCTTAGGAAGAAGTTCTTTGCTGTGAGGGTGGTGAGGCACTGGAACAGGTTGCCCAGGGAAGTTGTTGGTGCCCCATCCCTGGAAGTGTTTAAGGCCAGGCTGGATGGGGCTTGAAGTAACCTGCTCTAGGGAGAGGTGTCCCTGCCCATGGCAGGGGGGTTGGAACTGGATGATCTTTAAGGTCCCTTCCAACTCTGACCATTATATGATTCTATGAAATCAAATGTTCTTTCAGCACAAGCCAAGACCCATCTGTTATTTTTGTTCTTTGGCCACTTCACTCTTCAGTCAAATTCTTTTCCCCCATTCCTATTTTCAAGACTCACATCACTCCACCCCTTTATATCTTCTAACAGATTCCTTTTGCTGTCTCTTTCCCTCTCTCTCTGGCATCTATTTTGTCCTGCTATTGCCTTGGACAAGAACCAGTTCCCCTTTCTTGGCCTTAAGTGTTTTCCTTTCACTCTCTCAACCATAAAACACCAATTTCCTCATTAATGAATTTTCCCAATTCCCCCCCCTGCAGAACAATTGTCCTGTGTCTTTTTCTTGGCAGAATTAAGTCTCCAGCGCCCGAGGGTGCCATCTCTAAAGTGTGGCGGAACACTGGCAGGGTCAGATACAAACCAGATAAAATACAGCACTAATAAAGCAAACAACAAAACAAAAAGCCAACTAAGAGTTGGCAGGTTTTCGGGTCAGGACTTGCTGAGGATGAAGGGTTTAATGAGCCCATTTCAAGCCCATCGTTACCAGCATTAAACATTTCATTCTTAAGTAGAAATTAAAAGAAAAAAAGGAATAACACTTCCTTTCTCTTGATCTGTAGAGCTGAACCCAAGCTGCCAGCGTTGTTATATCTATATATTTTTAGAAAATCTGTTGCATCATGTGATATTTGTCAGAAAGAAGGCTTTTTTGGCAAAACCATGTGAAAAGCTACTCTGTGTGTTCCTTTTTTGAAAGGCTCTGGCTCATAGAAGAGCAGCGAGGACTCAACAAGTGTCATCTTATACCATACTGGCTTCACAGAGCATCACCACGCACCTCTCCTGTCCCCAGACCCTCATCACAACCCTGGAAAACTCCCTTTCCTGATACTTTCCAGGCTGTTTTTCTGGGACCCACAGCTGAACACCTGATAATCAGAGTTGGGTCAGGCCAATGTCACTTTCCTGTCTTCTGTCCCCTCTTGACATGCCCAAATCCAACACATTATGCCAGCAGAATTAAGGCAAATGAGTAAGGGTTCCTTTAGCACATCTAGCTGGTACAATAAATACCCAAACTAGTCATTTAAAATGACAAATAAATTGTAAATCTCACACACAACCCAGCAGGGAAACCAGTACATAAAGCCTTCAGAAGGCCACGCTCACGCCTGACCAGCTTACAAATGTCCTGGCTTCCTTTCATGCCTCGGATCAAGGTGAAACACCCGTGGTGAGAATGAACACCTATAAATAATAATTAGCACCATTCACCTTCAAAGCTCTTTACAAATATTAACTGCTCATTGCTCCCGAGAGCCCTGGGAAGCGCTGCAGGGAAGTCTTTTATGAGAGAAAGCAGGGACATGGAAAAAGAGACGCACTCTTCAGGCCCAGCCCCACCAACTGAGTGTTACACTGACTTTTTGCACGTTCACAGCTCGCACTCCCTGGCCCTGCAGCAGCCATGCCCCACAGGCAGCAGCACAAACACCAACAGTTTTCCTTCCCAGCTCTGTTTCCACGCATGTTTCTACCCTTTGGAGAGCATAAATTGGCCAGTCCCATAGAATTGATCATGAGCCATGAACAAACACCCTGATTTCTCAGCAACTCATTTTTACTCTCAGATCCTGGAAGACCAGGCAGGGACCAGCCTGCAGAAGAGCTGAAGACTCACAGCTTGTGGACAACTGGATTTTAGGAGCTGGGAACTCAGGAATATCAAAAGCCCCGTGTCAGGTTCAGCATTAAAGATCAGAGAAAGGGCTCCTAAGCAGGCCCTAAACAGTATTTTTCAGTCTTACAGTCCAAAATCAAAACCCACATCTGACTCTGGCCATTGGTTTTGCCCAGATTGGAGCAAGTAGGTGCCTCCTCACCCAGAACATGCAACCAAGCAAGCATCTCTTCTCCAAACCACGTGCTGATGGTCACGGTGAACTCATCTGTATCTGAGTTTGTTTAGAGCCAACATTTTTGTTGAGAGAACAATATAAAAGTGGTATTTAAGTGGTTTCTTTTTTAAACACAAGTGGGAACCAAATTTTTATTTAGCAACGGACTTTTGGCACAAACAATTCACATTACAAACCTTTGCTTGAGGTAAAAAGGCTGATCCTTGTTGTATGTAATTCTTAAGAAAGAAGAAAGCATACTGGAAGGTAAAAAGGCTGGGATGGTCTTCAGCACATCATCTGTCCCCACCCTAACAAACCTGAGGCACATCCAAACCCACTTCCCAAGGCACGCAGTTCTCACCCAGCTACTGGAAGGAGCTGAATGGTTTAACTGGTAGAGACCAACACAAACAGAAACAAAACTCAACTGCAGTAACGTGGCCAGCAGAGAAAAAACATTCAGATGCAGGACATTTTATTAAGCAAAAGATAATGGAAGCATCAGTACTGACTTGCTGGTTTCTCAGTTTTTATTGTATTACTCTGTCCTTATCCTTACCACTGGAATCTTTTTCTTTAATGAGCCATTATAGAATAGTTAAGGTATCAAGCTTGCAGATACTCACAGAAACTTCAAAGAAAACTCATGAAAAGCTGAGCTGTCACAATCCATTGAAGAGAAAAGCCCTTTACTGTAACATCTGTCAGCTTTTGCACTGCTTGCCTGTCATCTGCCATGACAAGAAGGAAGTCAGAAGAGAGTAAAAATAGTAGATGTGAGTAACCTCATTTCACCAGACGGTTGCCAATGGCAAAGAAGGACCAGCACATCGAGGGAGTGAATCAGATGCTCAGCAATCCTCCCCTCTTCCTAAACCACAGCGTAACCACCATGACTTAAATAAAGCTCCAAACAGCTCATTTTCAAGGTGACAACACTGCTTTAAATCTACAAAAACATTCCCCTGTACAATTATTCTCAGAAATATGAGCAAGCAGGAAACACGCACACGCAGGGTGTGCCTGACCTAAATTCTACAGTCTACTACTTCAGAACGAGATGGATTTCTAATGGAATTGCACACCTTTCAAACCAAGTTTAGCCTTGCTTTTATTTCTTCAAACATATCCTTGGAACATAAAAAAGGACAAATAAATTAGCAATGACTGAATTCCTCCTCTGAAGAGAAAAAGGGAAATCTCACGGGATTAAGATAAAGAATGAAAAGTATTTCTTGCCCTCAAGGATCAACAAATCAGTCCAGGGTAGGTTTGAGCCACCCCAGGGTGGGCAGCTCAGAGACACCCAACCAGGAGAGATCCACTTGCCAAGGTTTTGCAGGACTCAGGATCACACTCACCCTCTCTCACCTGGTCTGCTCTTGTGCAGACCTTGCTGTGAAAAAAAAATACCATACTGGCAAGTAAGCAGCAATCCAACTTTCTAATTTTCATAAAAACTACTTGCCCTTCATCATCAGACACACATTTTCCCGGAAAGAGGGAGGAAGAGTTAAAAAAAAGCAATAAATCATACTGCTTGTCAGCTCAGTGGCAGTAAAAATTCCCCAGTTGCAGGGAAGCATTCCAGAGGGCTGCACAGAATGAGCGTAATCCAACCGTTAGGAAAAGAGGGAAAAAGTAAAACATCCTTTTCTATTAAAGACTGAGAACAGATCTGGGGTCTTATTCTGTAAATATGAAGGAAACCAGCAGGTTTGAATTTGCATGAAAGAGACTGGAGTCAATTCCAAGGAATTTCGGCCTCAGCTTCTGTTCATTCTCACACCTGTAACCTGGGAGTCTCTGAAGATTTTGAAAAAATAAAGTTAAAAAAGTATGGAAAGGAAACAGCACAGAAAGGCACTGGAAAATAACTTGCCAGGCTGTGCTTGATCTAGTTTCAACTGAGCTTCCCATCTTATGCTCTGCTTTGTTCCCTTCTGTAATCCCAGTAAGAGGAAAAACCAGCACCATTAGGAAACTGGAAAAGACAAAATAAATATTAAAGCACATCTTCAGCATAAATCGTATAAAACTCATCTAGAGTTTAAAGTGCAAGAAGCTGCCTTTCCTTTTACAAGCTGCTTGGTGTAAACAAAAGCCTATTGCAAACCTTTACTGATGCAAAAATAAAAGCAAGTGATGGGCCCAGTGTCAGGATTGCAGTTTGCAATGGAAGAAAGGTACTTCTACAGCAATGACATATCCTGATTTAAATCCTACTCCCTGCTTTTAGCCAAATCCTACAGTCCTTAAACATTTTAAGATTCAGAGCATCTGTCTCTCAGTCACTAGCAAGTGGTTTGGGTTTTTGGTTTTCTTTTCTTTAAATAGCTTTTCCAGTTGTCATGTACAAATGTGGTTCCTCACTTTATTTCTCCTTTAAGCAGAAGATTTATCTAGAAGATCAGTTCTCATCCTCTTCCAGAAAATGAAGGGCAATATGTGAGGTCTCACAGGGGCAGGGAAGTTGGTGTCACCCGGTTGCCCTGGGCAAGGGGACCTCCTGGCACAAGGGTCTGAGCCCCAGGCACCGTCCTGTGTCACTGATTCAAAGAAGGGATGCTCAAAGCACCCTCAGATTCGGCAGGGCTGAGGTTGGTTGGCACTCACTGCCACTTGTAGATACACCTCTACCACGGGAGAACAATGTGAGTGCATTCACCCAAACTGTATCAGATAGAAAATCCACCTTTAAGGTGCTTTTCTCATTCCTACTAATGATCCTCTCTTCATTTTCTGCTATAGACATGAACAAAGCAGCCAGTAAAAAGGCGATGTATATGTTGAACGAGCACAGGAACATCACAAAAGGCTCTTCCTTTGTTATGAAATAACTATTAATATACAGAGGATTCCTTTTCCATCTGGCTTTGAAATATAGATGGAAAATAATGTCCAGCAGGACTGATGCAACACAGGACAGCCTGAAATCCTGGCAAGAGACAGCAAGGAGGCTGATGAAACGCTCGATTGTTTTCCCCTATTCTGCACATAGTGCTTCACTGTTCCCAAAGTTGACAGACTTACTCCTTTACTCCAGTCTTAACAAAAATCCACTGTTTCTACTAATGCAATTCAAAACTACAGTCTGCAGGATGGTTTGAATAGTTTAATGCTGCACATCCACACCAGGATTTGCGACCCAGCGTTCACCAGGTTCTTCCAGCGCCTGGTTTACATACCAAGAGCATCATTTCTTTTGCCAACCTATAATCACCAAAAGTAATAAAACTCAGCCAGTTTTCTACATGTATTAACTTCAAGTAACTTTTCCAAAACAGGCAAGTTCAATGTCCTGTCACCGGGCGCCTCAGAAGGAACAAAATTTCTGAATAAGGCAACAGGTTAAAGCTTTTCTAGGGCTATTTCTACCCCATGAAGCTCAAAGGTACCTCCTTAAAGAGGTGTTAAAGAGCACAACAAGCAGCCTATAAAGCTATTTCCACTATTCATACTATTAAGAGAGTCATCTGAAGATTTATAGTGCTTATATTTGAACCTGGTAAAGAGCTTAACACTACAGTAATGGCAGTTTTGCTACTGCTATCTGATCATACACAATATACACCTCCTTTCCAGGCAGAAGGATGGAGGACACAGATCCCACCAGGGTAAGGGGAAAAGCCTGGTGAAAGATGAGCTGCTGCAAATAGAAACAGGATCTTCTTCTCTCAAGACAGGAAAAACAAACGTTCCCCTCCGAAAACACGGAATACTGAGCCAAAGAAAGTTTTAAGCCAGGTGACAGCTATGAGTTAAGCTACAAATACTTGTGTAGAAAAATCTTCAACAGAAGCAATAGCAGCAGAGGAGTTTTGCCTTGGATTCTCTGTTCTGCTTTTTCCTACAAAACTACTTTCAAAAAACAAAACCAAACCCCCCATGTTTTAAGAAAGCATAAAAGCAGGACTTCCACTAACCCTTTGGATTTTAAAATGCCATTTCCCCCCCAAACACACACACAATTTTTCCTCTTAGGCATTTAAATCTAACTTGGTTTCAAATTCATGACAATTCCTATACCTACACTGCCAGAAACCAAACTTCTCAATTATAAACAATATTTATATAAAAAGCATTAGGAAAACAGTATTCCTGAGAAGGCTCTAATCCCAAATCCAACGTACATACCACGACTGGAACTTCTGAACAGAACTAATCACCCCCGTTTCCTCCTGTAACCCCGGAGCAAACCCTCTGTCGAGCACCCCCCGCTCTTTACTTACTGGCGGCTCATGTGTTCCCAGCGCTATGGGCACCAGTATCCCCAAATCCTGCTTTACTGGAGGGAAGCACTGAGTCCCAGCAGAGCTTGAGAGTTTAAACTGTCTGTGCAGCCATGGGCACTCCCCCAAAGCCCGGCGCCTGATTCATGTAAATATTTCACTTTAAAAGTCCTGTCCCGTCCCCCCCGCAGCTGATTCATGAAGAGAAAAATCTGCAGGGTAACAACCAGCTTCGTTTTAAGCCTCCTCTTTTCAGCAAAGCTCTCCCCCCCTTCCAGTCTCTCTTCCCAGATGCCTGGTTGAGCCTGTTTTTGCAGGAAGGAAACTTTTCAACGCCTTTTCAGGTGCAGTTTTATTAAAGCCTTGATGCCATACTGTTAAATACACCCCTGCCACTCACCTGCCACCCATCCCTCACACAGGCAGAGAGGAATTAACCACCCAACCATGTGCATAACATATCCCTGAGTCCAAAAACACCTTGAACTGGGCCCAAACAAATTTACAATAACTGAGGACAAAATTAATTATTTTGACATGTTAATTCCCCTCAAGATGCATTGCTAATAAGCTCAATAAGTACTTTCTTCCCCCTGAGTTTGGGGTCCCTGCACAGCACTATGTATTTCTGTCACCTGGAGATGTTTCCCTCCATCAGGTCAAAAAAATAAATCAATCCACTCTATTTTTCTTCATACTTCCCCCTCAAATGGATCTTGATTGCTCAGAGACTGCTCCAAACATGATTTCACAGAATAACAGAGTTAAACATCTCATGTATCATCAGTAATATATCATTTTAATCACAAATAGAAGCTGAAGAAGTAGAAAACTTATTTTCACCCTGACTCACATCAGTGGGAAAACACCTACGTGTATTAAATTTTAAGGTCTGATTGTTACACAGCACCTAAGGAAGGCAAGATGCCCTACAAGGTATCTTACTTAAAAACAACCCAATTGATCCAACTAATAAAAACAACTTGTCACTAATTTATTAAATCACTCCTGTTTGTTCTGTACATACTGGGCGTTGTGAACACTTGTTACTACTTTCGGTTTGGGGGCAAGCTTTTAACTCCTTTAATACCCAATTATCTGTCCAGATACAGGGGCAATAATTCACCTGCAGCTTCTTAAGGAGGTTGGGAGGATGTAAAGAAGGAGCAACAGCCTCTGATCACAGGGTGAGATGGGTCACCTTCACCTGGGACCATGAAAACTCCACACAGAGGACACAATGCTCGAGATCAAGGCAGGTTGTTGCACTTTCAAAAACATAAGAGTAGAGCCTTCACCCCAAAAATCAGTGATGGGAGGGTACAAGTTAACACTTCAGCTCACACCTGAGGAGCTGAACACACCGTAACCCTCCTGTCTCCTTCACCTCAGTGGCCTCAGGAGGGGGAGAAACCACAGTGTCTGAAGCCCGGGAGTCACCTGCAACCATGACCTGCAGAGCAGGGTCCCAGCACCACCCTCCAGCACCATAATATAGGGATAAATCACCCTATTTGCTTTCAGCATAACAACCACCCAGTGTGGACCCTCTTGAGATGTGGATCGATGTATTAAGAACCAGTGTCTATCAAAACACACAATGGTTTTAACACAAGGGGATTATTTTACAGCAGAACTGGGGTTGAGAGAATATCCAGACAAAACAGGGGGGTTGGAACTTGATGATCTTTAAGGTCCCTTCCAACTCTAACCATTCTATGATTCTATGTAAAATAAATCCCCTCCTCGCTTACTGAGCTTTTAGTTTCTTACAAGAAGTTAGTTGATGTTTCACCCAGAGGAAAAAGCACTCACTTGCTTTGACTCTTATTTTAGAGAGGCTGCGAGTGGCTTAAAACTCCACCTTCCTCCTCTGGAAGGGATCCCAACAAGTAACTGCTAACTCATTCCCAGCTCATCTGCTACAACTCCAACTGCCATTCATTTTTAACCAATTGCACAGCAGCAACTAGAAAAAAACCTCACAATAGATGGCAGATTTTTGAAAGTTGAATGTGGTTAGAGCAGCTATTCAAAAGAGATTTCAGAATAACAGAGCATACAGCATTAAAAAAAACCAACACCAAACCCAACCAACAACCAGGAATGCTGCATCTTGATTAATGAAATGCAATTAAATTTGAAAGTAAATATTCCAGCTCATCTGTACTGCAGTCAGGAGGAGCTCAGTGCTTGCTGATGGACCCAAATAACCTCTTATTTCCTACACCCCTGCCAGTTTTGGGGTCTGAAGGGCTCTGTGAAGGGGCCAGGAATGGGAAGAGCCCCACAAACCAGTCCCCCCCACCCACAGCACAGGGCCCTGGTGCTGGGATCCAGGCTCTGCTGCCAGTGATGGAAGGTCCTGCTGGAAGGGCCCGAATAAAAAAGCAGGACCAGGCTTGGCAGGACTCAAGTGCCATAACCCAGCTGGGGAGAGCTTTACCCAGCTCTGGTGGGAAGGGGCTGGCAGGGGGTCCCTGCCAAGGAGCTAATCTGGCACCCCCATGGGGCACTGCCCTATCTCACCGCAGCACTCAGTGGGACAAGGCACTGGAAACCAGTTCAGATAAAGGCAGCAAAGCTCCAGCTGCTGGGCTGGGGCACTCCCTACGAGCAGGGGCACAAGCAAAGGGAAGACCAGGAGTGCTCACTGTAGAAACAAGGGAGTTCTCCCAATCAAGCAAGTTGTTTAATCCCCATTAAGATACAGACAGTAACAAAAAGCAAAACAAACAGAAGGTCTACCTTCTAGAGCCATTGGTAAACCCTGCAAGTAACAGTACAGTAACCCGAAACCAAAATAAACAGCCTAGTTTTATTTAGCACAACTGTAGCTCTTCAGGAAAGCACATCTTGAGTTATTTTTAGGGAGGTGAGGGCAAAGGCTAAAATTTCAGGTAGGTAAAGCCAACCAGCAGCACTCTCTCTGTGTCAGAGGAGAACTCGATACCTTATTTTCAAGAACTGAATAACATCTTGCTCAAGATTTCAAAATAACTAAGGTTTAGGACTGTACCTTGGCAAGACACCCTGGCTTTGTTTACACGTCTGGATAAATATTTTACATGTCAAGCATAGTTCTAACACTTTCTAAGAATACTCTGTTACATTCTTTCTTATGTGACTAATAGCTGTTCCACAAAAATATTTGTCTCGTGTCATGTTCCAGCGAAATTAGTCAGGAACTGGAGTCCTATTCTGTAGAACTTCAAAAAAAGGGGGAAATACCACGAAGAAAAATACAAAATTGAAAAAGCAGAAACGTTGCCTATTTCAACACACATAATGAGGTGTTGGGGCAGAGGAAAGGTGCCCGTTTGGGCACTGAATAAGGTCGCTCTTGAAAGTGGAAAGTTCTAAAATTGCACTGTATTCCAGAACAGTCTACTCCAGCTCATTCTGAATTTGACCAGCAAGCAACCCATTAATATTCTCACCAAAACTGCAGCTGGCTTTGTGAGTGTTTATCTCAAAGCCAGCAAGCAAAAGAAAGGCTAGGATTTGTTAAAAGTTATTTTATTCAAGGGAACAATCTTCAAAGTCTGTCCTTGTGAGGAATATGCAACTCTTCGGCTGAATAACGTAAGAGATTCACAAAGAAATCAGCATATTCCAGTAGTGGAGCTTATGCATGATTTTAATAAATCTTTAGCAAGAAGATAGGTCTTACTGCACAGTCTGCTAATTAAAAGGCTTATTAATGTACAAAGAAGCTCCCTCTAACCTTAGGATTTCACCTCAATCCTGATGAGACGTGATCAAACCCGTGACATTTCAGAGCTCTCAAAGTGGCTTGCCTGAAAGGAGTTTGTTATTTCCAACACAGCAGTCAACAAGACAAGACACCTCCAAGAAACCACCATCACCTAGTGAACCTCTTGGTGATAAACCTGGACCAAACCTCGCAGGGGCAGGAGTTCCAGCACACCCAACACCAGCAGACGGACCTTATTCCAGAACGAGGGTGCTGGGATGCTCCGGATGCTGGGAGGGCTGGAGCCCCTCTGTTGGGAGGACAGGCTGAGAGAGTTGAGGGGGGTTCAGCCTGGAGAAGAGAAGGCTCCAGGGAGATCCTTAAAGCCCCTTCCTGTCCTTCAGGGGCTCCAGGAAAGCTGAGGGACTCTTGATGAGGGAGGGGAGTCCTATGATGAGGGGGAAGATACTGAAAGAGGGGAGATTGAGATGAGATGTGGGGAAGAACTTCTTTGGTGTGAGGGTGGTGAGACCCTGGCCCAGGTTGCCCAGAGAAGCTGTGGCTGCCCCATCCCTGGAGGGGTTCAAGGCCAGGCTGGATGGGGCTTGGAGCAACCTGGTATTGTGGGAGGTGTCCTTAGCCATGGCAGGGGGTGGCACGAGGGCATCTTTAAGGTCCCTTCTAACCCAAGCCATTCTATGAGATTTTGTGACTGTCAGAGCTCCAGCTTCTTCAGGGATAAGTGAAGCCTTTAAGTCTCAGGGCTGTCAATCCAGCTGGCCCAAGTTCACAGGAGGTTTTGTTTTGGATTGTTATTTTTAATTCAGCTGTGACAGTCTCCTAATTAAAGATAGCGCTAAGTGTCTGCACCACACAGGGTGAGAGACTGGAGGAGAGTCTGTTTTCTGCATTAGTAATAGTTTCATCTCTCAGAAAGGCAATAATTCCACTCTGCCAGTGGTGAAATGGCATTTCCCATAAACGTCCACAACACCTTGAAAAGGGTCTTGGAATGACTTAACAGCACAAAGTGAAGACAGATACAGATGCCACAGCCACGGTATATTAACCAATTTTCTGAAAACAATTGAAGAATTTCAAAACCAGCTTTTAAAAGGAGAGGCTCACCCCGTGATCTTGGCACAGAACATCCTGTAATAGGGACATCTGACAGCCAGGGTTCCATTTAAATATAGCTCAGCCCTAATGCACTAAGCTCTTCACAGCTTTATAATTAACAGTAAACAGCAATCCAGTTTCCCCCTTGCTCACCCAGCACCGGGTAACAGACATAATTAGACTGGTTTCACCTCAGTATCTCGTGCAGAACATTCAAAACCCAGCTGTTCATCACCACTGCTCCAGTCTGACAGCAAAACTGCACGTCTGTGTGTTCCCTTGCTATGGAATCCGTTCACGTAGGTCCTTCTGGGAGCACTCCATCATACAGCCCTGCGAGGGGACAACCACCCCCAGGAGGCTGGGAGAAGTGGCACAGGGCTGGCTCACAACAACCTGCTGGTACCATCAAACAGCAGCCAGAACAGCCTGGAAAACCACAGCTCACCCCAACCCAAAAACCAACAGGTTGCTGCAGGGAGGGGAGCAGACACACACTGTTATGCCATGGGAAATGGGAGGAGTATTCTGGGAGGTGATAATGAGGAAGCTCCTCTCCCACCTGCTGCTCACACACCTCAAAAATGCAGGCAATCAATATTTTCCTGCATTAGCACAGCATCCACATCAATGGGGTTTTGATCATACTAAATAAGGAGGTTTTAAATTGCTGTGCAGAATAGATTAATCCAGAGATAAGCAGCATTAAGTGTAAAAGCTAAAACCTGTCTAGTTCAAAATGACTCAAACGTTAGCTAATTTACACACTGTAAGAATGGTTCTCATCTCTTAGTCTCACTGTAAGAATAGATCTCATCTCTAATCTGGAGATTAGGGAAAAAAAATGAGGTTTTGAGGTGCTTTACACTAAAACTAAACCATTTCACAAATATAGTGCATCATTTGATTTGAAGATCACTGAGTAATCTTAAGATTTGTATTTGTAACTCAGTCTCTGTGACAGGAAAAAGACCAAAGTAGATCCAACAGAAAACAGCCCGTAGAAGAAAAACAAGATTGTGCTCAGATTTCTTAGAGAAACTCCATAGATGTAACAAATCAAGTTGTAACAGCAAAGCAGCACTTACAACAAAAATTAAACCATCTAGATTTCTTTTCCTTAGTTGGCCTCCTGAAGAAAGTTACAAGAAATAAAGCAAATGTTTCTAAAATCACCAAAGACTCCTTCCCAACACATGCAGTAAAGTCTTTTTTCTAAAAAGACCGTATTTGTATAAAAGGCCTTTGGTATCATAAACTTCCACCTCCTGGGCCTGTATCAGTTGTTAACACCTGAGGAAGGGCAGCTTTCACCAAAATTAGACTACAAGGGGGTTTGCAAGTGCCTGTTGGAATATTTATAGCAATGGATTAGGAATCTCATTCATAACTACCAACTGCTGCAGCAGATAACATTCCAGACAGACATAACTTCTTCCACGGCCAGAGATTACACAACATCATGATTTTTAATCCACTCCCCCAGAGGAAGAGGAAATTAGCAGGCTTTCTCATGCTTTAAAGCTTCCTGATTATGTTTTCCTCCGTCGCTGGTTCCACTCATGTTGAACTCACAGATGATACGAACCACAGAGGAACTGGGAGACTTGTAAAACCCTCCCAGTTAATTTCCAGCCCTACTAGAAACTCTGTTGCTGCAGCCAGGAGCAGTTCCTCTCTCCCTGCCTTTTCATCTCCTTTGTGGACCTTTCACTCCATGCTATCAAAACACTCCAAGCAAAAACTGCAGTTATTCAAGTTATAAAAGAGGTATCGCTTAGAGAAAAAATAATGATAATTATTATTAAACTGAGAAAAATCACTGAAGTTGAGGTACACACTTAATCAAGACAATTAACAGGACATTCTACAGCATCGTGTGGACTCACAGATTAATTTGAAGAGAATCATAGAATGGTCAGAGTTGGAAGGGACCTTAAAGATCATCCAGTTCCACCTCAAAGCCCCATCCAGCCTGGCCTTAAACACTTCCAGGGATGGGGCAGCCACAACTTCCCTGGGCAATCTGTTCCAGTGCCTCACCACCCTCACAGTAAAGAACTTCTTCCTAAGATCTCATCTAAATCTCCCCTCTTCCAATTTAAAACCATTACCCCTTGTCCTGTCACTGTTGCCCCAGCAAAGTGAGCCATGGGGCTGGGCTCCGAGAGACCCAGCTACACTTTCTAAACCCAAAATTGTATTTATTGACAAAACCCTTCTTCTATTAAATATGGCCTCACTATTTTCACTTGCCTGATCTGTTTTTCCAAGCCATGTTGTCAAAACTTTACGTACAAGCAGCACTATCAGGTAGCAGTGATCAGTAATGATTACACATCATTTCTTACTGCTGTCACAAGAGCAGGCTGCCACCGGGCTTGCACGTCCTCACACCTAGGGCACAAGGTTCAGATCTGCTGATTTTATGGCCATCAAGCTCCACTTCCTTCTGAAAACCCTCTGATTCAATGGCCTGAGCTATTGCATCCCAACACAGGGGCCACGGACATAGCACTGTCCTATGAGCACTGGTTGGTAGCTGCATTCAGTTCCCAGTTCTCATAATACACACTTTTGCCACTGAAAGTATGACTAAGAAATTTTAATCCATATTATTTGTCCACAAATTGCAAACCCAGACCTTCTGCTCTCATTTCTCTATCTTTATTTAACTTTTGTTTTTTCCTCCTTCTTTTCGGCTATTTCAGTATTGGATCCCAGGTGGTATTTTATTCTCAGAGGAAATTGCTGACTGGTTCTGTAGTCACTCTGACAGTTGGGTACATATAGAATCACAGAATCATAGAATGGTCAGAGTTGGAGGGGACCTTAGAGATCATCCAGTTCCACCCCCCCTGCCCTGGGCAGGGACACCTCTCCCTAGAGCAGGTTGCTCCAAGCCCCATCCAGCCTGGCCTTAAACGCTTCCAGGGATGGGGCATCAACAACTTCCCTGGGCAACCTGTTCCAGTGCCTCACCACCCTCACAGCAAAGAACTTCTTCCCAAGATCTCATCTAAATCTTCCCTCTTCCAATTTCAAACCATTCCCCCTCGTCCTGTCACTAGACTTCCTGACCAAGAGTCCCCCCCCAGCTCTCCTGTAGGCTCCTTTCAGATACTGAAAGGCTGCTCTCAGGTCTCCCCAGAGTCTTTTCTTCTCCAAATCAGAGGGGGTTCCATCAGCAGCCTGGCCAAGTCCCCCCCCCAGAACTGATCCTCTAGTTAAATTTACTCTGTATTAAGCAATTCATTTAAAAATTGGGACATACTTTGGACAGCTGGTGTGGCCTTTATCAGCAGGCACCAACTCAGCATTTTTCCTGCAGAGAAAAATCTCGTTATCCACATACTTCTCCGGAATCTCTAAGCAGAAGGCAGCAGTCCCAGAATCTATAACCAAGCTAAAGTTTTAGGGAGCTTAATTCGCATTTATTAAACAGTATTTTGGTTTCTAGGAGGAGGAAAAGTTTTAGACACTTGCTTTGGCAAGACCACGTTAACTAAGAGAGACTGCAGGGGTACGTGCTGCTTCTGGTAGCTCTGAAAGTCTCCCTTCATAAGTTATTTGGCTGCTGAGTCGACCTGTCATCATGCAGTGACTTTCATAACAGGACTGCAACTTGGTGATGCAATTATTAATACAACCCCACTGCTTGGCCAATATTCCTTTATGATCACAGCTTTTGGCAAAAGGGGACAAAGGTGCTGTTAATTGCTACACAGCACTAAAGGCTTTGAGCAAATTCATTACAAAGGGTGAAGTATTATTTACTTTTCTCTACACCCAAATTTTCTACTTAAGAGTTTGCAGGTATTTAAAGTGGAATTAAGAGCATTACTTTTAAACAGTATTATACTCTACTTCCTTTGACTATGCTGCTATACTGAGAACTAAACACTTGGCTGCCTGTCACAGGCACGTGGAACGAGTTCAAGACAAGGTCGAGTGACAAACGCACGGCAGCACACCCCAAACTTTGTGCTGAAAGAGTCAACTAATAAAACCAGAGATGACTCTCACTTCTCATGACTTGTAAAAAGACAGACCGAATCGCCACGTGAAAAACAGTCACAATATCCTGAACAGAAATCTCAAAGCAGATGGTTATGAAACCTCTTGGATTCGGAGAAGGCAAGACTGAACATGCCACGACATGAAGGTACCTTGAAAAGGCTGAGGCAAGATCAGATTTAGGATCAAATCGAGTAACAGAAGAGCGTTTCTCTTGTCTGATGGATGAAAATACTTTGGGGAAGGAAACAAAGCTTACTGCTGTGGATGGCTCAGGTAAGGCTACCTTTGGAGCACAGAAAAATAAGGTATAACAGAGCAGTTTTATACTGGACACATCCAACAAACTTGGCCACATTCACGTGGATCTTAGATGGTACATTTCTCTTCGCATAATTATGAGCGGTGATGAGGCTTCCTACTTTTGAGGCTCTGGAATTACAATCTTACCTTCTACTTAAAGAAGGTAAAAAACCTGTCACAAAAACTTTCCAGGAAAATAAGACACCACCAACACACACCAAAACCATGAACAAAGCCCCCAACAACCTTTGCTGCCTGCAGGTCCAGGCAATCTACCTCAAACAGCTCAAATCTCTTTGCTGTAACTTGTTTCTCATCACTGTTGAGAAGTACATACATAATAGTTTTGATCCTTTTGACTACAACTTCTTCCAGGTCAACACCTACAGCCAGAGTTGGACCACTAAAGTCCACTCAACTTTACAGAGAATAACTACAAAACAGAAAGCTCCCCAAAAAAAAGAAAATGATGTGATTAACTCCTACCAGAAAGGCCACTCCTTTTAAGCCCAAAGCAAGCAGAAAACATTCCCTTCAACTCCAGCAGCAAAACCCAGTACTGAAAGAGATCAAAAAGCATTTAACATGCTGCAAATAAATTTATCTTAAAACAAACACGTATTTAGCTAACTTGGCACACAGCTATTTCCTTGAAAGCATAACTTACTTCAGCCTGTTCTTAACTGCTTCAACATGAGCTGAAATAAGTCTGGATACAGCCTTCAGCACAGCTTTTCCTTCAGATTAGTTTACATAAATTGCTCCATTTCAGCCATACCATCAGACCACATAAGACCCCCTAATGAGGCTGCTATCATAGAAAATGAAGACAACTGTGCCAGTATAAGCAACTGTTGCACAGGTTGCTCCACAAAAGAGTATTTTTTAGTCACACAGAGGTTGTAAACAGTATCAGTCTATTTTAGTAAAAGGCGACGGTTTCCCTGATTAAAACTGCTCCACCGTAACAAGGGCGTGTGTAAATCCAGTCTGAAGAATAACAACAACTCTTCCAAGCAGCCTTGCCTACAGATTAACCCACAGTTTTTGAGCCCAACAAGTCATTGTTTTGATGCTTACATCACTGAAAATGCTTCTACAAAGTGAGGGCAGACTTATTTCTAACCCTTGAACCCAGGTGACTGTCAGCAGCGCAGCCTTCCAGCCCAGGCACGGGGACAAACCAGGACACACCTGAAAAGGAAGAGCTGAGCCTTCCTGCTGATTCCCGATATACAATCTCCCTCTGATTAACACTTTGAGATTGCTGCTACTGCCAGCAGGAAGGATTGCAGCTTCGTGGTGAGGATAAGGCAGGCACAGAGAGCAGAGATTAATTTGCTGTGCATGAAGCCATAAAGCTACTGCTAAACCAGACTTTGTGTTTGTAGCAACCCTGGCAAAGTAATTCAAACCACTCTTCCTACAGAGCTGCGCTCTCAGCCTCCAGGTTTATGCCCAAGATTGTTTATTATTATCCATTCCCTGAAAAGCTTAAGGTCACTGAGAAGGCAGGATCAGGAACGGGGAAAGTCAGGACACAGACAGGCGCCTACAAGCAAAGGCAGGCTGAAGTCTCCCTGTTTAGGGGGAAAACCCTTAGAAATCCCTGTCCCCTTTCAAAGCACAGTGGGGCCAGAGGGATGAAAGGGAAGATAGACTCAAAATATATGTAAGAATAATAATGCACCAGCCTCCAACCCCAGAACATGTGCAGGAAGGCAGCATGACCAACCAGCACCCTGGCTGGTCCTGGAGGATGTTTCCCGCGCCAAGGGTGGTGGGCACAGGTAGAGGCTTCAGCAAAGGGCACGGCGCAGGCCCCGAGGCCTCTCACACAGCACAGGGGAAAGGGGTAACGTGTCAAAGGTGCAGGGGTGCAGCACTAACCCAAGGGACACCAGTACAAGCCCTGCCAAACATGGACAGAGTGGAGGACGTTCCTTCTCCAAGTACACACGGGCCAAGGGGACACATCCCCAGGCCCCAGCCGGCCCTCCCTCAGCGCACACAAAGAAGGCCCCAAACCCACCTCCCCAGACAGAAGGAAGGGCAGCCCCCACGGCCTCACAGGCCCCTCTGAAACCATAAACTGAGAATCACAGAATGCTTGAAGTTGGAAGGGACCTTAAAGATCATCAAGTTCCAACCCCCCTGCCATGGGCAGGGACACCTCCCACCACACCAGGTTGCTCCAAGCCCCATCCAGCCTGGCCTTGAACCCCTCCAGGGATGGGGCAGCCACAGCTTCTCTGGGCAACCTGTTCCAGTGCCTCACCACCCTCACAGTAAATAATTTCTTCCTAATATCTAATCCAAATCTCCCCTCTGCCAATTTAAAATCATTCCCCCTTGTCCTAACAAAATAAAATAGCAGAGCCCACTGGGATCCCACACACGTTCCCTCACCCGCATCGACATCCTCCTCAAGGCCAGCAGGGCACAGGGAAAGCCCTTCCCGAATCACAAGCCCCCCTTCTCCTTCACCCGAGGACACAACCAGACCCACAGGCCGCCCTCAGAGGACAGGGAGGGCCGGGAAGGCCCCTGAAGCCCCCCCCAAGGCCCACTGAGAGCCGGAAAGGGCCTCCTTAAGTCCCACAGAGGGCTCAGAAGACACCTAAAGCCTCCAGCAATCCCCACAGAGGGTCGGGAAAGCCCTACAAGCCACCCCGCAGGTTTATGGAAGGAGAAGAAAGCGGAAAGGCCCGGCCGCCCCCCGCCGCCTCAGGCCTCACTCACCGCGTCCGGCCGAGGCCGCTCCCTCAGGCGCGCGGGAGGGGGCGGGCGGAGTCCTGCCACCAGGCCCCGCCCCCTCCCCGGGCGATGCCCCTGATTGGTCCCGCTCCCCGAAGGGACCGACCAATGGGAAGCTGATAGAGCAGGAGGGGGCGTGGCACCCAGGTGCGCGCGCGGAGCGGCGTGTGCGTGCCGGTGCGCACCCCTATGTCTCCCCCCTGCGCTCATGGGCCCCTCTATTTTTAGGGACCGGTGTGCAACGTGTCCCCGACACCTTACGGGCCCCCTCATCTCTGGGACCACGCCGGTACTCTCCTGGACTTTCCCGGTCCCGCTCCCCGGCGTTCCCAGTGGAGAAATGGGATTAAAAACATTGTATTCCAGCTGCCCACCCCGCCCCCGGTGCGTCCCGGGACGCCGCCGTCCTCCGGCAGCGCGACCCTGAACGGGGATACCGGGGACACTGGGACCCTCGGGGATACCGGGACCCCCGGGGACAACGGGATCCCTGGAGACACCAGGACCCTCAGAGACACTGGGACCCCCGGGGATATCGGGAACCCCCGGGAATCCCGGAGACACCGAGACCCCCGGGGATAAAGGGACCCCCGGGAACACCGGGAACCCCAGAGACACCGGGACCCCCGGGGATAAAGGGACCCCCGGGAACACCGGGAACCCCAGAGACACCGGGACCCCCGGGGATAACGGGACCCCCGAAGACATAGGGACCCTTGGGACACCGGGACCCTCGGGAATACCAGGACCTTCGGAGACACCAGGGGACACAAATACTCCCGGGGATACCAGTATCCCCGGGGATAAGGGGACCCACGGAGACACCGGGACCGTCGGGGACACCGGGACCCCCGGGGATACCGGGAGCGGGATGCCCGGGGTGGTGTTGCGGGAGGGGATGGGAAGGACACGTCCCCTTGTCACCGTCCCCCGCCGCTCTCCTGCCTCCTCCCGGGGCTGTGGCTCCTTTCGATTTCGTTTCCCGGAAGGATCGCTCCGGGACCGGGACCCTCCCGCAGCGGGGCAGCGCCCAGCACCGCTGCGGGAACCGGCTGCCCGCCGCCACCGGGGATGCAGGTAAGAAGCCCCCATCTCTCCGGATCCCCGCCCCATCCCATCCCATCCCGACCCTTCCGAACCTCCCGGTTCTCCCTCCCTTTCTCAATCACCGGCTGGAAGTTGATGCCCGGGTAAGGGGTGACCCCTCCGTGTCCCCCTCCCCCCGGCACCGAGCACCCCGGGGACACCGTCCCCCCCGGTTTGGGGCTGAGACCGAAGATGCTCTCCACGTCTGAGGGTCCCTTTGCACCCCTTTTCCCCACTCCAACCCCTTCAAGGACAATATTTCCCCTCCAAGCAAGGAAACGCCACCTCAGGAATGCGTGGAAGCAGCTAAACATGGGGGAAAATAGCAAAAATATAAAATTGACCCAAGTAATGACAATTAAGAATGTGTCTCATGGCCTAGAAATCTCCAGGAGCAAGAAAAATATCAAAAATATCAAGCATTTGATCTGTTTTTACCGTAAATCTGGTCATAAGAGAGTCACCCCCCAAGGGAGAAAGCTCCAACACCTTCTAGAGGAGTTGTAGGCGAAAGTCACCGCTGATTTCTTTCACTTTTATTTTTTCCTGTAGTTTATTGCTTAGAGTGAATCCGAAAGGGTCTGCGTTGCTACCCAGCCCGACCAGAGTTTCTACTGGAGCTTCTCTGGTTTCCCTCACACCATAGAATCAAGGAATGGTCAGAGTTGGAAGGGACCTTCNGCTCTGCTAAAAGCCAACGACCCCCAGGGCAGGCAGCAGTTGTTACCCACAGGATAATTAACACTCATAGAATCATGGAATTAATGGTCAGAGTTGGAAGGGACCTTAAAGATCATCCAGTTCCAACCCCCTGCCCTGGGCTCATCCTTCTGCTGAAGAAAACCCCTCACCCGTCACCAACCCACCACCTTTCTCCCCCCGCCCTGGAACTTCCCCACATCCCAGGGGAGCATTTTCCTGGGGAGGGATGGAGTGTTTTGTCCCTGTCTCCTCTCTTACTCCCAGTTTTGGGGACATATTTTCAGAGGGGCTCAGCTCCTTGACACCCCCCTGCACATACACCTACCCCCACAGTCGAGAGGTGCTGGGTGCTCAAATCACTTCCAAAAATCTGCCTGAGGGTGTATGGAAGCATCCTGAGCTGGCATCCGCTCCAGAAAATACCATTTGTAGGCAAAATTGTTAATTTTCCAGAGAATGAAGCTGAGAAATTGCTGGGATTCATGTTAATGGATTTTTAAGGGGAAACATTATCTGCTTGGCTGCCGGTAATATTTCAAGATCTAGATGGGGCTGAGGGGAGGATCTGGGCTCCCTTCTGGCTGACGTGCTCTAGATGAGAGCCCGGAGCCAGGGTGGGGGTGATGGTGACACCCCCCTTCCCAAGCCCAGCTGAGGTTCTGGAGCTGCCTCTCCTCCCAGCACCGACCATCTCACCCATTTGGTGGGGCTGGAGGGGGTCCTTAAAAACTGGGAGGGAGAAGTAATTCTAGAGGGGCTGGGACTTTATGGTAGGAGAGCAAGATGAGTGGACACCTCCCTGAACCCAGGGATGGCCATTTCCACTGGTGTTCACACGATCCCTTGTGGAAAAGTTAGGGAGATCTCTTCATACGGAGTTTTTAAAGACAAAAATCTCAGCAGCTGTATTTTCACAACTCTGAAGAACTCAGAGTTCCATAAACCCTGGACATCCAACAAGCATCTGGAGGAAGTGAGAGCCAGCAACGGGCATTGCAGGCTCTGCCAGTCATGGCACCATCTTCTGCTTCCCTGCAGCCATGGGACAGTGGGGATGGACAACCCACATCTAGGGCCTGGATGAGGGCGGGTACCTCTGCTAAAGTGAAGAACTGGAGAAAGAGAGTGGGATCTGGCTACTAACACTGTCCTGGGCAACCAGAGGTTCATCCTAGGGCTGGTAAAGGATCTAGAGCTGCAGACAGCACATCATGCTGCTCTGAGGAACCAGTTAGAAACCATCTTAGCAGTGCTTACTGTGGTGGAAATGTCTCCAAAGCAAAGGCAGGTCTGGAGCTGGGAATTTCCCCCCTCTGACGTGTTTGACCTCTTGTCCCCAGGGTAAAGTGGCAATCAGCTCCTCCAGCCCCATTGTCACGGCTTCCTCACCGCCCCCATCCCAGGCCAGACACGCACCCATCAGCAAGAGCGAGATCTTCAGGCTTCCCGGCAGGCTGAGTGAGTAGATGTTGAGCAAGTCAATGCTGCTTGAAAAAAAATAATGAAAATAAGGAGTTCCCCAGGGTGGGAGATGGTGGGTACAGCTGTGGTGTCCCACCCAGGGACCATTCCCTGCCATCAAGGGGCACAAGATGGACCACTCAGCAGGGTTCCTTTTCTCTCTTTGGGCTTTTAACCTGGGAGTATGTAACGTAGAGGGAGAGTTTGGTGATGGAGAAGAGCAGTGTCCCCCCTGTCCCTCAGCAGTTTGGAGATGAAGACAGTTGTTCCAGAGGCTGCCTCTGGTTTCAGGAATCCAGCCCTCTCTGTGGAGCAAGGACGACGTCATCCACTGGCTCAGGTGGGCTGAGGAGGAGTATTCCCTTCGGCAAACGGATGAAAGCAAGTTTGAAATGAACGGCAAAGCCCTGTGCATCCTCACCAAGGATGACTTCAGACACCGAGCTCCCAGCTCAGGTTAGACCCAGTGCAAGGGTGTTTGAGGACCATCCAAGCGCAGCACAAGTTGTGCTCTGCTGGGAGAGGCTGGATGGGTCCCAGCAGACCAGGTTTAGCCCTACCTGGCCAGTTGGGTGCTGGAGATGAGGGCAAGCCTCTTCCTTTCAGTCTATCTGGACTGCAAATGCTTTGAGGTGGGGAATGACCTCTTACTCTGTAGCACAGAAGCAACAGCATCAGCAGAGGGTCTCTACTATCACACAAAATCCTCTGAGCAGACTTTCCTTCCCTGCAGGGGATGTCTTGTATGAAGTACTTCAGTACATTAAGACTGAAAGAAGAGCTCTGGTGTGCAGTCCTCTGCTGAGCTCACCCTTCGGGGAGGCCAGGAGCACAGAGGAAGGTATGATGGAGAACGGTAGTCCTCAGCTACACTGGGTCACACCCATCTGGGGCTTGTAGCTCAACCAGCTGACCCCATCCCGTGGGTACCACAGCAAGGTAGGCAGGACAGTCCTGGAGATGGCAGCCAGGTCCGAAAAAGTCCACGTCATCATGGAAGTTTGTGGTGATGAAGCAGGTCTGGTTAGAATCAAGTCCAGGGATCACCAGGTGGGTCCATGGTGACCAAGGAAGACTATGGCTACTCTAGGAAGTCTTTCTGCAAGTTGAAATCTGGAAGAGGGGGGAAATCAATAGTCAGGTAGAAGGTGTGACCATGGCTGGAAAGAAGTTCTCCTGCAGCATAAGTGGGAAAAGATTAAGGGGCCCAGTGCTGAGTTTAAATAGAGCTTCTGTGCCAATGAGTGGGGAGAGGCCCCAGGTGAAGCTGGTCAGAAGCACCAAGGTTTATTGATGTTCTTGGGGTGGAAGGGGAAGACCCTAAGTAGGAGTTGGGGTGGGGATGGGTTGGTGTCAGCAGCTGGCTTTGCAGAGTGGTGGTTCTGGGGGTGCTTTCCTGAGCTCTTCTGCTGGCTCAGGTGTAGGGTGATGGACATCTTAAGCTTCTACTGCAATTTACGAGGGAGCGCTTGTGCTCTCAAATGTTCTCCTATTCCAGTTTTTCGTCTGTGTCTGACCCTCACCCTACTTGGCATCTCCTCTGACCCCTCTGCATCTTCTATTTCTCTTACCTTAAAAAGATCCTGGGCTTTCCTCAGTACCTGCTTCCTCTGGATGAGCTGACAACCAACTTGGGCTGTCCTTCCCCATGTGTTTCAGGGCTTTAGATCTCCTGGGACCTGCTATAATGCACCTCAGGGTGGGTTTTTTTTCCCTCCCAGGGACAGACTGTAGAGCTGAGGCTGCCCCAGTTATTGTTTCCTCCTGCCTGCGTGGTGCAGAACAGCCTGTCCCTCGCAGCCACGTGGAGCCACTGAACCTCTCCCATCACAGCTCGGAGGGCAGCTGCAGGGCAGAGGCCATTGGGTCTCTTCCTACAACCCTGGCAGCCCCAGTGGATGGGAAAATTGCAGGTAAATCTGGATTTATAGCCTGGTTCCTTGGGGAAATGAGATCGTGCTTAGTCCTGCCTGCCCATCTGTCTCCCTTACGTTTATTCCATACATCAGCGGGTGCTTCCCTGCCTCAGTTTCCCCACCTGAAAAATGGGAGTTCCTGCTCATGTTTTGAGATCTAGCAATGAAAGTGCTGTGTGTGAGCTCTGGGCTCTTCTTACCTCTGTTATCCCCACTAACGCGTGCAGTCCTCTTGCTGACCGACCCTCACTGGAGCGTAGGTGCCTTAGTGGGAGCTCTGTGACCGTTTATTCTCCACTGATGCCCAGACTGCAGGTTGCTGTGGGATTACGTGTACCAGCTCCTCTCCGACAGCCGCTACAAGCCTTACATCAAGTGGGAAGACAAGGAAGCCAAGGTCTTCCGGGTCGTTAACCCAAACGGACTTGCCCAGCTCTGGGGGAACCACAAGGTAAATGCAATGGAGAAGGAATTTGGCATTCCTGGGCTTCTGCATGTCACCTTCACAACATGTTCCCCAGAGCTGGTGGCACAGGGACTGGGAAGAGTGATGGAGTGGGCACAGGGCTGCTGAGAGGTGCCAGCCTCCTGGTGATTACAGAAGGAGGACTTCTCATCTTGTGGAAAACCAACCATGATGGAGCCAGAAGCATGTCTGGGTTAGAGACCCACACCACAGCCTGCAAGACCCACCTCAAATGTCCCACACGTGGTCCTCCTGCGGACAGCTTCAAACCAGGTGTTGGCACTTGCTGTTACTCCCCCTCACCCCACTTCTTTTCTTCTTCCAGAACCGGATGAACATGACATACGAGAAGATGTCACGGGCGCTCAGACATTACTACAAACTCAACATCATCAAAAAGGAGCCGGGGCAGAAGCTGCTGTTCAGGTGAGATGAAGCAGATCAGAGACATGATCTGCTTCAGTGGGGACGGGCACAGGAAGGTGGTGGCCTCCAGATCTTGGTGGCTGCTCTATCCTTCTGGATCCTCTATGGTCCAGACTGAGCTGAAGTTGCAGGCTCTTCGCTGTATATTGAGGTAATGTATGGGGACGTGGTCTGTCTTCTGGGTCTGTGGTGCTCTAAGGGAGGTCAGGAGCTGGTCCCAGCCTGACCCAGTGACCCGTCCTGCAGCAGCTGTGTGTGTCTCAGAGCTGGAACCCCCCTTCATGTTGAGGTATAAAAGCTGGGCTGGTTTCAGTTTTGCAACACCTCAGAGGTAGCTTTGTGGCTTGATTCTTTTCATCCTGCTGGGTTTGTGTCCAGGCTGTCTCCTGTGACAGCCAGGAGCTGGGACACCTGGGCTCTGGGTCCCACCGGGGCTGTGGGCCAGCAGCCTGCCCCAAGGCCACCATCCAGCCACTCTCCTGCCGAGGGTCCTGCAATGTCCCCAAGCCTGCTTGAGCTGGAAGCTGCCCTCCTCTTCCTCAGTGACACTGAGCCTGAAGTCCACCTCCAGACAGAAGAAGGTTTGGTCTTTTTTTGAGTGGTGGCTGCTTCCCTGGGACTAGTTGGGACTTAAAGTCCCTGCTCTGGGCTGATGAATACTGAGCTTTGTCACCCTGGGTGCAAAGCCAGAGCTGGGATCCTCAGCAGAGCCCAGGGATCACAAACACCCTCTGGGAAGCTCCAGAGCTCAGTTGATGAGGGCAGGGGCTCCAGCGTTGGCAGCCTGGTTTGGGGCTGGGCTTGGACATGCCCTTTAAAGAACTCCAAAATGATTGCAGGTTTTTGAAGACTCCTGGGGAGATCATCCATGAGAAATCTAGCAAACTGGAGCAGCTGGAAAACGAGGACCATGAGGATTTGAAAGAAGACCCAGAAGACCCACTGGAGGTTTCACCATAGGAAAGCTGTGTTTGCAGTGCGTCACAGACAGATCTGTGCTCTGCTGGGAAGTGCCGGCATCTCCTGCATCTCCTGGACAGAAGGGCTGGTCCTGCATTTCAGAACCTGTGTTGAGCCAGGGCTGGGTCATCTCTGGGGCTTCATTAACAAAGCACAACCAGAAACCGTCCCCCAGCCCTGAAAGCACAGGTCAACCCGTGGGCTGGTCTTCTACTTGCTTCTCTTCTGCCCTTGGGGAGGGAGCGTGGTATTTTTAATCTGTAAATTTTGTTGCTTTTCTTTAAGGTTTGAACTTGCTGGTAAAGGCTGCTCCGTCCTCAGAGTGAGATGCGAGGAGCAAGAGAGCACCAGAGCTCGGGCTCCCAGTCAAACATCTCCCAAAGGGCTTCTGCAGTGAGCAGTGGCCCAAAGTGTGGACATGCTGCTCTGAATCTGAGCCATTTCCCTGATTTGAGGATGGATTTACCCTGCAGACGTGCTGTATTCTGTCACCTCACCATCTCCCATGGGGTTGCTGAAATATCTGCTGGGATCAGACCTGGCTGGAGCTCCAGGCTGCACGGAACTCCTAAACTCAACTCCTTTCCCTCCACATAATGCTGTTTGTAATTAGCTGACTAAATAATGTGAAGAGAAACAAAGCCAGTAACGAGTGTGAGTGTGCTCATGGAAGGAAAAGTGTGTGTGTGTTTGTGTGTGTGTGTGTGGTTTGTTTTTTTTAAGTCCCAAACTATCCACTAACATTTTCAGATTGCTTTTCATTGAGGAAATAAAATCCCGTGACTGTACAGTTGAAATCCCACTTCTTTCTGGCGGAAGGTCTGAAACTGTGAAATCTGTGCCTTTCTTGATTACAACCAGCTCCTGTGGGCACCCGAATCTTGTCCCCAAGCTCAGCAGCCCCTAAACCAGAGAGCAACCACCAGAGCTGCTCACAGATGGGTGAACACAGTGCGAATACACTGTGTTTTGTAGGTACGTGGACAAGCACAGATAAAGGTCATGAAGCAACATCGTGTTTCATGGCTGACAGGACAAGGTGAGTTCCTTCCAACCTCGGTTTTCCACCACTGCAGAACTCCTCCTGCTGCCTCATACCTTTGCTCTGGACCCTTTCCCAGGCCCAAGCTGCCATCTCAGAGCTACATTGGCTTTTGGGGCAGCAATGCTTGGGTTTGGGAGGTGTCAACCTTGTGATGAACTTTGGCAAGGGCTGGTGACTGAGGTTTCCACCAAAACTGATTGCTGCCAACCTGAAAGTACAGTCCCTTTTGCTGTAACTAATGGTGCTCCTCTAAAACTACTTTGCACCTACCAACTGGAACCTGAAGGTACTGGTGGGCTGTACTCAGCAAGAGATTGTGGTGGGACACGTGGTGGGTGGTTGGCAAAATGTCAACAGTACGATATCTCTGGAAACGCTGGCTGAGAATTTTTCCTTCCAGAAAAATATCACCAGCTTGTTGGGCAAAATGCAAGTGTTTGCCAAGTCAAGCGATGGAGGGGAAGGAAATGAGAAGCTTTAATGAGGTAAATGACCAAAGCGTCACAGCCTTTGGGAGGTTCTAGATAGGAAGGGAGGCCAGAATCTCTGGTAGGAGAGAGACAGGAGGTTACCCAGCACCCAGCCAAGCTGCAACCTGGTGATGTGCTGTACCAGGAAGGTGCAATGAAGCACCCAGACCTCATCCATCCTTCCACTAGGGGTTCCATTTGCCCCAGAGAAAAGTAAAGGCAGGTCTTTTTGGGGGTGAAATCCAGCAGAGAGTCAGAGTAAGCCCTGAGGGACAACTTTGGTGGGAAAGCAGAGCTCCTTTGTGGTAACTGTCCCATCCTGGCCCTGTGTGGTTCTTGGGATACAAACCGATGGGTACATTTTTCCTGACCTCCTAACAAGATGTGCCCCTTTTTGGGGGGCTTTCTTGCAGTGGAAACAGCCCTGATGACTCCTGAGCATCCCATCGCTTCTCCAGCCTGCGTTGTTTGGGTTTGTTGGAGCAGGTGACAGGTGGTGACCCTGGCGCCTTGTGCCGTGCTCACAGGGAGCACGCAAGATGCCCTTTCTTCACCTGGTTTTTCAGCAATGACTAAGGATCAAGATCCTGCTGGACTTGGCCGGGGATTTCCTCTCCTGGTTGGGAAGCTGCCAAAAGCACTCAGCCCTCCTTGTGCCACCGCAGCTCCGGAGGGTGAAAATCAAAGGGCACCTTTGCACGGACAAGCTGCGATGATAAATCCTTTCCATGCTCCCAGGGCGCCCTCCTGTCCTTCCAAGGGCGATATGGCTCTTTTCCCTGTGGTAAACTGAAGCAGGAGGGCTGGAAACCTGCTGCTTTCCTGGAACGAGAACCCATCCCTTTCGGTAAACAGCCGAGGAATCGCCACTCTGCCGGGCTGTTTGGCGTGGGTGTGTGGGGAGGGACAGCAGAGCAGCTGGTGACTTTTACCATGGCTGAAGTCCAGGGGTGGTGGCACGCAGGCAGGTGCCCCATGTGGGTTTTCCCGAAGGTACTTCATTCCCTGGAGGGCATCATCCACGCTTTGGTGGTGGTTTTTGGGGCAGGATGGTGCATGTCAGCAAACATCCGTGCATGCCTGCTGTTCATCTGCCCAGGGAAGCAGCTCAAATCAGCCCCAGGACTGGAGGAAAAGAAGGATTTGCTTTGGGGCCTGGTCCCCACAACCCTCTCGGATTAGAGGTACCACCTGTGTGGGCTGAGAGGTTTCCACCGAGGCCACGTTTTGGTTGTGCTGTTTATCCAAGCCGTGGCTGCCCTCAACGTCCCCATTGTGGTTCAGACCTGAAACTGCAGATGTTTTGTCCCCGAGTGGCTGGTGTAGGGTCAAAGGGACCTTTGTGGTCTACTTAGAAGACAACTGCCTCCAGCACCCAGTCAGGTTGGCTGTCAAATCTTGAAGACCTCCAAGGATGGTGATCCCCCACCATCTGGACTTGCATTTGAGGTTGTCCCAGCCTCCTGCAGAGGAGGCTTTTCCTGATGTCCAACCTCAGCCTCCAAAGCTGTGTCCTGTCTGTCTTGTTCCCAAGAAATTCAGGTGTACTGACTCCTGCCTTCCCCTGAGCCCATTGAATCCCCCCACACCTCACAACTCCATGGGAGGAAAACCTCTCCTTTGTTTTTTCCCCACCTTCTGGAGCAAGTTCCCATAACCAGGCTGGTTCCTGCAGCCGTGTTCCTGTGCTTTTAGTTCTGTTTTCCCACCAACGTCACCGATCTGAAGATACCAACCTCAGCGTTGTGTGCTCCCTCCACATGACCGCGTCTCTAGCCAGCTTCCTCGTTCTCTGTTGGTATTGATAAGAAAAGCAGGCAAATTGGGATCTAAGTCTCTTCCCCCAACTCTGGAAATGGGCTTTTGGTTTGTCTTAGGTCTCTTGCAAACATCTGTTTCATACACTTCTCTCCCATTAGGTTTAAGAGTGTCCCAAATCCCAGAAGGGACCTGAACTTGCATAAAGGTTTGGATCCAGAATCAGAGCTCAGGTCAAGATCTGGGTCACCATGGGTATTCCATCCTCAAGCTGTGTCCAAAAATGCTCCAACACAGAGAAGCTTGCAAGAGGCTGTAAGTCCATGCTGATTCCCAGTGTAATCACGAGAAGTCCTCCATGGTCAGGGATGGCATTTGGACTCAGCCTTGGAAGATCTCCAGGAGATCTCCAAACCGGAGATGGCCAAACCATGTCTCAGGGCAAGAGTGGATGTGGCTTTTTTTTTCTCTCTTTTTTTTTTTTGCTATATGGATGTTGCAGAGGAAAAACAAACCAACAAACAAAATCGATTGTGAAACTCCTCACCCACTGGAATCAATCTGCTTACGAAAGGACCTGGTCACAGGCTAGTTAGCAGCGTGGAGCTCCTGATGGATGGTTTAATTATTTATCGGAAGGAGATGGAGAAGCTGGAAGATGAAGCCGGGTAATTCCTAATCAATACCAGGCGCTGATTCATTGGTGGAGGCTCAGGAGAAACGGAGGGAAATGGACTGGATCTCTCCCAATTGTAGGAAATCATCGCACTGAGAAGTTTGATGAAGCAGCAAGAAAATAATCCTGGACTCTTTCAATTGCAAACTGAGCCCATTATCAGGAAAAGACCGTTTTTCTCAGGGAGGGATGTGGGCAGCTTATTATCCCAGCTGAAAACCAGAGACTGGAAACCTTGCCAAGGGGTTTTCCAGCATCCAGCGCCGTCCCTGCGAGGTGCAGTGCGAGATGTTGCCATCAGATGGCAAAATAGCGATGAGGATGGTGGGCAGCAGCCGGCAGGAGGGTGCGACAGGCGCAGCGAGGGGTGCAAGGAGGTGGATGTAGGGCCAACAGGATCCCTGGTGTGAGAAGAAGGGGTGAGGGTCTGTTTGGCCCCGGGGCAGTTTGCAGATGTTGGGATGCACAGGTGGGTGTTGGGTGGGCTCAGCCCTGGGGGATGCTCAGCCACCAGGCAAGGCTGGGTGGGGGCCATGGGGAGGGGGACAAAGGATTTGGGTCCCAGTGCTGGTCCTGTTTCATATGCATAGCCTGTCTGAAGGGCCTCAGGGTGGGTTTCCAAGGTACTGTAGCCCAACCATGCCCAGGGTTAAGCAACTGCTTGGTGGCACCATGCCCAGAGCATCTTCTGTCCCACAACAGCCCCCAGTACCCACTTCCCTGGAAGCTCTTGAGATGTGAGCAGGGTGATCTGCTTGCTGCGTTGAAACCCATTTACCTGACAAAGTTATGACTTCTCCTTACAAAAACAAGCCAGAAAAGCCCACGTAGGGCATCACACCTATCAAAAAACAACAACGCACCACAACAACAAACCAAAACCACGTGCCAAGAGCTGGCTTAGATAGCTGGTTTCAAAGGCCAGTGCTTACACCAGGTGACAGGTGATTTTTATGCTGGTTTGCTGCTGTTTGTCATAAGGAAATTGCTTTCTCCTCCGGTGAAACTCACGCCCGCAAGTTTTTGTGACACCAGGAAGGCGATAGTGGGGATCCCAGGCGGAAGCGTTGGCCGCTCTCTTACCTGAATGGCTGATAAAAATAGGACTTAACTCAGCTGGTCCCCACCCATGGGTATAAAAAAGGCACCTCACAGGAGAGTCTGACAACCCTTAGTGCCTGTGGCTGAGGACCTTGTCTTGACATATATCCAGAACGGCAGAAATACTGATGGAAAGGTAAATACCAAAAGAGCAAATAAAGAAGGATGCGGCCAATGTACCGGAATCAATGGAAGCAGGACGGGGGCTGTTGCTTTGCTGTGATTTATCAACTGAATGATTTATTATCCGGTGGTTGGGTGGCTTTGGCGTTGGCTCAGATGAAGGAAACTTGCCCTCTTCATCCTAAAAAAAAAGGCCAACTTGGGGGTGGGTGGGCATCCTTGTGTGTTGTGATGATGCTCATCTCGACCGAGCGGGGCTGCTGCCCGGCTGCAGGGTGGTTTGCTCAGCACACCGTGCCAGCTTTCGGTGTTGGCTTCCCCCGTGCTGCTCAGTGGTGGAGAAAGTCTGGTTTCAGTCTGAAGGTTTTCTGAAGGGTGAAATTAGTTTTGGAAGCAGAGCCAGCATGAGGCACAGGCACGGCTCTCTGGTTTTTCAACTGTAGCATCTCCTGTTTAGTTTTGTTTGAAAACAGAGAGGAAAAGGCTGTTGGGGAAGGCAGGGGCTGCGTGTTCCACGCTCCAGTCACAGCCCTACGCTCCATAGGCTGCAGCATTGCAAGGTCCTTGGCCAATATTGGCAGGGACTGAGGATATTTGCAAGAGCCCACGTTGCCCTTGGCTTCTCCAGGGGCTGGAAGCCCCCAGCCTTGCTGGATAATGTCTTTTTGGTTCTTCTTAGCAGCCAATAATTCAAGGGGTGATCCCAAAAACTCTGGGTTGGGCACCATTCATCGGGGGGATGGTGCTCCTGGTGTGTAGATTTTCACTGTAGGATGGGAATGTGTTGCAACAGGAGCAGTATCACGGTGTCTAGATGACAGCCTGGTGGGATCTGACCCTCTGGCTGATAACCAGGCTCTGCCCCACAGATGTACCCAGCTCGTCTCCCCCCTCCTCGTGGTTTCTCTTCCCTTATCCGTGGTGTCTCTAGCCCATCGTAAAACCCTGTGTGTGCAGTCTGTGTAAAGGGCGCTCCAGATAACACCCATAAAAGGGGTTGATCATTTACTGGGAACACAAACAGTCTTGGACACCCAGAGCACCCTTGGTTGGACTCCAGCATTGGTCCAAAATGGGGGTGATTCCCATCCTGCCCAACCTGCTGGTGCAGCATCCTGGGGAAAGTAAAAATCAGGCTGAAAATGCTGAAAATGCTGTTTTCTTCCACAGCAACGTGCGGGCTCTGGCTATGGAGAAGCCTCCATGGGATGCAGGGAGGCAGCCGTCGGGGAAGATCCTCTCGCTGGACAGACAAGGGGCCAAGAAAGTGCTGGAGATCTACGTCCAGCGCTCGCTGAGCTGCTGTGACAAGTCTGCTGCCAAGAAGTTCCAGGAGGGATCCAGAAGGCGAGGGAGGAAGGCAGATGGGCTGCAAAGGTCTAAAAGTGACTTCTGCAAGTATTCGTGTGCCAAACTCAGCCCCAGGAAAGACTGGGAGGAGGGACCCAAAGCATCGGACCTGGATGACGAGAGCAAAGCTCCCGGGGAGGTCCCTAAAGAGGAGATAGAACCCAAGAGGAAAAGCCAAAAAAACTCCCAGGGCAAAACTCAACGCACCTGGTTCAAAACTTTCTTAAACTTGCTCTTCAAGAGGAGCCCTGAGGACCAGAAGGAAAACACAGGACAAAAAGCAAAGGAGACAGATGCCAAAGCTCCTCACAGCTCCGAATCAGAAGGGGCTAAAAGACCTGGAGGGGAACTGGGCACATCTCCACCTCTGGGCAGATCTCCGAAGAGGAGACCCGGCCTCAAGAAGGTTTTTTCCTTCAAGAAGCACTTGGAGGAGGAGCGGGGAGAGGCGGCAACTGGAGTAAAGGCCAAGAGACCCAGCTGCCTCCCTCTGCGGCACGTCCTGGCACCGGCCACTCCAGGTGGGACACCCCCCGGCCCCAACCTGACCCTAAACCAACCCTACAGCCAACAGGACCCCCACTGGGTTTCCTTTGGGAAAGCACAGGGTTTAGCGCTGGTTTCTAGCCCTAAACATCTCCTTCCTGGTGTGTTGTAGGTGTTGGGATGGGTTTTGGAGACTCTGATCTCAACCTGCTGCCCCAGGAAAGGGTCCATCAGACCTGTGCTTTGAGCACAAGTCTTTGCTCTGACTCGTGAGTGCAGTAAATTACCCCAAGCACCACCCAGGTGCAGGTTTTCCCCCCTCTGGCAAACAAGAGACATGGTGGTTTAGTTTAAACCCACATTCAAGGCCTGAGATTAAACCTTAAGCCACTCTAGGGCCAACGTTAAGCTGATTTCGATTTGCTGTGGGGAAGGGTGGCAGAGTCTGTGGGACACCCCACACCCCGTCCTCACCCCAGCCCTTCCCCTGCTGAAAAACCATCCAGGGGGTTTCTGTGAAGCTTTGGGGGTTTCTGTGAAGCTTTGGCAGATTCAGGGCAAGTCACAGCCGCTCGGTTACGGCTCAGAGAGCAGGATGCTTTGATCCAGGCTGGGCATGAGCATCACGTGGATGCAGGAACCTCCGTGGCTGCTTCTCTCTTTCAAACAGTGGCCAACGAAAAACTAACCCTAGCTTCCAAATACACGTTTTTCTTCCCACAGACGTGGACCAGCCCGATGGTTACTACACACGGGTCTCGGAAGAGATTGGGCTGATTGTGCAGGGCAGCGAGAGCCAAGAGAGCAGAGGACGTGGACATGAGGAGCCACCACAGCCGGCCAGTGCCGACACGGCTGGTGAGTGTTGCCCTCACATGTGCTTCATGGCTGGCACGTACAGAAAAGGTGTGCACAAGATTTGTCCCCATGCAGAGGTTGCACAGGACCCAAACCCTGCTCCAATCCTGACCCAAGGGCTTATGAAGACTTTGGGGGAGACTTTCGGTGTCAGGGCTTGATTTGGAGAGAGAAGAAATCAAAGGCAGGAGGGGGGTTTTGCTGGCTGAGGATACCAAGGCGCTTGGCTGAAATGGGATGTGGAGGGATGGAGGTGGGTGCAGGTTGCTCAGGAAAGTTTTCAGGGGGGTCTAAGCAGGCAGTGCTGTCCTCTCAGAGCGTCTCGGGCTTGAAGAGTGAGCTGGAGATAATGTGGGATCTCTTTCTGCAGATGAAGCCATCATGAGAATCGTTGCCCTCCTCCGGATTGCGGGAGATGAGCTGGACAGGCAGGTGAGCAGCAAGTTGTGGTGGGGTGGAGGGAATCTCTACTGCTGTAAAACAGAGCATCACCATTGCTTTCCCTGGGGCAGGGAAACGCTCAGTAAAATGAAGGAAATGGCACCTTTGAATTCCCCGACTGGGTGTGATGGTGACTGTCTGTCTGTCTGTCTGTCTGTCCTCCTGGGGAGTAAAGGTGTCAACACAAGGGTGACACACCGAGGTATTTGCTTATAACGTGTGCATCCATCTGTGTCTTGACCAGGTGAGGGAAGACGTACGGCTACGGACCTTCTTCAGAGACATGTCCTACAGCTCCTTCAAGAACCTGGCTGATGCCTACGTCCACAGGGAAATGACGGCCAGCAGACCTGACGTCAACCCCCAAGAGATCCAGTTCGCCTACGCGGTCCACCTCACTGCCAGGGTGGCTGGCATCTGCAACCAGGCAGTCAACAGGATCATGGGCTTCGGCACCCGCTACCTGGAGGACTCCTTTGCACCCTTGTCCTACAGCAAAATTCTCCAGGTAGGGAGAGGAACCGGGTCTGGGGTTGAGCTTCCAGCCGCAAGTTAGGGCAAGTGGTCTAATTTTAGAGTGAGTGATAGACCTGGGTGGGTTGCTGGTTCATACTGGGGGAAGGGGTGTGACTGGGTGCTGGATCTTGCCCGTTTTGGCCTGCTTCTGTCTTTCTCCAACATGGTCCATGCACACACACAAGGAGAAGGACTTGCTTTGCCTGCGGAGATACTGCTGGGGTGTAACTGAGGTTTTTCCTCAGGGAGAACTTCCTCCTCCAGCCATCTAGAGAACCAATAGCACCAGCTCCGTTTGGGAAGGGACCTCATGGATGTTTCCTTCTGTCTCAGCAGGACAGAGAGAAGTTCAGCACAGACAACTGTGAGAGCCCGGATTGACACTGGCTGCTCTCAAGGGACTGGGAAGCCAAGGATGGAGATTTACTGGCGGGGGACAGTCCTCGATGGTGACCTGGATGGGGGGGTTTGGTTTTTCTGAGCTGCGGATTTAAAACCTTTGAAGGAAAACCACAGCAATGACCCCAGCAGCATGAAATGCTTAACAGCCACCTGGCTGGGGGCAAGGAAGTCTGAGAAAATCAAGCAAAGCCCAAATTTCACCCAGTGTTTGCGTTTCAGCTCTCACCGAGGGCATGTGTTGAACCTCAGGGTTTGTGTTTGTGTATTTATTTATCTGCTTTTCTATACGTATCTGTGAATGTACACCATAACTTTTGTAGCTTCTGCTGTCAGCCAAATGTCCAGTTGAGGGAAAAAAAAACCTAAAACTCAAATAAATTGGTTCCTAAATGACAGCCAGACTTGTCCAATGGGTGATGTGTGAGGGTGATACACATGGAATAACGTTTGCTTTGCTGTTGGGGGCTGCTCCTGATTCAAGACGGGTACAAAATGGCCTGAAGGGAGTCTCACAGCAGGCACATGGTGTGATCCTGCTCCTTTTTACTATTTATAGCCATTCCCTTTGCAGCAGAAGGAGATTTATGAGCCAAAGCAGCTTGATCTGACACCAAGAACTGGGTAAAGCTTCTCCCGAGTGGCGCAGGAGCTGCCCTTGCTGTCGCTCCCTCGAGGACCAAGGGGATTTACAGCTGCTGGGGTCTCACCTACGAGGCCTAAGAAGATGTGAAATGTCAAAGTGATTAAACCCTAATCACCAGGAATGTTCCCAGCTAATCTTTGCCCAGACCCCTAAGTAGGACCATGGATTAAGGCAGCTCGGGGGGCTTTGCCAGAGCTCAGCGTGATGGCACCAGCAGGAGTGTCCCCTTCGCTGGGGTCAGACCCAGGCTGGGGGTGAAGGGGACAAAGATTCGGGGCTTGCAGAGTGCAAGAGGTGGGATGATCCAACGGGATAAAGGTCATGGTGGATCAAACAATGGATGGATGGTTTGTTGGCAAAAAACCCCTGTGGGATCTGGGTCAGTGCTGTGCATGGGGTGACAGTCCCTGTGGGCCACCTGTGGCGGCCCGTGTCTGCCCAGCACCTCCAGCACCTGGAGGATCTGATCTTTCCAGTCCTTTTGTTTAAAATAAAACAAAACCAGGGAAGCAGAGCCCTCTCAGGACAGCAGCCCTTTGCATGCGGATCAACATCCCCCCGAGCATGCAGCCTTTAAGGAAGCATTTGATAGATCCACAGAGGGTTTGATCACCGGCTGCTGAAAAACCCCAGGGAGGGGGGGTACCTTGCAGGGGCTCCATCTAATTGAGCCCAGGGTCATTAGGACTGTGAAAAACATCAAATCCCGCTCCTGGGTCCTGCCCAGCGATGCCAGCACCAAGCACAGCACCAGCACTGTGTTTCCTTTTGACCTGGAACCAAGCTGGGAGAGTTTTATTGCAAGAGAAACCGAAACTGCTCTCGCCTTTTTACAGCCCTCCTGACATCCCTGTCCCTTCCCAGAGTGCGGGAGACTCTGCTGGGGCTGTGACTGGGGACAGGGTGAGCTGGTACTGGGGACACGGTGGGGACCTGGCGGGAGGATCACACAATGGCCCTGCTTGTTTTGCATCTCACACGGGGCTGGGTGCGGGCTGGGATTTGCATGGAGCAGAAGAGGGCTTTGTCCCCTCGCTGACTTCCCAGAGGACATCGTCATCCCTCGGCACGTGGGATGCACCTGCCAGGCAAAACAGAGAGAAAAACAACTCATTCCTTCCATCCCCTCCTCAGGTTCTTTCCCTGCTACCACAGCTCAAACAAATACCCTCTTTCTGTGATTGTCCTGGACTTTTTCCCACCCGTTGGGACAGCGGAGCCAGGGAAACAAGGAGCAAAACCTGCACAGCCCCTTGCACAAGGGGCTCCTGGTCCCCTCCCCAGCGGGGATGATGCTCCAGCCCTGGGGATGATGAGGATGGGACCAGCCACCTCTCCCGTCAGTGCAGCACCCTGAGGTTGGTGGCTCTTGAGGCCCAGGTCCCATCTCCTGAGTGGCTCCAGCACCTTGGATTAATCTTTTGGTTATAAATTTGAGACCCTGATTGCCTGTAGCCGCTGAAGATATTAGGAAGGTATTAAAGAAGAGCAATTTATTAGCCCTGGGGTTTTGGTCAGTTTCCAACTCTCGGTATTACCTTCATCCTTCCCTAAACACCCTGCCGTAGCTTCAAACAGCTCAGGCGATTGCCTTGCTGAGAAAATCCCTGGGATCATGGACAAGGACCATCTGGGCACTGATCCTGCCCGGGTACAAAGCAGCCCTGGCTCCCTGCGAGCCCAGGGGGCCTCCTCTGGAAAGCATCTCCAGCTGCTTCTGGGGTCTTGCATCTCCAAAGTCCTTAGTCCCCTCTAATCCTGCTTCATTGACTGCCAGGTGGGGGAGGGCAGCTTAGAAAATCAGCCTGGTACTTAATGAGCCAATTAACGCAAAATTCGCTGTCATTAAGAGGATGATGACAAGGTTTCATCTCACGGGAGCGTGGCAGCGGGCCAGAGAGGATGCTGTTCCCCTGGGATGCTCTCCTGGTGTCTGGAGTGGGACAGGGCAAGGGCAGATTCTGCATCTCCCCACCTCCACCCCGACCTTGAGTAGTGCCCCCCCCCCCTGTAATTAATCACAGGCCAGGGCAATTTGTGGGAAGTGCTGTGATGAGGCTCTGCACCCCCCCCAGCTGGCAGAGCCCCCAGGTGTGTCCCCAAAGCCCAGCTCCTCTTGGGATTTGAGATCCCCAGCGGAACCCGTGGTTACCTGAGGGTGTTGTGAAGTCCTTGGGGGTCTGAGCTGCCAACTTTTGGGGTGCTGCCCCCCACCTTGCCAGGTCAGCCATCTCTTGTCCTTCCCTGTGCATGGACACTTGTCCTCTTGTCCATCCTGCCTTGGTCCCTGTCCCTCTCCTGGGGCTGGCCCTGTCTCAGCGTGGGGTTGTGCTGTCTGATGGGCTTTCTCCTTCTGAGGTACCTTCTCACACTCATTGTGCATCTCCCCATGGAGCTTCCCCATCTTTTCTTGCAGGGATAATGGCTTCTTCATGGTCACTGCACCCTCCTTCATCATCTGGGAATGGAAAATCCCATTTAATACGTTCTTTCACGGCAGCTGCAAGGGAAGAAACTGTTATGAGAAGCCCAAAGGAGTACCTGGGGGGAAAACATCTCCCAGCTCAGTTTGGCTGGGGTTTGCACTCATGAGATGCTCCTGCAGCACCACATCATTTTGTGGTGAGTCCAGCTCCTGCAAGGAGAATGTCCTCGTGCCGTGCACTGGATGGAGGAATGTGTTCCCGCAGGTTCTGTGGGATCATTTCCCTTTTCCCCAAAGCCTGGCAGCTGGGGCTGGGCTCCACCGAGAAGGTGTGAGTGCTGAGTGAAGCAGGAGCATCCCACGCCTCTTCTGTGTAGAACCTGCTGAATTCCCTGGGGGTTTGACGCCCGTAAATGTCAGGGTTAATGCACAGGGAACACGGAAACACTCACGCACTTCCGATGTGTTTGCGTGTTCGGCTCAGTCCCAGCAGGAGATGGTGAGTTTTGCCCTTGTTCTACCTGCAGATGTTTGCCAGCGCTGGAAGAAAGTCCTTTGAATGAAAGAATTTGTTTTCCCAAGGCCTGGAGGAGACGGTGGCATGAATCACGCAGATCAAAACTGAGATATCACCCCAAGGTTGGAATGTGTGGGAGACTCACCCAGCGATGGGATAATGTCAAAACAACATCAAGCACTGGAAAGACAAGAAACGAGAAGATCACATCCAGTGAGGTCCCAGTTTGAGCAGTTGTTCACCCCCAGGGTAGTGGAGACCCTGTTTCAGGACGTCTACACGCTGAGAACTTGCTCCTGCTTGTGCTGTCGTCCAGGCAGCACCATCGAGGACAGCCTTGTCACCATACCTGGTGACATCCACCCAGGAAGGAGTTGCAGGCAGCCACCAGTGAGATGTCAACCCAGGGACATGCTGTGCATTGAGGCGGGCATCTCTGCCTCTCTTGTTATGGAGTCCCAGTGACAGCTGGAGATGCCAAGGGAAAAACACCTGAAAATTTGGGGTGAAACAGCACTACAAAGGTTGTATCAGGATGCTGGGACCATCCCCTGTTTTATTCTCTTGTCCTGGCCAGGCTGCTGCTCCAACATGGGGACAGAACCTCTCCTTCTCCTGCCTCTAACTGTACACATGCCCATGTTATGTGTGTATATACAACCCTGAATTAACAGATGCAATATTCATTCTACAGCGTGCACGCTGTATGGATTTGGACAACATAAGCAACACAGGTTTTGGTAATATTTAATAAATACATCTGTTTAAAATGGCAATTTTTACTCTGCATGTTGGCAGCAGCATTAGGTGATTAAGGCGGAAAAGACACTAGAAATCTACTGAATTTATCCCTATTTTTTTTTAACTATCACCCAGCCAATGAAGACAGCCTGATTTTGGTTCAATAACCCCAGATTTGGGGAACATGGTGCTGCTGTGGGCCTCCTGCCGGGGCCTTACAGAGCACAGTGCTGGGGAGGGGAGAAAAGAAAAGGACATGGGACTGGTGGAAGGGGTCCAGCGGAGGCCACCAAGATGCTCAGAGGGCTGGAGCACCTCTNAAGCAAATCCAGCTCCTTGTTTCATCCTCCCCTCCTCCCCCAAAAGGATATCTGAGTCAGGCAAAGCCAAACCCCTTCCAACAGGGAGCAAATACAAGCAATATTTCCAAACCTAACCCGGCATAACGCCCAGCATCCACCCCTTGTGTAACACCCTCTGGCTTTAAGTGTCTTATACAAGCCTTTACTCACCCAGCACTGAGCTGTGCCTAAGCCGGGATTGATGGAGAATCCAATTGAGGAAAACACCCTCGGATGAAGAAAGCTTGAAGCAAAGAGGAAATTTTGCGTGGACGTTTCCGAGTGTGACGGCACCGGAACGTGGGGACCATCTCCAGGAGGGCTCCCGAGGCATGTCGGATCCCTGGATATAAAAGAGGAGCCTGGATTCAGCCCTGAGCATCCGAGCTGGCCGTGGTTGAGGATTATGAGAGCTGTTTTGATCAGGGGAAAAATTCTGTTTTTAGCACAGGCGGCAATTAAAATAGCTCGTGAATCTAAACGCCTCGGGGAGCTGTCATAAAAGGAGGTGGAAAATCCATCTTCTGGCCTCCTCTGCAGTTGGAGATGAGCCTGGAGAAAGCAGAGAAGAGAGCTTGAGGTTCACCTACTGAAAAAGGACCAACCCCAACAGTCCAGCCCGGTACGCCGACTTGATCTGGAGATGGCTGAGGAGGATCTCCGGGGTTCCAGCACCCCCTTCTCGCTCTCCTTTTCGGGCAGTGGCTTTCTTGCCCTCTACCAGGTCGGGGTTGTGCAGTCCCTCCTGGAGCTGGCTCCTGAGCTCCTCAAATCAGCCTGCAAGGTCTACGGCTCCTCCGCCGGCTCCCTCATCGCTGCCGCCGTGGTCTGCGGCATCGGTCTCGGTAAGACACTCATTGCCCCCGTTTCCTTACCATGAGGGTTGGGTGGGTTTATTTCAAAATAGAAATAGAGAAGTGGATGCTTGAAAGCACCACTGGGGATGATACTGGTGTAAGCACGTAACTCCCAAGGCACACAAGAAACCTGCAGATGTTGCCACTTTCGGCAGTCATCACGGAGCAATTTTGGGTGGGTGTAAGCTGAAAAGGCTGGTTTTTACTGTCTGAATGCCATCTCAGATGGTCGGGCAGATGCCACACGGGTAAACCTGGATGTACCTGTATTTTATCGGCCCATTTTCCTGCTCCTGCTGCAGGAGCAAGTCTCCTTCTCTCCTGCTACCAGGTCTGAGAAGAGCTGGGATGTGATCCAAAGTGGGTCTATGTGGCCACGGTGGGCAGATGCCCACCTAAAGCCCCCTTTGTCCCCTATGGCTCAGGCCCCTCAGCATCCTTAGCTGTGAAGGGACACGAGTGGCAGTCACATACAGGTTTCCATAGAGCTGAGAGCCCTGTTGGAATGTTGCTCTGGGTGGTCCTGCACATCCTTCCCAGTGAGAGGGAAGATGTGGCACGATTCCCATCTCCAAACCGAGGAGCACCTCTTCCCTCAGCAAAACCCCAAGGACTCATCCGTGGGATGTGCCCAGAGGAGCCACTGTCCCTGCTCCCATCCTGGGCTGGGGTTTTCCTCTGAACCTCTTTAGACAATTGGAAACAGCCACCCCCCAACCCCCCCAGCCCTCAGCAAAGCACACCTATGTGTAGAATTAATTCAAAGCAGTTAATCCACTTTTAATAATCACATCCTCCCATATTTCCAATCAGCATCCATGAGTAAACAAATGTACACAAGGCTTAAGCCCTCAAAGGGCTGATCCAGCCCCGGCTTCAAGCAACGGGGACATTGAGGAGGAGCAGGGGTTTTAGGGTCCAAATAATGACAGAGGAAGCAGGGAAGAAAAACATTCTGATCCTAAAACCTCTGGTTGATGCTGGAACCACTCCACTGGAGTGAAAAAATAACCAGAACTTTGGTAAATATATTTAGACGAAGCAGGATGGGACCTTTCTGCCCATGTGGGAATGAACTCCTCTGCAAATCAGCGAGGGCCCCAAAACTTCCCTCTTGGACTCCTCACACTGGTGTGATTGGGCAGTGGTGGTTCTGGTTGGGTTTGGAACATGGTAAATGAATGTGGCAGAAACTCTGTCAAATTCACATGGGGGAGAATTGGGTCAAAAGGAAGGTTAAGGGTGTCCCGTGGGGTGGCTGTGCCCTGATCCGGGCTGGAGGAGCAGCTCTGAGCTCCCCATGCCAGGCTGTCCCCTGCCACCCCACAGGTGACCTGCTGGGCACGTGCTTGTCCCCAGCAAGCGGGTGCAGATGGGGACAGTCATGGCATTCCACAGCAGGGTCATCCCTTGCTTGCCCAGAGCCAAAGCCCCATCTAGAGCCAAATCCCCCGAAGCTGGGGTCAGTTCTCATCTCCTCCCGGGCAGCCTGTGGACAGTTTTTCTAGGTTTTGCCCCATTTCCAGGACACAGCACAGCCAGACAGTGCCCGGAGGGTTCGCCACCAGCCTGGTGTATCTCCAGAACTTTTGGCATCCCTGGGGACCCCGCGTGAACCTGTGGAGCGATAATCATCACCCCACACAGCCTGGACATCCGCTCAAACATTTATAACCCCTCTTAATGCTCCAGTTGCCCTCAGGACACTCCATCTAATCCATCTGTCTGTCTATGCTTTTAAAGTACCCTCACGAGACAGCCTGGGAACTTCTGCCTCTACAAAGCCGTGGTGCTAAGGAGAACCCATGGCTTTGTGCCTGTGCAGGGTCTCAGGGAACCTCCCTGGGCACAAGGAAGGCTCTTCACAGCACTGAGGAGCCAGATAAGCTTTGTGCTGCAAGAGTTTAACTGGTCAAGGTGGGGTATTCATAGAACCACGGAATCATAGAACCATAAAATGGTTTGGGTGGGAAAGCAACCTTAAAGTCCAACCAGTGCCACCCCCCGCCATGGGCAGGGACACCTCCCACCACACCAGGGTGCTCCAAGCCCCATCCAGCCTGGCCTTGAACCCCTCCAGAGATGGGGCAGCCACCGCTTCTCTGGGCAACCTGGGCCAGGGTCTCACCACCCTCACACCAAAGTTCTTCCCCACATCTCAGCTCCATCTCCCCTCTTTCAGGGTCAAACCCTTCCCCGTCATCCTAGGGCTCCCCTCCCTCATCACGAGTCCCTCCCCAGCTCTCCTAGAGCCCCTTTAGGACTGGAAGGGGCTCTAAGGTCTCCCCAGAGCCTTCTCTTCTCCAGACTGAGCCCCCCAACTCTCTCAGCCTGTTCTCCCAGCACAGTGGCTCCAGCCCTCCCAGTATCCGATACTCCCCCAAGCAAGCTCCCCATTTCAGCAAAGGGACCAAGCACCCTCTCGCACCCATCACTGTGCAGCCTTTTAAACCCTGTGTCTCCTGAGCCCTTGGCCAGGGTTCTGCATTTCTGCTCCTTTAATCCAGCTTCTGGGACACACAGACCCATGTAATGACTATTAGCACCGGTCGGGAGGTCACCAAGGGAGCTCAGAAGAGCAGGGAGTCCCAACATGGTGCAGCCAGGGTTCCTGGTTTGCAGGAAAGCCCTAAGTGGAGGAGGTGGATGTCTGTCCCTTCTCATCACCTTTGAGACACCCAAGGTCCTGCGGCAAGCCTGGGGTTGCCCATGTGCAAAACTGAAGGTGGAAGGAAGACAGGAACGTGTCCTGGAAGTCACACTGGAATCAGTAACTCGGTGTCTGCACCCATGTCCCCCTTCCCAAGGCTCTTTGGAGCTCTTCCCTAATCCCTGGCCAGGCACATCTTGAGCACCCGTCTCCGGTGCTGCTGCTTGGGATTTCACCAGCTTAGCAATACACTGTCCTTTGAGGACATTGTGGGGGTGATCTCCCTATTTCTGCCCCCCATTATAGCAGCAGGATCAGTCTGGGGTCCTGCACCGAGCTGCAAGAGGCTTCATTTAAAAGGATTTATTGTATTAAGAGGATTAAAAATATAACTGTTAGGGCAGCAGGAATATTGACTTTCTCTCTCTTTTTCTCCTGCCGCTCCATGTCAGATGACCTGAAGGAATTTTTCTTTGCCATGGCAAAGGAGGTCAGGAAAACCATCCTGGGCCCTCTCTCCCCCAAGTGCAGCGTGTTGGGCAACATCAAGAGCGTTCTGCAGCGGATGCTGCCAGAAGACTCCTACCAGCTGGCATCAGGGAGGCTGCACATCTCTCTCACGCGGGTGATGGACGGCCAAAACGTCATGGCCTCCGAGTTCAGCTCCAAGGATGAGCTCATTCAGGTAAAGAGACCTTCCTCTGATGCTGGAGGAAGATCTTCACCTACTGCTTGGGGTGGAGGTACCCCAGCATTGATGTTTCCTACCCAAGATGGGGATAGTGTCAGGAAGATCTGCCCGAGCTGTGGTCCCACCACAGTGAGCACCATCAGGCTTGGAGGGAAGGTGGAAGATGCTGTTAGGTCCAGAGCCATCAGAGAATAAATCAAGCTGATGTGAACGTTTACATCTGCAATCCCTCTCTTCCCCCAGGCTCTCCTCTGCAGCTGCTTTCTCCCCATCTATTGCGGATTCATCCCTCCATCCTACCGAGGTGTGGTGAGTGATGCTTCCAATAAAACGCCTGCTCCTGGCAGTACGTTCTTGGGTTTAAGCTTTACCTTGCCTTGAGCAGTGAGGGATATACATGTCTGGGCTTCTTTACTTAATGGAGGATGATAAAGCCTTTTAGCTCGGTCTCCATCCCCTCCTAAGATGACAGACAGTTGGAAGAACCATCTGGAGAGTCTTCTCCTGTTATGCCAGTGGGCAGAGCCCAGATGACTAGCTCTTGCCTTGTAGATCTCCAAAGGGAGATGAGAGGATGCCCACGCTTGAGGACTTTGCCACCCAACCCAGTAATCCTGGGCAGGATCTGTCTGCCAGGCAGATGTCTCCATTAGCTCAGGTGCAGACTTGCAGGGCTGAAATATCGAAATATCGTGGGAGAATCCTCCCCCAGCCACGTGCATGTTCATGCTCTGTGAAACACCACAGTGAAGTCAACAGATCGGGGCTGGCTTTGTGGCTAACCCTCAGTGAGGGAGGAGCTCTGAGACGAGGAGAGAGGAACCTGATGAAATTCAACAAGGGCAAGCGCAGGGTGCTGCCCCTGGGGAGGAATAACCCCCCCCCCACCAGGACAGGTTGGGGCTGACCTGCTGGAGAACTGCTCTGAGGAAAAAGACCTGGGAGCCCTGGTGGACAACAGGATGACCATGAGCCAGAAATGTGCCCTTGTGGGCAAGAAGACCATGGCCAGCAGGTGGAGGGAGGTCATCCTCCCCCTCTGCTCTGCCCTGGAGAGGCTCCAGCTGGAGCACTGGGACCAGTTCTGGGCTCCCNGTTAGACTGGATGATCTCCAGAGGTCCCTTCCAACCCCAAATCATTCTGTGATGGTGAAGCATCTGCAGTTGGACCATGGAATGGCCAATGCACCACCATCTGCTTGGGTGTCAAAGCCAACACAGCCAAAATACCAGAATTGTTTGCAGCTGGGGTAGAGCCAGGATCTTCCCTTGATTGTTCTTGGTCTGCACTGATTGAGTCCTCACATGTCCATGCTTGGCTACCAGGTTAGGTTTCTAGCTTGCCCCAGGACCTAGAGCCTGCTGGTTTTGCTCCACAAGGCTCCCCTGCACTGTTATCTCACGAGTATTTAACTTGATCAGCTGCAGTCCTTGCAACATCAAATCACACCCAGGTGGGTGGAAAATTCAGATCCCTTTTGGGATGACACTTTCCTTACCCAGTGAGCAATCCTCTGGGGATCTGCAGGCAGTTATTAAATGCAGGAGCCCTACTGCTTGCGCTTGAGGACCTGAAATTTATATAACACTGTAAATTCAGTGATGTTTGAATTGGCTAATGACTGCCAAAACAACTTTACAAAGCCCTGTGAATTAAAGTAATTATATCTCAATTTTAGTAACCGCTGTGGATTATAGCACCTGGCCGAGGAGCTGGCAGGGTGCTGCAGGCAGGGAGGCAGAAGGAGCTGGGAAAAGCCAGGATAAAGAGCAAGAGGTGGAAGAGATGCTGTTGCAAGTGGGAAGGGAGGGCGTGCTGGGACTGGCTCACGGCAGGAGAGGTCCCCTTTGCAGGTTCTTGCTTCCTGCTCGGTCTTGCTGCCCTCACACAGGCTCTGTCAAACCTCAGAGCAAATCCTTCCTCTGCTCTGCCCCTCAGCGATACGTGGATGGAGGATTCACCGGTCTGCAGCCTGTTTCCAGCCTGGAGGAAGCTGTGATCACCGTGTCCCCATTCACAGGAGAGCTCGATATTTGCCCACGGGATTGTCCTGCTATCTTCTTCTGCTTCCAGATCTTCAATGGCAGCATTCAGATCTCCATAGAAAACCTCTGCAGGATCAGCTACGCTCTCTTTCCCCCCAGCACCATGGTAAGCCACCAGGTCTTCTTCACGGTTTTGTTTTGGTCAGAAGGAATCAACGTTGGACCTGCTCTCCCAAGTTTTAAGGTTCAGCTCAATGCCTGTCATTAATTAATCACATTTCAAAGGCGATGCATTTTTTGGGCAGACATTGCTGATGGGTGGCCAACCTGGGATGGGTCTTGGTTTGACAACCTGCAAAGGACTGCTGTTTTGGTGGGTGGAAACCAGCCTGGACTTGCTGCCTTCCCAACCCTCCGTGGTCAAACAACCTCGGATAGAGCCCGATGGTGCCTGGATGGAGGGCTCTTTAGTGACTTCAAATGTTTCTCCTTGCAGGTTTTGAATGACATTTTCTCCCAGGGGTACCAGGACACTGCCCTTTTCCTGTACAGGAACAGTAAGTGTCACCCCAAGACCCAAAGGGCAGCCTGGAAGCGTGACCCAGTGCCCACGGGCACTGTGTGGTCGATGCCAACTGGCCAAAACTCAGCCCTTTCTTTTGGTGTCTGACAGATGCCTTTGGCTTTAACTACTTTGATGGTAATTTCCGCTTTGCCACCATGTGTGGGAAAAATGACTCTGCACAATCCAACGGGACCCTCACTGGCCTCTGCAAAAGGGTTCCGCAGCGTCTGGCTCCCTGCTTCCTGCCAGGTAGAGAGGATCTGGGGGGACTGGTCTTGGGTTTTGGGGATGGCAGGGGCCACCACGGGCTGTTGTGGTCTTTGAGAGGAGAAGTAGTGACAGGACGAGGGGGAATGGTTTTAAATTGGAAGAGGGGAGATTTAGATGAGATCTCAGGAAGAAGTTCTTTCCTGTGAGGGTGGTGAGGCACTGGAACAGGTTGCCCAGGGAAGTTGTTGATGCCCCATCCCTGGAAGTGTTTAAGGCCAGGTTGGATGGGGCTTGGAGCAACCTGCTCTAGGGAGAGGTGTCCCTGCCCATGGCAGGGGGGTTGGAACTTGATGATCTTTAAGGTCCCTTCCAACTCTGACCATTCTATGATTCTAAGTACTGTATTTAAGACAATACTAGGTATTTATTACAGTAATTATTTTTGTATCTGCAGCAGCCATTTGCAAAGAGGCTTTGTAAGAGCAGCTCAAGCTGGATCCCAGCCTGGTCTTCAGTACCTACAGGCTGGGCTGCACCATGAGTTGCTGGACAAGAAGAATTACTGCATTTATTGGGTTATTTTTAATCACTGGTCTTTATTTACTTCTCTGTTATTGTTCATGGGCACAGGCTTGGCTCTGTGGAAGAAGGAACAGGTGACTGGACTCCAGGATCCACTGTCAAAGCTCCTGTTGCAGCCATACCGGCTGCCAGCCTATGCCAGGAAGGGGTAAGAACATCTTGAAAGAGGCATCAAAGTGCAGAGTGACACAGAAACCAGTGTCTGTGCCCTCAGCAGCAGTGAGTCAGCTGAAGGGACGTGGTGTGAGATCAGTTGGAGCCCCCCGAGGTGTCTCTGCAAGCCCAGAGCCGGGCTGCGGCATCCTTCAGATGTCAGCTCCAGGGGGAACACGTGGGGCAGGGTCCAGGGCAGCGTGGACTGGCAATGAGTCCCTTCTTTTCTACAGACCAGGGCGAGCTGATGCACATCTACTGCAGGAATAGGCTTAGTGGGAGCCTACAGCAGAGCTGGGGAGGGACTCTTTGTCAGGAAGTCTAGTGACAGGAGGAGGGGTAATGGTTTTAAATTGGAAGAGGGGAGATTTAGATGAGATATTAGGAAGAAGTTCTTTGCTGTGAGGGTGGTGAGGCACTGGAACAGGTTGCCCAGGGAAGTTGTTGATGCCGCATCCCTGGAAGTGTTTAAGGCCAGGCTGGATGGGGCTTGGAGCAACCTGCTCTAGGGAGAGGTGTCCCTGCCCATGGCAGGGGGGTTGGAACTTGATGATCTTTAAGGTCCCTTCCAACTCTGACCATTATATGATTCTATTCTATGATTAGTGGCATCCCCTTCCTCTGCGGGAGGATTTGGTATTCCCTCAGCAAGCTCTTGGGGAGAGCAGGCATGGCTCACTTGGTTATAAATAAAAAGTATTACATTTGATGTTAACGCTCTCCTTCTTTTGCTGCATTTACCAGTGATTAAAATCTGCCTGTTTTATTTTGGTTTCAGGCTGAAGAAGCTGTGGGGGCTGCTGGAAGGTATCAGCTCCATGGTAAAATGGTGTCAGAAGCTCCTCCAAACTATAGTGCCTGGTTTGCTGACAAGAGCTGTGGCCAGGAGGTGAGGAGTCGGGGGATGCAAACCATCAGCAGAGGGAGGGCAGGGTGGGAAGCCTCCCCCATGGGTCACTGCTGCTCAGCATGGCTAAAAATTCCCAATCTGGGGTAGCCCACACTAGAAGTAGCTATTTTTTGTGCCCGTGATATTATTTATTATCTGAAAGAAGCTATGAATTAGCTTAGAGCTGCGTCCTTATGGCAACATATTCATGTTCCAGAGCATTTATCTGCTGGGCTTTGTTCCAGCAGGACATCGGGCACATCCACTGAGATCCTGAGAGGTGTTTTTGGCACTAAACTCTCAAGGATTCAAGGCATTTAATTTTTTCACACAAGCCTAAAACCTGCTTGCAAGTTAGTTCACGTGCAGCTGGTGGGGAGACTTGCAGGGAATGATTTCATACCACAGGCAGCTTCACAATTCCGCAGCCATGAGAAAACTCTTTGGTATCAAACATCCCTGGGGCTACTTGTCCCTGTTGGATCACTGGCCCTGACTCAACTAACCACCAGTTTCTCCCCTCAGGTAACCATCCTGGACAGGCCCCGGGGGTCTTTGACATCACACCACCCTGCTGCCCCAGGAAGGGGTGGGTGACACTGCAGCTCATTTCACACAGTGACACAGCTGCTGCTTTTTATGGAATATTTTGGGGGCAGGGCTTTTTCCCCCCACCCTGCCCTGGGGAAACTGGCTGATTTTATCCCCAGCACTGTTGCAAGTCTCCCTGCCGGAGCCTGGCCTGCACCCGGGAGACTGAGCATCTTTAACTTGCCCAGCCACCAGTTTCCTTAGCCACTCTGCTTGCTGATCATCCCTCCCCCTGCTTTAATGCAGATGACAGGGCAGGCATTTGCCAGGAAATGTCCCATTTTAAGTGTTTTCCTCCCACTCTAAAAGTTTGAGAGATTCATCAACCAGAAAACAAAGAGAGGGAAAAGCCTTAGGGAGCATCCCATTGGGCAGGAACTCATTTTTATGCAGTTTTTTGGAAGTTATTTTACCAATTGCCTATTCTCGAGCTTCATGCACCCTTGGAGACTTGCTTCTCCTGCTGGTGGAGGTAGGCACGTATTTGGATCCCTCTGAGTTTGCAGCTGTGGAGAAGGATGGAGAAACCTAAAGATTAATCTTCCTTTAATTCAAAGCCCCCAATCTTGCAGATGCATCTCCTCTTGCACTGGCAGAGCTGACATTTCACAAATACATTAGTTCTTTCCATGTGATTTTCTGTAATTTGCTGGTATAAACATTGTATGGTTCAGGCAAACACTCCACATAGAGACCAGCAACATGAGCTGGGAGTTGGCACTCACCATCCCAAATACATTTTGCACATCAGAGGCTGATGGGTTGGCTGAACCCCAACAATCTCCCCCGTTTGTTGGTTCCCGATGGGCAACAATCGGCTCACAACAGCATCAAGCTGTTTATTGGAATAAACAGCTTGTTTAACTGCAGAAAGGGAAATGGTACAGAGGGAAATTTCATCCCAATCACCCCAGAGACTGCAGGCATCAACAAGGGGAATAGCTGAAGGCTGCCTGGATGTAAAGAGATTCAAAGTTAACTATGAATGCTCAGTGAAAGATCAATACAGTATGTTCTGCTGTATCCAGCTGAAATAAATGACCTGGGAATACTTTCTCTGCAATGAGCTTGCTAAAAGAAACCCAGATGCTCCTTTACATTGGATCCATCAAAACCTTCTCCTTCCATCCTGGATGGATTGACATCTCTCAAGTCCTGTAGCCAAAGCCAGGCTGCTTTTCCTGAGCAAGCCCAAGCCCTGCTGGTGTGCAGCCCCCAGCACAGCAGCTCTCATTTGGAGATACTCTGACCTGTTCAGGAAAATGGGTTGTGTGCAGGTTGATACCCTTGTTTATTTAGTTACATCAATGATATTACAGTATTGTGCAGAGAAATAGTAAAACAGATATTTTCCTGCCCTAAATCATCAGGGCTTTTCCTTTCCAGACCTGAAAAATCCAATGTGCTTCTTTCCAGAGACCAAGGGACTCCTCAGAGCCCAGGGCCTGACTAGTTTCCAAAGAACCCTGGTTCCTACCACGTTGCTTTCGAAAGTTCCACTTAGTCCAGACTGATGAAGCCTTTAAAAAAGCAAAAGCATGGAAACAAACTGTACAGCCTAACATGTGTCCTGCATTTCTATAGTGGGGCTCTTCCCATGGGTAGAGTTGCTTTGTTATAAATGGAAATGTCTTCCTGGCTTTTATTTCATATTTTCCAAGCTTTTATCTTTAGATCTGTAATGGTAACAGTCCTGGTTTTTCCCCTTTATATTCCTCATTTGGTGTGGTCCTTGTAGATAACAGCAGAACAATTTTCAGGTCATTTTTTCACTATTTCTTTAATTATTGTGGCAACATTTTAAACCATCATCATCTTTCCTAAGCTGACAAATTCTGAAACGCTGAAAGACTCAGAAAGAAAATAAATAATAAAATTATAAGAAATGTAGCACTCCAGCACATACTTCTTTGAACTCTGCTAGTAACAATAGGACAAACTGGAATCTGAAATGCTGAGGGTTCACCAGATTTCCGTGTCCAAACTGAAATGGGAAAGGGCATTATTTTGTATAAGATTGCAAAATATCTGCCTTATGTTGCCTAAAAATCATACAGGTAGAGGTTTACCTGTAGCTCTAATAAGCTTCTTTTGCACTGAGGTGTTTGCATGTGGCTGCACACCAGAGTGACTGCAGTTGATTTGACTGGCACAGCAAACCCTGCTCTAACCACTGAGACTCGGCTCCTTCCCTAGTCTTTAATGAGCTGATTAATTACCTTTCAATGACCTTCTTTATAAAAGAGCTCCTTCTCTGGAGAAGGAAAGAGGAGCTCCAAAGAAGGAGCTCCTTCTGACTTGGTCATACCCTAAGTCATGCTCAGCATGAGGCTTCACTACAACCACTGACCCAAGAGGGGACTCTCTCCCACTACTGAAGTTCTCACCTCCTGGAGCCTACAAAAACCCAGACATTCTCTTTCGGCAGCAAGAGCCCTGGACAAGTGTCACTTAGCTAATGAAAACTGATGGGGTGAAGGAAGTGCTGGTCCTCTACCTTTCTGATGGTGGAGAAGCTGGTGTGGGGCTTCCTCTTCCTCTTTATCTGCTGCCTGGATGGTCCCTGGATTATCTTGGGTGACATCCTCGGGGTCTGTGGCTCTGTAGCGAAGGACTCTTGTTTCTGGCTTCCAGTGCAGGGTCTCTTCACCTTTCTGATGTGATTCCTTGGTCAATGAAAACATAAAGTCCTCATCAAGGTAATTTATACCAAATTCACCTGGTGGGAAGAGAATCCGGCTCTCACTGCTTGTTGCCCTACTCCCAGCTCTCCAGCAATGTAAGGCATGGCCAGAGTTAACTGGGAAACAGGGGGACTGGTGACCACAGGGTCTGGCTAATCTGAGGTGGGGTTTTGGGTCAGTGGGTAATCAGTCCAATGCCACATTGGGTACCCAAGCCTATGCTTCTCCCCTCTTGGTTCCGGGGACCTGCATTCCCTGGAAAGCTCTACGATGCCCAGTGAGGTGGAGGAGAGGGGACCTAACACCATCAGAGGGGAAGGGGTGAACAGGGAGCTTCAGGAGAAGCCAGGACTCAAGTGATCCCAGCAATGCAAGGGATGTGGGGATTTCTCTGCCCCAGTCACTCTGCAGGCACTGGCAGCATCTCTTACCTTCTGTCACCAAACCAGTACCCAACCTACCTGCTCCTCACTCCCAATCACTTACTCAGTCTTTTAAAGAAGGAGACTGTGTCCTGGTAGCCATGGTTAAAGAACTGGTCCATACCCTGCAGGGGGGAAGGTGGCAGTCAGGGCAGACGGGCCAACTACAGGCACCTCATGGCTCTGGGTACCTCTAGAGGCAACTCACCTGACGTGTGGGAAGCTGAAAAATATGCTGCATGCGGCAAATGTTCCTTTTTGATATCTGTAGAATACAGTCAGAGAGCTGGAAGGTGAAGAAGGCAGCTGGGCTGTCTTTGGGACAGATGTCGTATTCGCCAGCGAAAGCCGACACGGTGATGGTCGTCCGAGACACAAAGTTGGCCCGCCACATGCCGAGTTCCCCATCCATGTAACACTAGGAAAGAAAACAAGGAACCCTGAGATTTTTGTCTTTTTGGAGAGAAGAGTGCAGTGTCACATGGGGTTTTCTGGGGGGTGGGTGTTCTTCCCCACCTAGTCCCAAACTAGGCTGAAGTATTGGGGTCACAGGGATCCCCTTCCAGGGAACAGCCCTGCCCACTGTCCTCTATACTCCAGATCTACACCCACCACCTTCTCTCTCCCAGCTGAAAAATTACTCTTTAATGAAACTGGGGGAAAACGTGACAGAAAGGAGTTGAGCAAGCCTCATGGACAGGCTGAGGGTGGATGCTTTTGGGAGAGGATCAGTTCTGTCTGCAGTGAGGTCAAATTGCAGGGTGCCTGGGTTCAGTTTTTCCCTCTGCAGGCACCATGTGAACACATCTCCAAGCAACTTTGGTGGCAAACACAGGTATAAACACACTTAATGGCACCACTGCAGAAAGCACATGGGCTAGATGGGCCCTGAGCTTAGATAGGGTCTCCAGCACAAAAGGCTACTCACCACTCCATGGTATGTAGGAGGGGAAAACCCAAAATATAGAGGGATGAAGCAGCTGCACATTATGGCCTGGAGAGGAGAGATGGAAAACCCAGAGGTGAGTAAAGATTCACAAAATCCTGTTGTCTTTGGGAATGGTGGCCCATGAATGCCAAAATGGGGCTGCAGGGCTGGGTTGCTGGGCACCACTATCACGGGCCAGACCATGACTGATATCCACAGCCAGGGTTGGAGAAGTAGGAAGACAGCTCATGAAATGCCTCATTTTGCTCCCTGCATACTCAGGCCTTGTAAAAAGAATCATAGAATTGTCTATGTTGGAAGGGACATTTAAGATCAAGTCCAGCCACCAGTCTAACACTGACAAAACCCAGAACTAACCCATGTCCCTCAGCACCTCATCTGCCCGGCTTTTAAGTCCTTCCAGGGATGAAAATTCCACCACTTCCCTGGGCAGCCTCTTTTAGTGCTTGACAACCCTTTTGGTGTAAAATTTTTTTCCTAATATCCAACCTAAACTTCCCTCGGTGCAACTTGAGGTCATTTTCTCTTGTCCTACTTAAAGATCATAGAATCATAGAATGGTCAGAGTTGGAAGGGACCTTCAAGATCATCAAGTTCCAACCCCCCTGCCCTGGGCAGGGACACCTCTCCCTAGAGCAGGTTGCTCCAAGCCCCATCCAACCTGGCCTTGAACACTTCCAGGGATGGGGCATCAACAACTTCCCTGGGCAAGATAATTCAGGCAGCAATAAGAAGGGCTCATTTTAAAAAAAAATCATTATTATTTTCAGCTTGTGACCCTGTCTGGCTTCAGAGGGTGACAAGGACAGAAGTTATGGCATGGAATACTGTGAGGACCCAGACTTCACCCACGGACACTGTGTGGCACAGACAGGCAGTAACTGTCACACAGCTTGTCCCCTCACAGGGTGGCAGTGGCTGCTCTCACCTGAATGAGATCCTCCCTGGAGGCAAACTCTGAAATCACCACGCTCCTCCAGTCACGCACACGGGTGACGATAATGTGCAGCTTCCCAGATACCAGCTGGTGGGCATTCGGAGGCAGATGTTCCTTCAAAAACTCCCTTAAGATTTTAGGGATGCTTCTTCCAGGAAGACGCAGCCAGAAGGAGTTACTCAGACTATCAATGAAGGTCTGCTTCACGAAATCTAAAGCAAAGCAATCATTCAACAGCCCTTATATTTATGGACTTTCTTGGCTGTGCTTACACCTGGTAAAGGGGCATTTTAAAGGGCATCATAAAGAGCTGGTATTTTTATTAGAGTGGAGCATCTCATGAATGGACTTAGATTTTTTTTTTCCCCAAGGATCTTCAATATTGCAGGAAGCAGAAGCATTTTGTATTCTTTTCCCGTTTCTCTCCATTTCTTCCATAGGACACCTTAAACATTTTTGGAGACAAGGGATAAAACCAACAGAAAGCCTTTGTGCAGTATTTCCTCCTGCTGGCTCTGTATCTATATCCCCTAATGCATTTCTCAGCTCTGTGATTATCATTTTCTTTTCATTTCATGCAAAAGCAATACTGATCCTCTCCATATTCAATATTTTCTTTCCCCTCTGTGTTTTGGGAATCTATCAACAACCCCAAATTAGTGAGGGCACTGCTGTCTCTTGTATTAGATATGCCTAGCATTCCTCCGAATTAATATGATGCAATGACTTATTTAATAACTATATCTACTCTATTTTCCCTATACTGGTTAATTTATTCCCATTTTCCACTCTTAAAGACAACAATGAATTAAATTCTGATTAAGAACGAGTAAAAATAAATAAATCAATCTTTTGCAGCTCCAAATTTTCTAGACATTCGATCTATTTAGACATAGAATAAATAGAAGCCCAAAGCCCTTACCTGTATCAATACCACACAATGCAATTGTGGCTACAATTGATCCTGAAGATGCCCCATAGATCCTGGATGCAGATTTCAGTATGTCAGGTGACAACTCCTGCAGAGCAGTTAACACTCCAGCTTCGTAGAGCAACAAGAAACTGCAGCCTCTAAACAGGATAGAGAAAGGTTTTCCCTCATTTCCACTTATCTTCATCACCTCTGTTATCACCAAGCACTCAAGCCACAAGAAAGCAGCTGCCCAGGACAGGTTCAAGAGTTTTTTTTACCAGCACCCAGCCAATATTCAACCGTGGCTGTTCCCAACCTGCTCCTGTTTCTGACCACGTTCTGGCTGTCTTATATCTCCAGATCTCAAAGGCAAACATTCAGTGAAACATTAGCAGTGGGCAGAAGGGGATGACGTGATGGCTTAATACCTAAGGCCACTCGTTAAAATAAAATTACTACATCGCAGTAGGTTTCTAAGGTGTGCACTTACCTGCTGGGTGAAAGCCCCAGGCCACGTAGAAGGCCACAGGTCACACTGATATGACCTGGGGGGGGGTCAGTAGAACCTCAGAATTGAGCCCCCCCAAGCTGGTGGACTGCTTTAGTGGCACCCCGAGGTCCCAGCCTAAGTTTCCAGCCTCTTGGGAGGTAAGAATCAGCAAATATTCCCTGGTACACTAGAGTCTTGTAAGACACTGCTCAAAACTGCCTTGCACCATTTGTAACAGGTTTCCAAATCCCAGCCCAGGGAACAGGATTATTAAAGAAACCACAAGCCAAGATGTTCTCCTCATTTCACAATTTCAGGGTTTGGTTTTGCTTACAAAAGTATAAAAACACAGAGTTCGGGTAAAAACTTGTGGCTTCATCTGCCTCCTAAATGGCTGAGGTTTCAGTAGAGAGGTCAGTAAAAGAAGTAGAGAAAGGGACAAAGAGTCTGACAAACACAGTGATCTATTGATTATCCATCCAAAAAGGCAAAGCCTTCTTAACCTTGCAGCTAAGAGAGATATTGGGAAACTGCTACTGGGAAAATCAGCACTGAAAGACAGGCAAGAGCTGAAACAGTGCTCCAAGACAAACAGTAAGAACCTGTACACATTTTTCTGACATACATGGAAATCTACTCCCTATCTTCAGGTAAAAAGGCTTCCAAAACCACCTTGGAGATGCTTCTCGCCCTCTTGCTGGGTGAGTTTTGTAGCTGGCTGCAGCTCTGATCTATGCCAGGGGGCTGCAAAGCAACCCTGATGCTCATTTAGCAGCTGTGCTGGACATGCTGGCACTTACAGGGTTGTGGTCTCCCCATGCTAAACCCCATGCTCTTGCCTGAGCACCATCATCACAGCATTAATCCAGCCACAATTCCACATGGGAGCAGCATATGCCACTACCCAGCTCCACTCAGGAGCCAAGCCACTAAGCTCCTTGCACACACCTTGCAAGAGCACTGCAGATCCCACTGCTCAACAGCAAAGGAGGAAAGAAGAACAGCAAAGAAAAACTGAAGGTTCAGGAAGACAGCAATAAATATATTCCATGCCTAGATCAGAGAATAAATGCACTGGAAATAATTTTCCAGGTACTCTTTAGTGTAAGGAACCCCTAAGAATTAACTGCAATGAGAAGAGTCAATTCCAGAAGCTGCTCTGTGCTGTTTAACAGGTGCAAGAGGGAACTGAAACCTGCTGGTGAGCCATGGGACAAGAGGAAATGGTCCCAAGTTGCCCCAGGGGAGGTTCAGATTGGGTAACAGGAACAATTTTTATGCAGAAAGGGTTCTTAAGCCTTGGAATGGGCTGCTCAGGGAAGTAGTTGAGGCACCATCCCTGGAGGGATTTAAAAGATGGGGTGACAGAGTGCTTACAGACAGGGTTTAGTGATGGTTTTATCAGAGTTAGGTTGACAGCTGGACTGGGTGATCCTAAAGATCCCTTCCAACCCAGACAATATTATGATTCTATGCTTAAGGAAAACTTCAATGCCCAATTCCAGGACAAGGGCAAAAAATAAAAATAGAGCCAGCCTTGCAGAAACAACACCATTCCTGTTGCTTCAAGCCTTGGGCTCAAGCCCTCCTCCTCCGAGTCAGCAGCATGGGCAGGGAGGGATCTAAAAATGTGACAACTTATTGCATGGCTTTCCAAACACAGCTGGACAAGAGTATTACTCAAAACGCAAACAAAACACAAAGATCAGGCCACGATTTACTCTTAATCATATCTCTGTATTATTGAGATAGTTTGTAAATCCATTTGTTTTAGCTTCTTACCCAATCTTGCTGCAGCAGCAAGTAAATAGTGTTTACTGGAGAAAAGTTAAGGGAGGTCAAGTCTCCACCTGCTTATTCCACCCCTGGCAGGTACTGCCATCTCTCCCTGTCTGTCAAGCCCTGGTGTCATTTAAAAGGAGCAAAGAGTGAAAAAGAAATAACTGCAAATCTGCTTACAGAGCCCTGGGTGGCCTTTGTGTCAGTGAGAGGTACCCAGACCTCAACAGCTGGGCTTGGAATATAGAAGAAACTCAGGTGATCAGAAAAAGAGTGACCCAGGTGACATAAAGAGCAGCTGAGAAATCCTGCTGTGGGAATGCAGAAGCTGTTTCTTGGCCCCTCTCTGCCCTGCACCAGGCTGGGACACAAGCCACGTGCATCCTTGCCTGATGCCCTGAGTTTTAGGTCTGTTGTTTTGCCAGGCCAAATGTCTTCAGACTCTTTAGCACGTGTTACCTCTCCACCACCAGATCAGAAACAGCCCCAGGCAGAGGGACCCTACTCATTTGGCTCTCTTTTCTTCATCCCAGCTTTGGGGACAAAGCCAAGCTTGGCCTTGAGCAAACTGGCTATTGAGGGTGGATGACTTAGAAGCACCACTTCAGGTAGCTAAATGAGACAAAGGAATCCATGGGCATTCACAAAATGACTGACAAGGCAGGGCAACACCCAAAATAGGATTTTCCTCCTATGACAGTAAAACGAAGCAGAAGCCGACCCAGCAGCTCAGTCAGGACACAGCAGGGAATGGACTGACAGATGCCAGGAGGTTACCTTGGCTCCCTGAGGTGGCATATTTTAGCCTTGAGCTGACGCCAGGCCAAAATGTTTCTTTCCCAGATCTTCTGCAATGACAAAGCTGTGACCTCAGGGCTGCAGTGTTCTGTGAATCCAGTGGGGTTCCTAACCCGCACCGGGTTTCTGATGTGCAAGTCATTTCAAGAGAAAGACTTTGAGGAATTAATTTCTCTGGGACAATGAATCACCTCAGTGCTTGGAATGAGACGTGCAGCTTGTGAGACTTCAAGCACTAGCATGTACCTCGACAAAGGCATCAAACGTGCAGCAGATGAGCTGCTCCTGCTGTGCCTTGTGGGATTTAACTGGCTGTGAGATGTCAGTGTGTCGCTTCCTACGCAGACCACTGAATGTCCAGAAATATCATCTCCTATGACTGAGAAAAAAAGGAAAAGCCACATCCTGAATGTATTTTTTCACTCAGCCATTTATAAAAATTCATTCCTCTTAGCTGTGTCTGGCTACTCTACATGCATCACCCTGGATGAGGAAGCTTTCAGCATGGTCAGAGCAAAAGGTAGAGGTCAGGAATGGCTGAGCTCACCCAAGAGCTGTGCTGAGTCACCTCCCAACATTTCCTAATCTAGCTGTACTCATATCAGTGCCCAAGATGGACCTAAAAGCCTCATGACAGCGGGAAGATCCCTTGCAGGGACAAAGCCTGGGCAGCACCAGGAAGAATTCTGAACCCCTAAGCAGAAAAAGTTACTGACTGCAAGATGCTGAGCTGGAGAGGGCTTATGGCTCACCAGAAAGGCAAAGCTCCTGTGTGATTTCCAGAACACGGACAGACTTCCCTTACTGTTAGGAGTCTGCTTCTTCTCTCTCAGGGTCTGCAGGGATTAGCCTGGGCTGTATCCTCTGGCACACATCCTGGAACAAAAAGGTACAAGCTCTGGCTTTGGCTTCACATTTAGCTTAGCAGGACTGTCATACCACCAAAGGATTCTTCAGCCTTGTCTAAAGCCCACGACCTCCTCCCCACATGCAAGCCCAGCCTCATCACCCTGCTGCTTCTGTGAGTAACCAGAAGCAACCTGTGATGCCACAGGGTCCAAACCAGAGTCATCAGGCATTCCCCACAGCAGGAAGGAAAATGTAAGGGATCAGGAGAGAAAAAGGCATTGCTGTAGAAATTCAAGGTAACAGTTTATTTTGGATTGAAAGCTTCCCAAGAGCCTAATCTTAGCAAAAATCAGTTCATGTCCCTCTTTTCACCCTCACAGGAGCTGAACATTTCTTATTTGTGTCTAAACAGTCAGTAAAGTGATTAATGAAGGAGTTTCCTTGGCACCTCCTCAGCTTAATGCACTGAAACATAAGTGTGAACAAAGGTGTGGCTCTGGCAGTGGCCTGAACTTGCCCATGCCAGGGGAAATGCTGTTTCTCCCAGCCGAGCAACATGTGCTGTGCTCCCCCCGTGCACCTTGCCGGCCTCTTACTGAGCTCAAGGGTTATATCAGCATATCACACTGACCTGGAAACCAAATCACTAGGAAAGGCTGACACTAGTCCCAGAGAGCTGGCTCCCATCTTCCTGCTCTTCTTCCAAAACACTGTTAAAATCAGTTAATGTTAACAGTTAACATTTTTGGCACTGACAACCTCTGTTACAAGTAGGGGAAAAAAAAAAGATGATTCAGCCTAAACTTTCCCTTGTAAATAGGTATATCTGTGACTAGCAGCACCCAGAATGTGAACCAACATAGTTGGGTTTTTTTGATTTTAACAGGAACATGGCATAGAAACTCCAGTCTATACTGTGTTTACCATTAGTTATAGAAACCTTTCTCCTGCTCATGTGACAAGTGTCTCATCCAGGCACATGACATGATGTCACCGTCTACAGCAGCCAGATGAACCGTGCTGATGGTGATGAAAACCCCCGACTTCACAGGTGCCCTAAAGCTGCTGGCAAAGGCTGTGCCATATGCTGCTCGCAGACAGACAGACAGATGACTGCTGTGAGATCGGGGTGCTCTGCTGTAGGTGCTTTCCTACTGATAACGGCACACATGGGGCTTGTAATCAGAGGAGACGTTCAAAGCAGATCACCTCCAGTCTGAAGAAATTAGGGCAGGGAGTACTCCATGTCAGGCTAGCTGAGATTCTGTAGCCTTAGCAGACCTGTAAGATCACCCTCTTAGACTAGTAAAACAGCTTACAGCTGTAGATATTACATGATATCAGAGCAAAGTTGCATCATCCCCTCCTTTTAGGTAGGGGAGAAGACCTGGGAAGAAATCTTTCCTCATCAAAAGGCAGCCAGAGCCACTCAGCCTTTCTGAGTGTTCACCACCTGCCCCCATGGAGCTTTTCCACACTCTTGGCTGTAGGGTTGCTGTACCCACCCAGGACACCACATAACACACTGTGACAAAAGAAGAACCCAAGGAAAAAGCAGATCTTGCCACTTAAAAATTTTAAGGCCCTCAGCAGTTCAAGGACAGAGAAACTTACCGCCCCAAGGTAGAACCTCAACACCTCCTACTGGTAGTTTAACAAAAAGGGTTATGCTCTGAAGAGAGCCACAGCGCGTAGGAAACCCTTCTCACCTTTATGGGGGCACATGGCATTTTTTATCAATAGTGCAGCCATTTATGAGACCAGGACACTCAAACTTCGCCACGATTTGGGGGCACCAACTCATGGTGGGTATAACAACAGATCCATCCTTTCACTTTGACATCCACCTCAGATGCAGTGCAGGCTGGCACCCACCGCACCTCAGAGCTGCCAGCCCAGGCTCAACTGTGGGGTCAGTTAAACCCCCCAGAAGGGCCGAGGTGGCTGAGGAGACCCTCAGGGGGAGCCCAGTGGTACAACCTGACAGAGGTATGAAGGCCCCACCTCAGCACCACTAATGGACACAGCTCCAATATCAGGCCTGGCCTGGCCCCAGCAGTGACCAGGCCTAGGCCGAGGCCTTCTCATCCCTCACACTCTGTGCAGCCTCACACCCGCCGCTCTGACACCACACTCCCCCCATCCCCACCATACCAACTCCTTCCAACTCTCTTCCAGCCCTATACCACCTCACAGAGAGAACTCAAGACCACACCGAAATAACCCGTTTGCAACAAAAAAGCTTCAGAAAGATTACTCTCACCGCCCCTCGCACTTTTAAAGGCTCCCGGCGTGCGCATGCGCACGGGCAGCACTCCCGGGGCCGCCATATTGGAGAAGGGCAAGGGTGAGGGCGGGAGGCCACGCCCCCTCGCGCGGGTATAAAAAGGCGGGAGGGGGCGGCTCCGCCTCTGTGAGGGGGATGAGGTGTGTTGGGGTGGGTCTTGTAGTCTGGTTTTTTATTTCGCTCCTTTTTACCTCTTCAGTTCTACTTTTAGGCTGCTCTGGGTGTATCATAGGTGGACTGAAATCCAAGTTTAAGGTGTAAAGGTGTTCATCAGGTCTTGGAGGGTCCTGGGGCAACATAAAGGCCTAGGAGAGCAAAGGGAACTTTGCTTGAGCTTTCTCTGTGTGTAGGTGCTATCTACATGTTGTAGCTGCTTTGAAGGCAAAGCTGCAAGCAGACTTGCAGGCCTGAAGTGGCTTTTTATGACTTTTGCTATTTAGAGTTTGAAATAATAGGAAAATACAGACTGAGAGAGCTTAGAAGGTTGTGTAGTCCAGCTCTTCTACTCAGGGCAGTGTGAGATGGGATCAGAGCAGGGGAGCTTGAGATCCACTTCAGGTGTGTAGGAGTGCTAGGCTTCAAAAAGAAAGGTCTCCTTGTTTGTGGGAGGAATTAATAAGTCTGAGTAGATGGGCCCATGTGTCTGAGGGCTCCCACCAACACTTGGCAATAGTCACAGCCTCATGAGATGCAGCTGCTTATGGTGAAAGGCACCAGCTGCTTTGCACTGGGAAGAGATGGAAAATGCAGGGAGAACTCAAAATATTTCAGCAACAAGGGCTTCAGCAACTTAAATAGTAAAAAAAATAATCAAACCCCAACCCTGAGTTGTCTTCCCATGCTGGGCATATGGTCATGTCTGGCTCAGACAAATGCTTCACTGAGGCAACATCAGTTTGATGAGGATGATGGTCCTGATGCTCCTGGTGGGTATTGGGTGCTTTCCTGTTCTGGCCCTTCAGCTTTAGCACCCAAAGTGACTGCAAGCTCCTGGAAGGCTCAGAAGAAGCAAGACTAAAGCCCTTATTTAAATGCTTTGTACTGAAGTGTGGTACTGAGCTTTCAGCAAACAGATGGTTTGACCTTCCTTCTGCCTGTCGTGTCGGAGACGGTTGGGCTGTGAGTTGGTAAGTGTCTGTCTGGGAGCAGAGTGGGGTGGCTGTGCCATCTGGTGCCTGGCTCTGGGCACCCTAGATCATGCTGATTGTCGGCTTTTTGGGATGCATTTGGTGTTGGTACAAGCAGCTCCCTGGCAGCACCTGCTTGGTTCGGAGCCTGAGCGATGAAAGGTGGCTCTTGGAAGGGAGAAGGCTCAGAGTGGTGGTGTTGCGCCGTCGGAGGCAATCATGCCATCCAGAATAAAACCCTACATTTGAGGGAATAGTGCTCACAATGGCTGTGACAAATGACTGGAGGAAACCAAATGGGGTTTGCTGTCCTTATGTCCATGGCATTTAGAAGCCAGCTGGCTGTGCAGTGTATGTTTTGTATTGCATCATCATGCTGAAGTCAAGTAATTGATGGGACCAGTAACTGTCTATATGTGAGCATTAAATGCCTTCAGGAAGATGAAGGGGACCCCAGGGAGCCTTTGGCATCTGTCACTGACACTTCTGGGCAGGAGGAGAATGCCAGTTGCTGGGCAGAGATTAACCTGGAGTTGCTTTTGTAGCCAGGACATGTGAGTGAACCTTCTGGTTGCTAAGAGGGCTGTGTGTTTCCATGTCAGAGCCCTTTTTGTGCCTCAGTTTCCCTGTTGCAAAGGAGGGGGCGCCGCAGGCTGTAGGTACGGGGGAGGTGTGGATATGGATTTACAGAGGAACCCATCTGGGTGGGTTGGTGTGAGATGTACTGTTTTCTATGAACAGAAAAATAACTTGTTGATCAGATGGCGAGGTGGCAGGGGTTCAGGTGGAGGGGAGGGCAGTGCTGAGAGGGCAGCGAGCACAGCAAGGCAGCATCTCTCCCCGTCTGTCCCTCGTCTGTCTCCCTTTCTGAATGAGTCATGTCCCTTCTGTCCCTATGAGAGATAGGGGATTGATGCGGACATTTGGGCCATGCTGGTACAGCCCATGCTGGCTCCAAACATGAATTGGAGCCAAAGGATCCTGCTCGTTCTGGACAAATGGCTTTAGCAGGTGGGAACATGCTGAGCTCCAGGCTGCTTACTGCATCCCTACCTTTTCCCAGCCATATCCCATGGGATAAGCTGCCAAATCCTGTTGTCCCATGGACACAGTACCCAAAATAAAGTCACTGAAAGGAGAGGAAGACATGAACCGTGTAACATGCTGGCTGGTGCACCTGGGGGGATGTTGGTAGAAAGAGCACAGACATGCTCAAGCTTTTTGTAATCAATAGATTGGTCACCATTAATCACATGGAATCCCATGGAAGCCCTGGGCTTGGCTGGATGGAGAGATTGAGGTATTTGTCTTTGCAGTGGAAGGGGGAATCTCCTAGTTCAGGACTTTAAAAAGTGATTGATTGTAGGATAAAACAGGGTTGAGCCCAGTGCAGGCTGTTGCAGCACTGGCAGGAATGCAGTACTGGGATGCTCTTTTTTTTTGGGGAGGTGATGGTCCTTAAAGCCCTTTGTTCTCCTGCAGAAAATCTTCTGTGCTGTAAACTGGGACCAGTCACTGTTCATGTCACTGCATGTGGGAGTGTGAGTTTGCAGAGCTCTAGTGGTGGATTTCTGCAGAGCTTCACAAGAGGGCAGAAAACGGCTGCGGAAACATGTGTGGCTCTGGGGAGCCTGACAGTGACTTTCCGGTGGAAAATTCTTAGGGATGCTCTGGTCTGCTGCAAGGCAGGGGCATGTTGGGGGTTTGCTGGTGTGAACATGTAAGGAGAGAGCAAAACCAAGAGAAACACCCCTGCCCTGAGCTCCCTTGGGGTGTGAAACAGCTCCTGTCTGGGGATTTCTGGAAGCAGAAGCAGAGTGTCTGGGACAAGAGAGGCCAGACTTTAAGCCCAATGAGGGAACAGCTAGGACACCATCACATCCAACCATCCATCCTCCAACACCCCACAGCCTTGAGTGAACACCCTCCCAGAGCTTCATTTCTCCTTATTTTCCCCATCCTTATATCCAGAATAAATCCCCTTTGCCCTCCCCAGGGGGCAGAGGGACAAGGGCTGCTGCGACTCCACTCATACGAAATGAGCCCTTTTCCCTGCACTGGAGTCAAATGAGTGTCTTTGAACCCTGACAAGGAGAAGGAAGCTGTGAGTGCTGATTTTTCACTCCTCTTTTTCTGACAAGTTCATTGCACTTTGGGCTTTAACTAGTTGGTAATGGGTTTCTCCAGGACTGGGACAGGTGTTTTGTGTTGTTTTCCTTTTTCCCTCTACTTTTGTAGCAGAGGAGACCACCTCAGGCTCTGGATGTTCTTGCTCCTCTCCACTGATTTGTCTACAGGANCCCAAAATGAGCTTATGGTGTAACCCCACGTGGCAGTCCCTGCATGGGGAGCACTCCGGGTTGCAACCTGGCACCTGGGCACGAACTAAACATCTTGCAAAGCAGAGTCTTACATCTTCAACCCTCATCTGGGAAGTGGGATTTGTCTGGGATGTCCCGACAGCCATGCTGACTCCCAAGGAAGGGCAGAGCTGGATCCAGTGCTGGTGGCACCTGGGCCACCAGTTTTCCCCGGTGGTGACTCTAGTGTGGAGGTGGGACATGCTCATGTGGATCTGCTTTAGGAAATGAGTGCCAAAGTGTTTAAAATAATTTACAGGCCAGTTTCACTTTTTTTTAAAAGGTCCTGAAAATAAATCTTTAGTTGTAAAGCAAAATAAAAACACTGCCATCTTTCATTCCAGTTATTATACAGTAGCTGGCATTCTTTAGACAAAGCTTAAAATAACCATGAACATACCAGTGAAAATAAATGGGTGAGTCATGTTTGTTAATGCAGGATTAGAAGTATTGCTCTTGGCTCTCCTGCCGTGTAGCATCGCGTGCTCTCTCAAGCAGATATGAGGTTTTGGAACGAAAATCTGGGATCAGTCAATTCTAGGCCCTCCTGAATGGGACCTGTGTAAGGAGGTTTTGATCCAGGGACTGTTTTTTGTTTTTATTTTATATATTTTTTTATATTTTCATGGTTCTTACCACTGTGGTGGTGTAAGGGCCATGTGGTGTGAACTGTCAGTAGGAATTAGGTTTAGATTTCAGTCTTTGGCTGTGCAAGCCTGATTTTGGGGGGTTAAATGGGGAAACTCACTCAAATACTCATCTCCAAAGCGGCTGTGGACTGGTCTGACTCCTATGCTCCTCTCTGCTCCCCCTTTGTGGATCTCCTCTGTGGGGCAGGAGTGGGAGAGGAGGAGAATGGTACCTGCATAGTATTTTCAGAAGTTGCTCATGGGCTTGAGGCCACACAGGGTCCTTCAGCTGCTGTTTGTCTAAAAAGACTCCAGATTTCTCCTTAGGGTGGCAGGTTCTCAAGCTTGCTGGTGTTTGGTGCCCTGCCTTCTGCCTGCGGTTTGATACAGAGGGAGGACAGGATTAAAATCATATTTCTTAACTGGTTTTGGGGGTGCTGGAGAGGGAGGAGAGGGCAGCTATGGAAGTAGAGAGCTGTCACCTGTGGTGATGTGTTGTTGGACATGGCTTACTGGCTCAATGCCTGTCAAAATTAAGTCATTGGGGCCAAAGCAATGGGGATTTGTTGCCAGCAGGACAGATGCTGGAGTCTTCCCTGCAGGTTGCTCACAGAGAGGTTTCAGGGTGGTTTAAGGAGACATCAATGAACCTGTGCATGGAGCAGCTGTGATCTCCAGCACTTAAAGGCTTTGACAGCCTAGCCCTTCTGAATCTTGCTGGTGCTCTGGAAGGAGCTACCTTCCCAGCTGCCTGGAGGTGACTGTCCCTGCAGGAGGGACAGCTTAGTGCTCACATGTGTCTGTATCCTGCTGCCGTGGTTCGCAGCCTGCCCTGTCAGTGTATGCTGCAGATGACAGTGATTGAAGTCAGGCGGTGGCATACGGCAGCGAGAGGGAGGTGAGAGACGGTGGTGTCAGCTAGATGCCTTCTGTGGTAGGGGCAGAGAGCTGTGGGGGACACAAGTTCTGGCCTTTTCATAGAATCACGGGATGGCTTGGGTTGGAAGGGGCCTTAAAGCCCGCCTGCCCCCCCTGCCCTGGGCAGGGACACCTCCCACCACACCAGGGTGCTCCAAGCCCCATCCAGCCTGGCCTTGAACCCCTCCAGGGATGGGGCGGCCACAGCTTCTCTGAGCAACCTGGGCCGGGGTCTCACCACCCTCCCACCAAACAAGTTCTTCGCCACATCTCAGCTCCATCTCCCCTCTTTTAGGTTAAAACTGTTACACTTTGTTCTATGGCTTCCCTACCCTTTTGTGAAAGAACAGACCCAGGCAATCAGAAGAGGCTCTGGGTGAGATGTAGTTGATGTGGAAGATGCAGGGCAGGGATTCAGGCAAGCAGCTGGCCAAGGACCTTTCTGAAGATCCTCAGCAGAGTCTTGGCTGAACCAAAATCCATCTGCGTTTGGGTACCTGCCCGCAACTGCCCTGGGCACATCCCAAATCCCCTCTGTGAGGTTCTCAAGTGGTGCCAGGTGGAACTCAGGCCTGTCTGGAGGTGGTTTACGCTGTGCCTGGGTATGGACCTGAGCATCATCATCCACCCAGGGAGCTGGTGAAATGGGGAGCACAGGGTACATGTTATCCCTCCTCCTCTCCCCTTCATCTTTTCTGATATCAGCCTCTTCCTGCGGGGGGATTTCCCTGTCTTCCTCTTTTGATGTCTTTAAATATCCCAGTCCAAATATAGGCCAGTGAGAGGGATTGCTTATACATTTAGTTATGAAAAAAAAACCAACTCCCCAAGGATGGGGAGTGCCTCCTGGTGCAGCGTGACTGCTTCTGTGCTTCTGGTGTGATGCTCGCTCTTACATATTGTGGCTCTGAGCTCTTAGGTTGTGCTGTTTGGGACAGACAGGAGCTGAGAGCCTCGGGAGGAGAACCAGGGACGAAAAGAAAACCATCCAAAAAATAATCTGAATGGTGCTGCGTGTTGCTGACAGAAAGCATTAGTGTTCAGTTCCTGGGACAGAGCTTGGCTTCGTTAGGGAAGTCAGTAGTGATGCATATTAATTGAGGAGGTATGCACTTCTGTTATTTATGAAGGTGACTAATGCTTTTTCATATGAATATTTAATCAAGCACCTCCCTGTTTAATTTTTCCTCCTTTTTTCAACTGAGTTCAAATGCGTTCCTGGGCAGGAGGAGCCAAACTCACTGCTGTACCATCTGAAAAGCCACCCTGGGTTGTGACCTTATCTCAGGGACTTAATGCTTCCCTCTGTGGCTCCTCTGATGTCCAAAGGGTCAGAGGACCTGATTTGGTGTGAGCATTCCCCCCATGCTGCCCCTCATGTTGTCTGCCTGTGGTGCTCAGGCCCTGTGAGACTGTCCGAAACCTTTTTATTCCTGCAGAGATGGAAAAATCACAGTTTGAAACCCTGTTCCCAGCCTGGATTTCTGTATTGGATGGAGCAGGATTGTGGCATTAAAGGCCGCACCAGCATGGGTCCAGATGCCTTCTACAGGAGGTTTAGCTGGCACTGGTGGTCCCCCAGGAGAACAGGTCTGCTCTCTGCTTTACTCAGTGTCAGAAGAGGTTTGAAACCGTATCTTCCAAAATAATTTTCAATAGAAATACCTTGAGGAATGATTCCTCTCCTCTTACCTCCAGACTATGTTTTTACCGCTTTGGAGTTCGGCTGGTGGGTGGAAGAAGCTGCAAGAAATGTCAGGGCAACTCTGCTTGGCTGGAGGCATTCCTGAGCATTTTGGGATGACAAGGTGGCCTTTTCTAAGGTCCCCTGGCAGGGCAGAGGAGAGCTCTTTTTCATGCCTAAGCCCCTGACTGCATGGCTGCAGCTACTCTACATCCACTGCATCTTAGAAATCAAGGTGCATCAGGCTGATCTGTGTTGATGGGATCAAGTCAAACCAGACCTTTGGCCAACAGGGCAAGTGATTCCTTTTTCTGTTTTCCTTTGGCTCCAAAATGAGGGAAGAAGCCAGAGGCTGCTCTGCAGTTCCTGTCATTAGGGCTGTTCTCCTGCTTCCTTGACAGTGTGTTAATTGCTTGCCTGGCCAGCGGGTCTGCTGGGCTGCCTGCTGCAGGAAGCTGCAGGGGTTTTTTGGTACTTGTTCCCCTTATAAAGGAGAAATAAATATCTGCGAGGAGCCTTGTGCTTTTCCCCATCCCTTCTGGGTTCAGTGAGAAATGGAGTGTATTGAACTTGTGCTCCAGGTGCCCAGAGAACAGGAGAACCACTGAGCTCCTTGAACTTCTACATGGACAACTTTGGGGAGCACAGAAAGGAAATTTCTTCTTTGTCAGTGCTGAGGATGGATGCTGCTCCCTCCCCGGGCTGGGACAATTTGGATTAATTTGCAAGATTCCCACATTCCTTCTGTCTTAACCCCTGCAGAGTAAACAGGAGCTGGCACCTCGCAATGAGCAGCGTCTTGTGAAAGAGGAGTTTCACCTTGGCTGAGCAGCTCTCTCGGGGCAATAAGCTCCCGTGATTGCACCCCCTCGGCTGATGCAATGGCCCAGAAGCCATCAGAGACACCTTGCCAGCCAGCCCCACTCCCTCCTGCCTTGGGTGACTGTCAGCACACAACAGGCAAGGTTATTATGGGTGACAGCCTTGTCACCCCGCTGCTAAATCACGCAGCAGCGCTGTATCAGTGGTGCTTAAAGTCACTGAAGACAATAAATGACCCGTCTCTCAATTTAGGGTTTTTTAAGCAGAGAGAATGGTTTCACTGTTAAAAATCCTGCCTTGGGTCTATTGGGAGCCAAGTGTTTTGGGCAGTTTCTGCTCCCCTCGACTGGCAGCAGATTTTAATCCTGCCCTGGAGCTGCGGTGGGGCTGGTGGGTGTCTGTGTGCAGTGCTGCACGGAGGTGGCAGAGCCCTGCTTTGCCCGCGGGCAGCTCTGATGAGGTTTGGCAGCCCAGAAGAGCAGCCTCCGACTCCTTGCCAAACATTTTTCTTTCTGCTTCATGTGGTTTGGTGAGATAGTAACCCCCAGAGGTGGGGGCAGACTGAGGAGGCTTTCAGAGACAGGCAGGGACAGTCTGAGTGTCTCTTCATTCCTGTTTCTCCTTTGGGGCTGCACTAGGCTTCAACTAGAAATTCCCAGAGGGGAATTTCTTTCTCCTGTCCCCCTTCCCAGGTGGTGCAAGTGCTTGCCATTTACTCCTGACATGGCTTTTGGGGACAGATTCTCATAAATTCTCCTCTGCTCTGCCTTTATAAGGGCTGGACTGGGCGGTGTCCAGAGGTCCCTTTCAACTTCTACAAATTTCGTGATTCTGTGGAAGTGCGGAAGCCCCTGAAATTCAGGGGAAGTGGTGAAGCTGACGTGGCTGCTCTGAGCTGAGAGCTTCTTCTGGTGAATTGACCTCTTTGGGGTTTGCAGACTGGGGCACTCTATGACTCAGTCTCAGGAGGACCATGAGTTGGAAGGCTGAGATGACAGCCAAATCCCACAAAACCCATCAGCACTTTTTCTGCAGACTCTGCAGGGCAGGCAATACAGTTTTGTCCCCTTTATAGTGATGTCTAACAGTGAAAACTGTCCCCCTCAGAAGCATGTGTTGGACTCTAGCCCAAGGGTGCTGAAATTCAGCTCTACCAAGGATGGAGAAACTTCCTGGAAGGATCTCACTTAACAGAACTCCCTTTGAGCAAGTGATCATGATTTCTTGGGTAGTTCTTTCATGCAGAGACCTTCTGGCCCTGTAGACTTCCATAGGGGATGCTTGTGTAGCTGTTACTGACAGGTTGATATTTGGGAGTATAAAAAAGGATGGAAGTCACCAGCTTGTAGACTTGAGTGAGTCTGGGTGCTGGGCTTGGAGTTTGAGGATGGATCCTTGCCCTGGGTTGAGTGCCATGGGACTAATTTGTCTAATGCTGGGGAAAACTGCACTTCTAGAAGACTGATGTCTGAATTTGTGAAAATATTTACTTTACAGCCAGCCTGGGGGTGTGGGATTCAAGGTCTTGGTGTGCTGGAGCCCTGAGCCCTTCCCTTCTTTGCTGTGTCCCATGTTGGCCATCCCTGCTGGGAACTTCCTGTGATAAAATGGACTGGGTGTATAATCCTGGTATATCCTATATTAGTATTGGGATTAATATAAGTTTTTTAGTATTATTGTTAATTATTTAGTCTTATCCTGTTAATCTGTTCATGTTTCAACTCTCGTGTTTCTTTGCTTTCCCTGATTCCCCCTTCCTGGGTGGAGAGGAGTCATCAAGTGATAGAATAATTATTTAAATGACAACAAATTGCTACAGGTTTTCTCAGACTGTAGCAGTCCTATATGTTCTTTGCACCAGGGCTTACACCAGCTGTCCTGGCTGTGGTGGGTGTGGATAGTTGTGTGGAAGGTAGCTCCGTCCCATGCTCCACTGGAGTGATGCATTCCCGTGGCTCTTGATAAAGTGACAGTGAAATCCTCATTGGGAGGAGACACATTATGGTGTTGTGGCTCCAACACCAACCTGGCTTGATGCTCATTGACTGGTCTCGTTAGCGCTGGCTGTGGGACACGGAGAACCCCCTCCTCCCTGCGAGCGTGCACCGTGAAGGGTTTCACGTAGGAAATAGAGCAGAAGGAATCGGGTGTAGCATGTGTTCCTTCTAAAGATAGCACGCTGTAGCCTGCATCAAGGGTCCTGCCACCCTGGGCATCCACACAACGGCTCCCTTGCCCTCCCTCGGCTACGGGTCTCCCAGCACCCTGGAAGGAGGCCAGCCCTGGAGTTCCTGGGACTTTTCCACCCGGCTGCAGTGAAAAAATATACATAGAGCCCAAAAGTGTGGGCAGTGGTGGAGGCTGGGGTGCTCGCTGGCACCCCAGGTGTGGTTTGGTGGGGGAAGCTGTGGCACAGTACCATGAAGTGGGGCTATTTCAGCCTTATCTGAGCCCCGCTGTGTCACCTGCATGGCAGAGCAGCACCTCAGCCCTGTTTTATGGCCTTGACGTTGGCTGGTGGCCCCATGTGCTGCTTAAGTCAGCTCTAAGGTTACTATAGTACATCTTTGAGGTGTTTTTACAGGATTGGCTTGATTTCCCCACCCAAGCCTTGTTTTCTCTCCGGGTATCAATGGCATGTTGGGATTCCCTATGTGCTGGCAGCCCTGCAGAGGCTGTCTGCAGGTGCCAGGAGGCTACCAGAGCAGATGCAGGATCTGGACCCCGGATTTCTGTGGGATTGTTTAGCACATTTGGTCCAAATGTGCTTGTTCGCCCCAAGGTCTTCCATCTGGCTCATCAAGTCTGTGCTCCCTGTGCTGTTGCTGCTGAGAAGGGATGAGGCAAAAAGGGGATGGGAGCTGGGAGAGGAGTTTGTTTTCAGAGCAGATCTCCAGCTGTAGATCTCCAGGTCATGAGTCTTGGGTTGCCTGTGTGTAACCTTGCACTTCTGCAATTCCAACAACAGAGTATCATAGGGTCTCTCCAGCTATTCAGCACCGTATTTTGCATTAAAATCTGTAGGGTCTGGATTTCTGGGGGGTCTAACTGTGATTTGTGGTGTCCTTTTGCAAGGTGCTGTAGAAATACATAGTCTCCATGAAGAGCTGGCACTATGGGGAAGAAGGGAGCAGGGGCTGCCTCCCATTTTGGGATAAAAAGGGGAGAAATGAACATCTTGAGCTCTCCTTCCTCTGGAAATCTCCCATATGTCCAGGTATTGCAGAACTCTACTCTCTCCAAACAGGGAGGGCAGCCCCTGCCGCAGAGCAGGATGAGTCTGACAGCTTTGTGGTGATCAAGAAACCAGAGAGAGGAAGAGACAGACAGTATACCTGGAAAAAAAATAATAAATGAAAAATGATGTCAAGTCATGTTAGAGCCAGACAATCAGTTGCTGCAGGCCTGCAAGGAAAGCACTGTCTGGGGTGAGGTCTTGTGGTGTCTGAAACACATCCAGCCCTGCCTGAAGAGGGGATTTGCAATCTTAATGGGGCCGCAGACGCACTGGATGGTGTCATGCTCTTTCCAGTTGATATGCTCCATGTGGGATGGGGAAGGAGCGTCCTTACAGTACAGGTTGGGGGCTGACCTGCTGGAGAACAGCTCTGAGGAAAAAGACCTG